>OZ038448.1:19056750-19131750 GCA_964036265.1 Daptonema setosum
CAAAACGACGACAAAGTTCATCATACATATTTGACGAAATGTCTCACCATTTAGAAAATTAGCTCGTCCGCCAGTGTATGTCGAGCAACATGCATGAACAACTAGGCAAGCGTTCATGACCACAAGGTTCGCTACAGGTAGTCACGCGAGGCACACTTCAGTTAAATGTGGCGTGCCACTTGTGTCGTTGTAAAAATTCGGATTTGTAAAAATTAAAACTTGAAATGAAGACGAAAACAGTATCACGGATTTAACAAGTGTTATTGAAAAAATTGGTTAATAAAATTTTGATTCAGTTTCCACAATGGTTCCTGCACAATTATATTAAGCTTAGGCTTAGCGTTTTCTTGGCACACCCTGCAGAATACAAAACAGCCGTCATACAGGTGCAGTGAACCACGTATAAATAAAGCGCTACATCATATGTACTTAAGAGACAATGATAGATACGTGCCGGTTGTTGATGAATAAATAACGGGCTATTAGGCGTCGATAATTACTTATTTGGTCGCATTGCTAATATACATTGCATTGCATAACTGGATAAAACAGTTAGGCCAGTGATTAAAAACTGCCGGAATAATGATTGTTTTCCATTGCAGCTGCACCGTCAGCAAGATACAGTAGATGAGTCTGATTCCGGCTCTAGAACTAGCGACTTCTATATTATTGGAGATGTGATAGAAAGAGACGCACCCGATTTCTTCAGAAGAACAAGATAATCCCTTCTTTCATGAAGCTGTCTGAACGTTCCTAGAATCTTCATCTCATCAAGATATCACAGCAAGATAAAACTACGAACCGCATAAAATTCACGTTCGAAGTCATTAGATTAACAAGCTATGTATGTAACTTATTTAATTTTTTTTCTGTTGAAACTACGTTAATAGGGAGAACATTGTCTAAAAGGTTCGGTCACATAGTGAATTGCAGATCCAATAAATAATCAAGTCTAATAGTTCATCAAAAATGATGTGGCCTAGATTAGTTATGATGGCTTCCATTCAAATGAGGTTATAACAATTGTGTCAACAGGTGTCAACGGCTTTATTGACTTCGCTCAATTTAGAAAACTGATTAGAAGCGGTGGTCAATTCTGCACGGCTTATCTTTGAGATAAGACCACTAAATTGCCAGAATCAAACAGATATTGGGTGACTTCAGAAACTGTGAGCGGGAAATTGAAGTTTAGATATGAAAAATCATAACCAATATAACTAATGAAAACATTAGACTAGAATGAAAACTTCAATGCTTATATGTATTATATACTGTGAATAAGTGCACTCATCATACCTTACAAACAGTATAGTATGTATGGTGATTTTCCTTGGGTTTGATTCGTAAGACCGACTACAGTCAGTCTTGAGTCACGACAATGGAACTTGAAAAAATTCCAATCAAAATAGAAACCAGAATGTTGAAGTGATTGTTGAAAGTCTGAAGTTGAGCAGGTGAGATATACATATGTGGCTTAATAGCTTTATGATTAACGACGTTATTAACTGTGTCTATCAATGTAGCTTAACATCAGGTTACTTCAGGTACAGCTTATCTCACAAATATATAGCTACATGCTCTGTTATCCGTTGCTTTCAAGTTAATATTGTGAGGCTTTTGTAGGCGATTAACACATTTGGGTTGCATCGCAAATGATTTTAGGATTAAAGTAGTCGAGCTTATCTCAGTGCTCTGGAGAGCATTTACGGTTATGAAGTTGCGCTTATTTCTGATGCCTAAGCTTTTCTGATTTTAACCGATGAGAAAAGTAATTCTCGACCATATAATGGCTTGCGTGCTCACAAACATACGTTTGTGTGCATGTACAGTACATATAAGTGCTAAATACATACATACATACAGTATGTATAAATGTGAAGATCACATGATATCAACGTCCAGACATGCTTGGATGACTCAGCGTTGAGACTCTACATACAACGGCATATGTACATACTGTAAATGGAAAATCTACTTCATTAAGACTACGCACATATTCAACTACTTTGAAAACATTTTGGTACAGGTTAGCATATGCTTGATCAAAACATCCATAATCCGTTGAAGGGCGTGATGCGCCTTGCAGTAATGTGATGCGTTTACTTTGCGGAATAAATGTAAGGAATAGTATGTAGTTTGAATAATTGTAGCTTCAATGACCCATAGTCAAAATTCGCATCCAGATTTTGTTTTTCCAATGAAATAGTTGACACATTTTCAACTGTTTTAATTTGTAAAAAGACTTTTTTTACTCGAAAAGATTAATCTGAAACGGTTGCCCAGACATTAGTTGGATAAAATGTTAAGTAATATGAAGCGATAAAAATAAGGATGAAATTGACTTTCTCTTTTCTCTTTGCTTTGTCTTCACTGTTGTAACCATGGTTGCTAACGTGCTCATGCAAACTCATCACTATCAAGCGATTATAGAGATTAGCTTAACCGGGATATGCCTAGATTAAGTTGTGTTTAGTCGCAGATTATATGCTTAGTTTAGTTTAGTTTAGCTTAGTTTAGTTTAGTTTAGTTTAGGTTAGCTTAGTTTAGTTTAGTTAAGTTGAGTTCAGTTAAGTTTCTTTCAATCCGAGATGAACGGATGTTTTCAAGCTTGTTTGAGGCAAACAGTGTTCAATTAAAATTAATATAATTTATTTACTTTTTATAAGTACTTATCATAAATTTATTTTCATTCAGCTGCCATGTAAAAAACTTTAACTAATATATAATACATAATAAGCAAATGTGCCAAATAATTGGGATGGATGCGCCAAGTAAATACAAATATGATGTTTGGAAAAATAGTACCAAATAAGCTGAGTGGAGAAGACCGATTAGGCTATCCAGCAGATAAAAAAAAGTATGTGAATGAGTTACAAAAAAACTTACTTCCCTGGATAACCAAGTGGTCTTCAATGGAATCATGTAATCGACATCTCGATAGTGTGAGTTTCAGAACGGTGAACATTGTCATTTCTGCGAAAATATTTCACAAAATATTTTACTTTTACGACATTACCCACCGAAATCCCCTGGAAATTAAAAAAAATACAGAGTTTCACAGAAATTCACATTCTCATTTTCTTGGAAAGCCGTGCAAAACTCCGATCCCGATCCGCCAGCCTTGGAATCCACCATTTTCGTGCCAGATTCACGAAACACACGCCCCACATTATTGACCACACCCAGCCAAAAATAAGTGGTGCCGTGAGCAGCTGTGTGAGTGAGTGAGTGAGTGAGTGAGTGAGTGAGTGAGTGAGTGAGTGAGTGAGTGAGTGAGTGAGTGAGTGAGTGAGTGAGTGAGTGAGTGAGTGAGTGAGTGAGTGAGTGAGTGAGTGAGTGAGTGAGTGAGTGTGTGAGTGAGTGAGTGAGTGAGTGAGTGAGTGAGTGAGTGAGTGAGTGAGTGAGTGAGTGAGTGAGTGAGTGAGTGAGTGAGTGAGTGAGTGAGTGAGTGAGTGAGTGAGTGAGTGAGTGAGTGAGTGAGTGAGTGAGTGAGTGAGTGAGTGAGTGAGTGTGGAGTGAGTGAGTGAGTGAGTGAGTGAGTGAGTGAGTGAGTGAGTGAGTGAGTGAGTGAGTGAGTGAGTGAGTGAGTGAGTGAGTGAGTGAGTGAGTGAGTGAGTGAGTGAGTGAGTGAGTGAGTGAGTGAGTGAGTGAGTGAGTGAGTGAGTGAGTGAGTGAGTGAGTGAGTGAGTGAGTGAGTGAGTGAGTGAGCGAGTGAGCGAGTGCGTGAATCAGGCAATCAGTACCTGCAATAAGCCAGCCGCTAGATTTACTAGGATAGCTTTTATTTTCGATTCTTCTTCGCATTCGGCACCAAAAACGAGAGCGACGGCTGATAACATCGTGCCTGAAAGTCAAGGAATCTTCTAGCATTTATGATCCATTAACTTTAGGAATTGTACTTGAGTTGTTCATATGACTTAGAGATAATTTCTTTGAAAAGTTGTAGCAAAACAATTTGCACGCGAATTTTTGCACACACCTTTTGCGTAAGGAAATATGTATGTTAACACGAGTATGATTACGCGTAGGAACAGCTTGGATAACATTGATAATATTATTCGTTCCAAATATGTCAACTCACCGGTTCCCGGTCCCACCAAGTTCATGAGACAACACAGAGCGGCTACCGTAATGTGCATGCACGGCACGGCCCGACGGAATGCTCCGTGTTCAGGAGGTGGCTTCGGCGTATCCGCCGAAGCTTCCACATCTGTGGCTGCAGGTGCCGTTAAGTTTACATTCATCAGAAGAAAAAAATTCATTTTTCAATTGTATATTCTAATCCGTATAGTTTTTGCATTGGTTAAGTTCTCAATAACTAAAATTCAATGAGGAAATTGAGGTTTTCAAAACACGGTTGTACATATGTAGCTACATAACTCACTCAGCCACTCAGTTACTCAGGCACTCACTCACTCACTCACTCTCTCCCTCACCAGGCTTACTCAGCAGTCCCTGATTGACGTCTTGGTTTGTTGGCTCTTTGGCCGAATTCAAAGTTGCCGATGCCCTTTTATCGTTCATTGGCAGGGTTTCTTCCTGATTCTGCAGTGACGCCGACTTTCGACTGATACTGACGCCACTTGAGCTTCCTGCATGATTTTGTGAAGATTGAGCTTTCTCGAATTGAGCTCATATTAAAAAGTTATAAAACTTGTTTAATACAGTTTCAAATGAACTAAACAAACCTAAAACCTGGCGTTTGTTAATTGAATTCATCACACTTTAAGCTGAACTGACAAAAAATGTAACTTCACAACTGTAATTTGAGTTCTGAAATACTAAATCACAATGAGTTCATACAGGTCTGGTTCACTTAAATTTAAACTCACCAGTGGATGGCATTCCAGCTCGTCCATCAGATGTTGGAACATTTGATCCGGAATCGACGGCATGGACGTTCGGGTTGATAGCCGCGGGCGGGTGATCTTCCGCTGTTTCTTCGTCTACCGTACCTGAGTGAGTGAGTGAGTGAGTGAGTTTCTGAGTGAGTGAGTGTGTGAGTGAGCGAGTGAATTAGTGATATAGTACAATATACACTTCATTTGAGAGCGACGAAACTCGTGGGACTGGTTCAAATCCTGTCTCGAGACAAAATTTGACGCTTTGCTAAGGTGCTTTCTGATCTGACATTGCAGGTCAGTTAAACCTCTCTGGTCACTGGAAAACACCATCATTACATGATATTACACCTTGCCAAAAATTTCTATGAATTACAACGTCAATCTCTGAGTCTAAGTTTTAATCACTCAGTCAGTCGAATCACCAACCTCTCAGTGAACTGCTACCGCTCGATTGAAAGTACCCACCGAGAGAGTTCTTCGACGAGCTCTGTCGTCCGATCATCGCTAATGAGGACTTGTCCTCAGTGGGTGTGGCCGGCATATACGAACCGATCGGTGTACGGCGATTACCTGAAATAGTCCAGTATTTGAGATTAGTCCAGTATTTGAGATTAAATGATACTAAACTTGAAAAAAAAACTGATAAAAGGATTCTTATAAAAACTTAGAAAGATCGAAAAATATAGATGTTGTTTCGGCTCTGAACGTACGGTTTGTTCATATGTATCTTCATAATATTTTATTATAAATTATATTTCAAATAAATCTGTTACTCCAAGTAAAATGACTTCAGTGCACTCTTATGTACATACATATGTACATAGTCTGATAAAGACAAATAAAATTTTCTCTAAAAGTTAATGCCAGAAAATTGCACGTGTGAATGTTTTAACAAAACAAGTTTTGAATAACCGAAACAATAAAACCTTATCCGAATGATGATTTGGCCATTGATTTGGAAAGCGCAACAGCGTTTATGTCTCAAGTCAGGTTTTGAGCCAGGACGCGTATTTAGAAACTGCGGCGGTTTTTTGTCAGAATCCAGATTTCGAATATTTTATTTTGGACTCACGATGAGGCTAGGCTAGGCTATTTCCTTCACTAACGTACAGTCTGTGTTCGGAACTAAGCCGAACCCGTACAAGTTAGCCAAATCCGTCTAAGCCGGAATTAGCTGTCGTTGGGTCACACAAAATACCGCCTATGCAGCCAGGACCACAATATTTTGTGCTTGGCGCCCTTCACGAACACTAACCAGAAGCCAAGGCATCGAAGCTGTAGCCCGATCCGGACGGCATATTGGAGTGAGTGGGGGTCATGTTCATCGTGCTGCTGCGCACGACTATGCCAGACGAGGAGGAGGGTTTTCGTCGTTGTTCCATGTGGTCGATGTTGTGATATATCGGAATCTTATATGGTCGACGTAATGATATTGCAGTTTATTCAGATGGATTAATATATCGTAGATTTATGTGGTCGATGTGGTGATATATTGTAGTTTAGATGGATTGTCGGATTGAAGGAATATCTTTCGATGACTGGCTAGGACATTCTGAAAGTACAAAGCAGGACTGGGGGACTTAATTTAAAAGTACTTTTTTAGGTGCCACTTAATTTTTTTTCCATTTTAAAAGTGCCACTTTTGAATTTGTCACCTGAAAATTAAGTGGCACTGAATTCGGTACTTAATTATTGTAGATATTGAAAGTATTGTAAATATTGTAGTAAAACTTTTCCTATAAGCAAAATTGGCTAAAAGTAAAGAATTTTGGATTCTGTCAATTTATCACTAAGAAATCCATAGTATTTTACATAGTTACAAAATAAATTCTGGTACTAAAAGAAAAGTTTTACAAACAATAAGTGGCACTTAAAAAATGTCCCGTTTTTTCAAGTGCCACTTAATGAGGTACTTAATTCCCGGGACTTTCAGCCCTGGTACTTTTAATTAAGTCCCCCAGCCCTGGTACAAAGTGTTTACAAATGTATAATTTTTCCATAATAATTTTTCACTTCCAACATAATGATTTACATCTTGCTAAACTCATTACCCAAACTCAATGATAAACCTGAGACCCAGATTACTTCGGAGTACCTTTAGCATGATTACGTCATTCAATCTCAATGTCACAGCACCACAACTTTTACATCGTCTGTCTGTCACCGGTGTTCTCTGGACACATCTATCATATTCGGATTCGATGAAATGCACGCCAGAACTGCTTCTTTTGTTGCAAGATTGGTAAATATTAAAAAATTTGGGTTGTTATCTAAATGATACAAAGAACGAATATTAAGTTTGGTTTTTCTTCAACATAGAATAAGAATTTGCCAGTACAGGCATTAATTGTTCCGCTATTGGCTTCGTCATACGCCCGTGGTCTAGCATTTAGACGTGTCAAACTGGAACTGAAAACTGCAAATGGCGAACTTTTAACGGAAGTTACACGTCAAAAATGACATTTATTTCATTGAACGTGTCCATAAATCTAGATGATGGGTACCGGTTTTTCTACGGTTTTTGAAAAAAAACTACTGCTAACGTGCTTGTATCACGCGAGTTTCAAAATTTGAGATGGACCTCAGGTAGACAAAACAGAAATAAACCACGACCTTAAATTGTCTCAATTGACAGATGAGAGACATCAGGCAGCCAGCCAGTAAGTTCGGTCAATCGAATATCAGCGTCACCTACGGATATCAGCGTCACCTACGGGTTCGGGGGTGCGTCACGATTAGACCTATGTTGAATTGTATGAAAAGTAATTCACACCGATCGTGGAGTGTTTCAAGAAAGTGGGTTTTTGATTGATTGTGAAGTGGAATTTACATTTATTCTGTCTATCTTCTAGCTCAGGTAAGTTTACCTTCTTGTGAAACTGTTTCCCATATTTTACACCTGTTTTCTACCCACTATGAGCTAGAAAAATGGAATTGACCATGTCCAATGTCATCATAAGTATAATGTAGTGAAATATAATGTCAGTCAAAATATCAATCTTAAAGCATTTTATATATTAAACCTAACCGTGCAAAGAAGCTCATTTAACCTTCAATAAAATGAGAAAATGGGTGAGAATGGGTCAAAAAATGAGTCAGAATTATGGGTTCAATCGTTACATAAATTGTGGGTCCTATCGAACTCGGGTCTAAATGAGCCAGACCCGGGTTCAGGAACTATGGTAACTACTGGAATGTTTTGAGGCTTACATTGTCTCATTACCAGTATTTTAGACAACATTCGGTCAAAGCAACAACAAACCGACTTCACATATGAAACCTGACAAATCTCAGCGACGCAACGCTGAGTCGGGTCGTCTCAAAAACTTATAAACTTTTTCAGTTGACTGACTTTTGGAACGCGTAAGATTTTTTTCTGATCTGGCCCTTGTTTTGAAAACTTTCGCTTGGGAGGTATTTTTCCGTGTTCTGCAAGTTTTTTTCTAATAAACAGCGTTACTTACGAAAGTTTCAGGCTCTGAACGAGTCCTTAGCGGGCCGTGCCAACCACTTGCGGACGAGGGTATACCGAAAAAGTGGAATTTCCCTCTCTTTTGCAGTTCCAACACAAATAATTTATTCCGAATGTGTAGATGAAATCTAAGAATTCCCTTGGTTTTGAAATAGTTCTTCTGCCTTTTGAGATCGGCTCGGCCCGTCAGTAGTGCCAACTGACACGCCTACTACATTAAGTGGACGTATCCCCGGGCAGAATGCGTATCGATTACACGTGTACAGACGGCGGAGAAAAAACTTTCCACGAAGACATTCGATGAAGCTGACGCCAACGCCCGGACGACGCTGACGCGATCGAATTCAGAGCAAAAAAGGTCTGACACCAAGCCGACTCTTGCGAGTGCTGGAAGACTTGCTTAGGAGGAAATTGGGATTAGGTGAACGTAGAAGTCAGTATGAAGCAAATCTGATTCAGGAGCCGTATAGAAGAGAGATAATCAGAAAATACATTCAACAAAACACTGTGTATGCAGAATTAATGGAGCAAATTGATCTGGTCTTCATGAATTGTGTCTAACCTAAACATGTTACAGTCTTAGTTATGACAGTTCTAGACAGGAGTACATACATGTGATGTAGCGGTTAGCACGTCCGTGTACTGAACGGAAGGTCGTCGGTTCGAATCCTACTAGGAGCTTGAAATTCTTCACTTGGTTGGGCTAGAATTCGTCATATGGTATTATTTCCCAAAAGATAGATCAATCAACGTTCCAGGCGACTTATTCGATCGAGTTCGGAATTTCCCGTACTTACATACTTCCAATTTAACGAGTATTGAAACTTCGCGTACTTCAACCAATAAATATGGGGCGGCTGTCATTCTGTGAGAAAAACCGCTGAACTTTTAAAGGTGCCATCGGCCCCCCGTTCAAAATGGTTCTCCCGCAGACACTAATGGCATTGCGTAGTTTAGTGTTGCTTTTACGGCTGACGACTCGAGTAGGAGGATTTCGTCTAAACATGGATAATATTGATGGGGAAAAAGAGAAAGAGAGATTGTAAAAACATTGTTTTGTTCCCTAGGGAAGAACAGTAGCAGAACTTTTCCAGTTTGGTTTGTACGCCAATGGTGGGCTCTATTGAGTAACTAAGACGAGAAAATTAAATGGTGGCAGAACAGAAATAATTAATGTCATAAATCAACCCATTATTATTGAAACCCACTAGTTGACTGTGCAAACTGTTGCCAAACATTATGTTGGATTGTAGAGTCTGGTCGCTTCTTTCAATAAACTAAATTGTTGAAATTTCAATTCTGGATATCTGGATTCTCGGAATTTCGTTACGTAATACAACATAACAGATGGAAAGAGAAAACTGGTTTGCGTGATAAAAAGGTAGCCTTTTTACCCTGGGTTTCTTGGTATTTATAACGTTTTTTGCGCGCGGTTTATAATGAAGTCGTCTGCTTTTGGCGAGCGTTCAATTGTTCGAGTGACAAATCTTTCTCCACGTGACATTTTGTGATCATTTTTGTTTTTTGTTTTATTTGCGGGTGAAAAATGCGTTGAATTCATTCTGTGCGTGCGTAATTATTCTCCAGGAAAACTTTTATAATTTTTCACATACACTACAGGAAAGTTTATTACAAGATACCTTGACCAAGCTATAACCGTGATCGTCAAAGTCAGACAGATGTGACGGAGTTCCTAGCATTAAGTGACCACTTTTTTGAAATAATTAATGACTAATGTGTAATAAATGGTGATTTATGGTGGATATATTTTTTTCATTTGGAAGTCTGGATTCCCGGAAATTCGTTACGTCATACGACATAAAAGAAGGCAGGAAGAAACTGGTTTCCGTGATCCCCGTAAAAAGAACGGCTGCCAAGAATCAGAGGTGACAGAAGTTCCGAGCAATAGGTGACCACTTTTCTTCGAAATGATTAATTACGGTGTTTGAGGAAATGGTGATTTATGGCGCGAAGGAGGTCATCGGATGTCTGGTGATGACAAACTTGGACCAGTACTTCAATACGGAAAAAGGCGTAAGGAAATGATCAGTGTTACTAAAAGGGAAAACTGACGAAAGGGTATTTTTTTTGAAAGTCATCAATACAGAATCGAACAAGGCTCCCTAAAATATTTTATCAGAATAGTGTTTTCATAGTTATCAAAATAACAATTTCACATAAACGAAAATGTTACCTTTAAGTGGTTTATAAGAAACCTTCAACACATTTGATGTAGGAAAACGACAGAATCTTCAAGACATCTGCCAAAACTACGTTAACAAGTCAAACAGAGAGTTTCCCATGCCGACACTGGCATGTCGTGGTATGTGCTTGTATTCTGAATCAAGAAACAAACAAACACTTGCCTGTAGTCAATGTGCCATCTGATATGCCGACAACATATGTACTCATAGTACTGACTGGGTGACTGACTAACTGATTGACTGACGAACTGGTTTATTGACGGACTAATTAACCTTATAAGAACTAAGGGTTAAATTAAAGGCTGTTTGAATGGTTCACTGTGTTACTGAATGAGAGTCACTGACTGATTAATAGAACACCTGAATAACTGACTGACTGACTGACTTACTGATTGACTGGTAGATGACTGACTCACTTGCTGACTGACTGACTGATTGACCTGGTATGGAAGGACCTCCTCGTTATCATCTCAACGTAGATGCTGAGAATCATTCCCGACGGCCATCTCCGTCAAATGACCTTTATCCCTTTTTTATTGACTGACTGACTGTCTGATTGACTGACTGATTGACTGACTGACTGACTGATTGACTGGGTAGGAAGAGATTTACACACCGTTTTATTTGGACAGGTTATAGGAAAACCTGGTAACAATGGAACACTGACTAGGATCAAGATAAATAATAAGCCCAGATTATTACGTAATTGCACATGATTTTCATGACGCATTCCCTGAATGACTGAATGATTTACTAACTGACTGACTGACAAACTGACTGGCTGACTGATTGTTCAGTAAAGTTTTCACTGACTGACTCACTGACAAGATTCGCGCAAGATACTATTTTGACAGCCTGAAAATTTTCTAATTGTCAAATTGTTATTCTCAGTTTATCACTCGTGCTTTTCATGCATCATCCGAGTTATCACGATAAATTACGCCTGCTTTATTATCCGAATTTTTGCCGGCTAAAAGTCCTGTATCAGCGTAGCTGAATATGACAGACCAAACAGCCAATGGCTGAATCAACAAACCGTTCGTTTGAATGACGGATTATGTGATCGACCGACGTACTGACTGACTGACTGACTGACTGACTGACTGACTGACTGACTGACTGACTGACTGACTGACTGACTGACTGACTGACTGACTGACTGACTGACTGACTGACTGACTGACTGACTGACTGACTGACTGACTGACTGACTGACTGACTGACTGACTGACTGACTGACTGACTGACTGACTGACTGACTGACTGACTGGTGTTTGTAAAATAATTTTATAATGACATGTCATAGCCCAAACTCAACTTTTAAATCAACTGCGTGGAGAAGTATTGTTAGGTTATTTCTAATTGAATTTTTGAACGAACGGACTAACAATAAGTCAACCTTGGATCGCTAAATATTTACGGATTATGCAACATTTCATTCAATCAGGAGATCATCAAAATAATTACAAAAAGAATTTGAAACTTTTATATATGCCTAAATTTGATGAAAGTTCAACCCATATGGTTTGTAAAAAGTTTTAGTTTAAGTTTCTTCGTTTCTAAACTCTTAACACACGTCCATTTCGGAGCAGCTAATTTTGCTAAACTCCTAACACCTCAGCTTTTCACAAAACTAATTTTTCAGTTCCCTATTGACATAATCTGACATCATCAGTTTGAAACCACTTGTTCGCATTCAAGTCGGGAACGCAAGAAAGAGCCTGCCAACCAAGTCACATCACTTCTGATCACTGGTCAATCCTCCAAAGCGAGTGGAACTTTCTCCCCAAAGAGAAGGAGCGGCAGTTTTGATATACCATTTTACATACATCTTTGGGAACGAATTTTCAATTTTTGAAACCGCCAAAGAGGCAGGAATTTCTCTCATTGTCCGCTAGTGATTCTGGTTTCCATACAAAACATGAACTACTTGACGCGACGGTTCCCGAAACGAAACGAAATCCCTGACTCAATGACTTTAGTATTTACATTGTTTATTTAGCAATGTAGGGGATGACGAATGAACCAACAACTTGTCAAAAACGGAAGGGTAAATCATGAAATGGGGAAAAATTCAGATGTTTCGTTAACGTTAAATTTGGGTTGAAAGACATTTTTATAAAACATTTGGGAATTCTATTCTAGCTTTCATTCTGATCCGCTGAGGAAAGATAAAATCTGAGAAAAATACAAAATTTCTATTATAACATAACAACAACAACAACCACAACAACAACAACAACAACCACAACAACAACAACAACAACAACAACAACAACAACAACAACAACAACAACAACAACAACAACAACAACAACAACAACAACAACAACAACAACAACAACAACAACAACAACAACAACAACAACAACAACAACAACGAAATTATCCAAATTGCTGAACTCAAGTTCGACGACATCCGGATAGTGTTGGGTTACAACGATTGGCTTACGTTTGAACAGTATAGTTTCTCGAAAAATCGGTTTCGAACTCTTGGCACCTCTGAAACTTCGATGCTTAAATGTGATGGGAAAAATATTTTTATTTCGCAAAAAAATATGAAAGATTCACAGTAAAAAGAACGATAAATTAAATGAAATTGATTACCGACTGACCCATGCTTACATATGTAAACAGCTTGTACAAAGTCTGGAAAGCTTCTGTGAAACACACATAATGAAAGATCTCATAAACCTACTGACATGACGAAACCAAAAATGCTTGTTTGAATGACAATTGGACAGATTTGAAAGGAAATTTGAATAATGCTAATGCAAATAAACGTAGTGTAGAAAACTTGACGTATGTTTGCAACGAAGATAACTTTTGGAAACGTTTTGGCAACCATAAAGTCTTTTCACTACCAGTCAACCAGTCAATGATTCAGTCAGTTAGTCAGTCACTAAGTCATTCAGTCTGTCATTCACTTATGACGATGGGATACTCAACTGCAACAAGTGACTGACAGACAGGAAAAAGTCGGGAACACAGAAAACGCGTCGAATGTTGGCGACTTGAGATCGAGTGGTTTACATATATCGCCAATGTTGTTGTTGTTGTTGTTGTTGTTGTTGTTGTTGTTGTTGTTGTTGTTGTTGTTGTTGTTGTTGTTGTTGTTGTTGTTGTTGTTGTTGTTGTTGTTGTTGTTGTTGTTGTTGTTGTTTTCGGTCACTAATCTGGTATGTCGTCTTTGATTCAGTCACTCAGTCAGTCATTCACTCATTTAGTCAGTTAGTCAATCAGTCAGTCACTCATTCACTCAGTCACTCAGTCAGTCAGTCAGTCAGTCAGACACTAAATTACACTCAGTAACAAGGCAACGTGAATAATGCCATTTGTCTCACCCCACAGCCTGCAATGACGACAAGTTGTGATGTCCAATATCGTGCTGTAAAACAATACACAATGCACTACGGAAAAGTGTGTAAAGTTGGAATCACAGGGTGATTCGGTCAAGTTATTGCCGCATTGCAAATTGTCAAAATCTTACTTCATTAACTCTGGGATACTACGAATCTAAAAAACGAATCTGGTTGTTGTAGACAGTAAGATGTAAAAAAATCCTAAATGTTCAGAGTCGTGATCATTAACACTATCCGTAAGCGAATATAAAAGTTCGTAAATGTTCTTCCAATCATTCTATTGCTGTGAAAAAGGTATTGGATTATTAAAAAAAAGTAAAACAAAACACTCATAAAAAACGTTTTCTGAAACCGCCAAACGGGAGATACTTTACTCTAATTCGAATCCATTCCTTTTCCCCGTCTCGTCCACAATTGCTTAGGGGCACAAATGTGACAGGTGGTCCAACATACAAATATAAACTGCTCGTGTTTCATTATGCATTTCGTTGTAAGACTTTTGAACATTGTTGAAGGTGAAAAATCGTATTGGGGAAAATTGCTGAGCTAATTTCCTCGAGGTAATAGGCATGTAATAAATAAAAAAAACATGCATAAAAATATCAGAATTACGTATTATTTCACAGAAAATTGAAGCTCTCCAAATGTAAAATATTTACATCATTTTGAGCCATTCTCAGATTTTAAAATCTCGTATGCAACTGACACTGAAGGAAAAATCTTACGGATCCTACTGGAACCCGAATCGGTTTTTTTGCATAACCAATCATGAGCAGTATATGGAGGAACGTTGCGCCGATCTCACTCATGATTTATGTATGACAATGGGTTTATAAAAAACATTTTCGTAACATGATATGTACATTGACCACACCTTCTCAGAGTTTTTCCTTGCACAGTGTTTAGTAGAAAAGACTCAATATAGAAAAATCTGAAATGTTTCATTCGTCCTATCAAGTTGATGAAAACCTACGATTAAATGCTTCATGGATACGATTTATTAATTGTGAAGCTTCTTTTTCCGTTTTTGATCAGTCACTAGTTGCTTTCAAAAAAATACTAATGATCATTTATATCTATCTAAATTATGCGAAGACTATGTATGTTGATTGGTTGATGGTATTTAACATTTCACTTCGAGTTTCTGAGTCAGGTAAAAAAAACGGATACTTTAATCAAGTCATAGGCAATACAAATTTAAAAAATCTACTGTAAACCAATGAACGAAAAGCTATTTCTGCATTTCAGTTTCCAACGACATAACATAATCACGGTTTCGCTCGTTTCTTTACTTGTGAATCTTCTGTACAGAATAAAAGTAATAGAGTATAATGATATGACACCTTATAGTATTATATATTTTTAGGTATGACTCGTGTGGTTGTTCATAAATGTTTTACAGAATTCTTTTTAATATGGTCATAGAGTGTAGTATGTGCCTAGAAAAAACATTGTAAAAAATTAAATAGTTGAGTTTTTTTTCAAAATGCGAAGTTCAGTAGACTACACTATATAATGTGTAATATCTGATAACGCATAAACACACATTGAAACAAAAAGTTATCGCCAATTAACGGTTAAAGACTGAAAAAATAAAGGGAAAACTAAAAAATCTTTTGAATATTTCAGAATATTTCAAGAAATTATCATATTTGTCAAAGCCTAAAACACATTTATTTTAGCAAATGAAACATAAAACTCAATCAAAATTTAATAAAAGGACTATACAATATAAATTCTCTAGATACCCGAATAAGAGGTGTGGCGAAGAATTGTGGGGGATGGGAAGGAAGGAGCAAGTAATCAATGAAAACATGGGAAAATGTAATAACTATAAAAAATAGGGAAAAAATACCACCAAAGTATCACGGGGTGTAAATAAAGGCCCAAATGGAATAAAATTAAAACAATAAACATGATCGAGGTCTATCGTAGACACATGACAAAACATTTTTCGATTTTCAGAGAAAAATTTGTTTTTTAGATTATCCGTCATTGAAACAATGGTTTTTATCAATGGCATCACAAAAAATGGTTCATATTCAAATTTACAGAAAATTTATGTTTCTGATTGTGAAAAGCTTCACTGAAGTTCGCATTTCGTGTAACAAAGGATGGATGTAAGGTGAAAACAATTCGCCGAAATTAGAAGAAAATCACCTCAGAACCCGACGGTTACGGCCGCATTCGAAACTTCGCCGGTGGATTTCCACGGTTTTCACCGCCGTTTTTACCGTTTTTAATGTTTTTGCCGTTTTTAATGTTTTTGCCGTTTTTCTGGTTTTTACCGTTTTTGTGCATTATCTCAACATTATTATTATCTTTATGATGACTATTGTTATGCCCATTCACCATGGACCCGTTATCGACGGATCCGGCGCGAAGCTCCAATTTGTCAGTTAACATTTCGGATTTATTCGCCACACGGCGTTTTCGGTTCGGCGCTTCGGGATTAGTGTTTGATGTTTCGTCAGTTGGCGAATCGAAATTCGGTGATTCCCCGGCTGGTGGTGGCGATTTCTCGCCGGATGGACCACATGAGTCTGTAATTGGGGAAAAGTGAGTGAGTGAGTGAGTGAGTGAGTGAGTGTGTGAGTGAGTGAGTGAGTGAGTGAGTGAGTGAGTGAGTGAGTGAGTGAGTGAGTGAGTGAGTGAGTGAGTGTGTGAGTGAGTGAATGATCAATTAACAAACCGGCGAACGCGCCGAAGCACCGAATCGTGACCACGTTGGATACTGAAATAATCGGTTAATCGTAAACTTTCTTATGAACTGAAAATTTGATAAAATTAAGAACGAAAACTCAACAATAGAACAGTACAACAAGTAGAATCAAAAAAAAAACTAATGAACAAGAACAATAAAAAAAACACAACCGACCAATATTAGCGTAAAATGCGGCCGCTGTCGTCACACTGGTCACAAACATGGACAGGGCCGCGTGGGACAAGGCCCAATAAAGGTCGTCGTCCTGAATCTGATGGACGGCCTGAAACAGGTTATGATACAGCATATCCAAGGTTTCTTGTCAGTCAAAAACATTCTGGCGAGCGGTTTGAATTCAAATCTGTTTTTGGCGCAATTTGAAATTTTCGAGAAAAATGTAAAATATGTTGCACGTAACATTTGGACAACATATGAAAATTGCCTTCAATTCATTGCACACGTGCGTGACCAGCTAACAAAATTAGTTTTGATTAACAAGAAAACCTCCCCAAGCTTTATAAATGTGTAGATCAGTCAAAATATATAATTTTTTAGTTTTTCTCTGAAAATCTTTTACTAAAACAATATTGAATTGGTCACATTTATGCGTACATATGTCCACACAAGAGTTGTAAACCATTGGAAATTTTCCTAGGTTTGAAATGTGAATACGCGCCTAAATGCTTACGGTAAAAGTTTCAGTGTAACAAGAAACCTAAGTAGTTTATATTAGGGTCTCTTGAATTAACGGGAATCGTTTTAACGTTATATTTTTTCAATCAGCTGAACATGATGATTACCCACTACATATACATGTAGCATACAGCTGCTCAGTCGAATTAAAGCCCGTAAGTTGTTGTTTCTGCAAGCAAAAATATTGCTCAAAACGTATGTTACTAAAACATCTGACAATCAGTGTTAACAGAACATCATTCATCATCACCCCATGCTATACTGGGTTAAACAATGGTGTCAACCGAGTTGAGTTGAGGCTAGTGATGCTTCATTATCAGACATTTTGGGCTATATTTTCGCGTGCAGAATCAATATACGGGCTTCAGTTCAAACCGCCGGTCGTTGTACCACACCGAAACTTTTATCTGATGCAGCGAATGCCCAAAAAACTAATTACATTATATTTATTAAAAAAAACTCGCCAACCTTTGTAAGTTTATCGCCTAGTTTGGCCTTATTATAGATGTAGAGCAGCACGAACGTGTCGTCAGCGCCGATGCCCACGAGGAGGACGAAGACGAGCAGGTTCATGAAGGGAAAGAAGTGGATACCGAAAACGATCGTGTAGATAAAGTATGAGACGCCGATAGAGAAGGCCAAGCATATACCGACGGCCTGTAAGTGAGTGAGTGAGTGAGTGAGTGAGTGAGTGAGTGAGTGAGTGAGTGAGTGAGTGAGTGAGTGAGTGAGTGAGTGAGTGAGTGAGTGAGTGAGTGAGTGAGTGAGTGAGTGAGTGAGTGAGTGAGTGAGTGAGTGAGTGAGTGAGTGAGTGAGTTAGTGAGTAGGTGAGTGAGTGAGTGAGTGAGTGAGTGAGTGAGTGAGTGAGTGAGTGAGTGAGTGAGTGAGTGAGTGAGTGAGTGAGTGAGTGAGTGAGTGAGTGAGTGAGTGAGTGAGTGAGTGAGTGAGTGAGTGAGTGAGTGAGTGAGTGAGTGAGTGAGTGAGTGAGTGAGTGAGTGAGTGAGTGAGTGAGTGAGTGAGTGAGTGAGTGAGTGAGTGAGTGAGTGAGTGAGTGAGTGAGTGAGTGTGGGAGTGAGTTAATGAGTGACTTAACTCATTCAATCTTTCAATCACCATGTATCTGACCATTTTCTCGGTTACTCACTCACTCACTCACTCACTCACTCACTCACTCACTCACCAGCATATAGATCACACTGTCCGCATACAACCAGATGATGGCCATAACCAGACAAAAGGCCAAGACGCCCCAAACCAGATCACCGTAGAGCATCTCATTGAACATATAAAGCTTCACGTCAAAGTCCACGCCTGCGAATCAAGTGAGTGAGTGAGTGAGTGAGTGAGTGAGTGAGTGAGTGAGTGAGTGAGTGAGTGAGTGAGTGAGTGAGTGAGTGAGTGAGTGAGTGAGTGAGTATGAAAGCATGCTAACCTCTTAACGTGATTCTCGATGTCGTACCATCATACTTTCGAAGGTCATTCAGTGAGCGCGTGTAAACTTCTGCAATAAAAGTCGATGACCGACAGACTGTTCGGCTGACTTACTTTCTGAATGTCTGAGTGACTGACTGATTGACTGACTGACTGACTGACGGACTGACTGACGAACTAACTGACCTGTTGTAACATCGCGTTGACGAAGATATTGGCGAATGCCGCTGTATGTGTAAAACGGCAGGAAATTTGTCACATAGACTTGGTTGCCGTCAAAGACATCTGTTGATAGAATACGCCAAAACACGTCCTCTACCAGTTCATTGGAACACTCGGTTGGTACATGATCTATGAGTATGTGAGTGAGTGAGTGAGTGAGTGAGTGAGTGAGTGAGTGAGTGAGTGAGTGAGTGAGTGAGTGAGTGAGTGAGTGAGTGAGTGAGTGAGTGAGTGAGTGAGTGAGTGAGTGAGTGAGTGAGTGAGTGAGTGAGTGAGTGAGTGAGTGAGTGAGTGAGTGAGTGAGTGAGTGAGTGAGTGAGTGAGTGAGTGAGTGAGTGAGTGAGTGAGTGAGTGAGTGAGTGAGTGAGTGAGTGAGTGATTGAGTGAGTGAGTGAGTGAGTGAGTGAGTGAGTGAGTGAGTTAGTGAGTGAATGAGTGAGTGAGTGAGTGCGTGTGTTCAACCTGTTTTTGTATCACAGTCATCGTTGAGTTTGCAATCCAAAATATCTTTATGAAAAGGTTTACAGCGAAGTAGCAAATCCCGAAAATCATCCACATGTTTCTGTTCAAGATCCTCGCATTTGTCGATGCCCGCATGACAGGCGATGTAGTTTGGCAATGACCTGTAGTCAGTCAGTCAGTCATTCATTCAATCAATCAGTCAGTCAGTCAGTCAGTTAGTCAGTCAGTCAGTCAATCAGTCAGTCAGTCAGTCAGTCAGTCATTCAATCAATCAATCAGTCAGTCAGTCAGTCAGTCAGTCAGTCAGTCAGTCAGTCAGTCAGTCAGTCAGTCAGTCAGTCAGTCAGTCAGTCAGTCAGTCAGTCAGTCAGTCAGTCAGTCAGTCAGTCAGTCAGTCAGTCAGTCAGTCAGTCAGTCAGTCAGTCAGTCAGTCAGTTAGTCAGTCAGGAAGCTGCATTTTTTTCAGCTATTCTGGTGACGAACTGTCTATCAGTCAGTCAGTCAGTTATTTCCTAACCACGAGTGCTGGAAGCAGGCAACTTTAGCAGCTGATTTTCCCAGCACTGCGAGCGTTGGCTTCAAGGCTCCATCCACCAGGCACAGCTCATTTTGGGTATCGACATTGAATAGATCGTCCCAGGAGGGAATCTCGTAAATAGCCTTGGCAAAGAGCTCCACTGCAAACAAAGATTTGAGTGAAAAAATTTTCTAAGCAATCTTTGTTCACCAGAAGTTTGGCCAAAGAATTATGAAAAACACAGGTCAGTCAGTCCGTCATTCAGTCAGTCAGTCAGTCAGTCACTCAGTCAGTCAGTCAGTCAGTCAGTCAGTCAGTCAGTCAGTCAGTCAGTCAGTCAGTCAGTCAGTCAGTCAGTCAGTCAGTCAGTCAGTCAGTCAGTCAGTCAGTCAGTCAGTCAGTCAGTCAGTCAGTCAGTCAGTCTGTCAGTCAGTCCGTCAATCAGTCAGTCAATCAGTCAGTCAATCAGTCCGTCAGTCAGTCAATCAGTCTGTCAATCAGTCAGTCAATCAGTCACAACCGACATGCGGAATTGAGATGCGATCCCTGTTCGCCGAACGATTCGACTGGCGACATCAGCTGGCACATGTCGAACTGACATGCGAGTCGGATCAACATCTGGAAGTCTGACACCTTGAAGTTGGCCAGATCACTCTTCAGATTGCGTCGTGGCTTCTTCGCCGTTTGCCGTTTGCGTCGAAGGATGTGCGTGGTGTCGGACTGGAATAGTAAGTAGAAACGTTAATAAAGTTAATGAAATTGAAAAAGAATACAAACAATAATATTGATTAATGTTAGTTGCTATCTATCTAATCCACTTGATTAGCCGAGAACTCAGTCAAGAGGTAAGCAGACCATATTTGGCCTCACGTATAATATATGCTGTGAATACTCATATAATTTATTTAAATACTACTAATTTTTTTTCAATTATGTTCTAAACAAACTGAACAAGGAACGATAAAAACCCAAAATTTAAAGGTGATTTTCTAAGTTTGTGCAACAAAACAAAACTTTTATAGTTTTTGTAAATAAACGACCCGGCGACACAGGGCACTTTTTTGTAAAATACTAATTTCATTATGTAATTAATTAAAGTAAACTAACTAATTAAAATCTTCAGACGTTTTATTAAACAGTTTTCGACTTGTTTTGAACAGTGATTAAGTTGCGGAAAAGCCTCACAAAAATTCGATTTATCACCAACTTGATCATCCATAAACTCAATGCTGCTGTCCTCATCTGTGCCGCCAAAAAATCCGGCCGCTGTTGAATCCGAGCCATCTGGAATCTCGGGTAAAAACAGCTCTTCTGAAGACGTTTCACTGTTTTTCGGTTTATCATAAGTTTTAGTTCTTTCTGTTGTTGTTGTTGTTGTTGGCGGTTTGTTTCGGAAAACATCTAATCCGGCGCCACCACTGCCCGATTTTTGACTTGTTTTAGTAGGTCGCCTTCGTAATAATTTCTCGTCTCTAAACGCCTGTCGGAGTAATTGTGCGGCCGCGAACCTATCCATACGTTCTGTGCCGCGTGACTCGAAGCCCTGAGTGAGTGAGTGAGTGAGTGAGTGAGTGAGTGAGTGAGTGAGTGAGTGAGTGAGTGAGTGAGTGAGTGAGTGAGTGAGTGAGTGAGTGAGTGAGTGAGTGAGTGAGTGAGTGAGTGAGTGAGTGAGTGAGTGAGTGAGTGAGTGAGTGAGTGAGTGAGTGAGTGAGTGAGTGAGTGAGTGAGTGAGTGAGTGAGTGAGTGAGTGAGTGAGTGAGTGAGTGAGTGAGTGAGTGAGTGAGTGAGTGAGTGAGTGAGTGAGTGAGTGAGTGAGTGAGTGAGTGAGTGAGTGAGTGAGTGAGTGAGTGAGTGAGTGAGTGAATGAATGAGTGAGTGAGTGAGTGAGTGAATGAGTGAGTGAGTGAGAGAGTGAATGGATAGCAGACTGACCGCTTTCGGCTCTGTCCACTCATTGATTAACGGATTATTCTTATAGAATGCCCAACCAGCGACACCCACCAGCACGCTGCTCACGATGCCCGAGATCAGGAAGACAGCGAGCGGACATCGCTGCAGCACTTTGGCATAACTGCAAACGACGAGGTCAGTAAACTTGATCAGGGTTCTGGTTATAAAACATGTATTTTTTATGCCAGCTACATACAACAAACTTGTTAAAAAAGAGTCATGTTAAAAAATTATTTGAATGCGCAACCAGCTCTTTCGAGGTAAAGATTAATCTTGGATAGGCTTGAACAAATGAAGTCTAAAAACCTGTCACCCGAAGATTAGATAACTTCTTTGCTGTTCGTGACAGCGGGTTGATGGAAATCCAAGAATTACTACTGTATATTTAGAAGAGATCAGTTATGAATGAAAGTAAAAACGGCTGATAAGTAAGACAGAAGAAAACAAAAAAAGGACGCATCATGAGCGTCGTCTATCGTTCAAAAGGAATCTACAAATGTTTTGAGAAGAATCCCAAGGTTTTATCTGTTAAGAACAATGTGGTATAAATGCATCGTGTCCCAAAAAAAATAACATCATAAATGAGGTATAAAAGGAAAATATAACAATAAAATAAAACTGAATAACAGAAAAGAAACCCCGTATAACAAAAAAAAGACGTAAAAAACAAATAAAAGGTAAAACGTAAAAACAGTCACCAACCATCGTGAAAGTTTATCGGCTTTGCGCATCACTGCACTTGGAAGATCAGCCAATCGGAGGCACCAGTTCGGGGTCGGTAATAACGGGCCCGTTTTCTGTTCCTCTTTTCGGTAAGCTTTATTAGTTCTTCGAATTGAACGACTCAACAGCCGCTCAAAATATCCGTCACCATCAGTGTTGACCATGATGACTGGTTTTTGTTGTTGTTGTTGTTGTTGTTGTTGTTGTTGTGATTGTTGTTATTGTTGTTGTTGATGATGGTGTTGTTGTTGTCAGTATCTAGTTCGACAATACGGTCAGCTTCAACATAGTTGTTGAAATAAGAGTTCCCGCTCGTATTAATGGCATTGAATATATTAAAATCATTTCTCAGTTCGCATTGTATTTCATAAATTAGGAAGCAACAGCAGCATGAATTCTGCAATTGTGTGCAAAGAAGTGGACGCTGGTTTTTCTGGCTCGGTAATGCGATGCTGCTACCAAAACACGATGAGCAAGAAACTGAATTCAATAGATGTATGCTACTGCTGTAGTAGGACGGACGCTGTTTCGCATGCCTGTCGACGTAATGTACTCGACTCTTGATATTGTTGTTGTTGTTGTTGTTGTTGTTGTTGTTGTTGTTGTTGTTGTTGTTGTTGTTGTTGTTGAGCATGTTATTGGCATTGTTGTTATAAGACCATCGTCGTCGAGGACAATGCCGCGAAGGCGGAGTCAGTCCGATCCTCATGTTGATGGATGGTAAATGGGAATTATTTCAGCTGAGTGGAATCCATTTGGCCGGCCTTGTTTTACAAGGACAATGCTATTTTTATTTATCTATCATTATTTATTATTTATTTATTGATTATCAATTTAATCGGTTTTTATCGGTAATTCGGTAAATTAGAAATCTGAAATTTAATTGTTAGTTGCGATGGAACTGCATATTTAGAGAAAAAATGAGGTAGAGTCATTGAAGAGTGGTTTAATTGTGTGTCAAACACACATTTAACAAGCACCTTGTGGCTTTATTGAGACGCTCTTGTATGGCGGTGACGATAGTTTGTGACGACATCTTTTTTTAAATAGGGTTTGGAAGAGTAAATAACATACTAGAAGTGGGGTGAAGATTTTTTTGCCAGTCTTTGTTAGTGAAAAAGGAGATATGTATTTCCACATATTTTCTGGTCTGTTTAGGTAAAGTGTATTTTTCTACCACAGTGGTTGATAATCATCAAACAATGCCAGTTTGTTAAAATCAACCTTCCTTAAAGTATTCAGTCTACATACCGAACGAATAGTTTTCGAAAAGGTTTTTGCATGCGAGATTTTCCTTAAATCACTTTTTTATAGGAAAAACTTGTCAATTAGCATATCAATTGTAAGATCAATGGAATACAAAAAAAAGAAATAAAAATATTATTATTAAAACCTGAACCTTTTTACTGACAATGCATCATTGTTGGGTGTCAAAAAGCAACGAACTTACTGTATCTTATCGGTAATGACTTCTGAAAGGTGCTACGCGTTCCATTTTAATAGAGCAATCGATTAAGTGATAGCCTATAACGCTGTGTAATTCACGTTGAAAGTTTTTTTGTTGGGTTCTCTTATTTGAAGCAAACCTTGCCGAGTACTCTATTCCAGAATGGTTTCCAATCGACATTGGAAAATGAACATTCAAAACACCTGTAACGGTCAACCACAAATGTAATTACGTCAATGCAAGGCTGATAAAAAAGAACTGGATCTCACTTGTGCAGCTGACGATTGAAAATAACTTTTTGGTTGTCAGGTGAAGTAGAAACCAATTCTTCGAAAACACCTGTTATTGTCAAAAAGGTATCCAAGTATGTACGTATGTACAAATTGCAATTGAGTATAGAGACAAATGCACAGTCTGACAGACATACTGTCTGTGAATGAAGTTAACAGTTTTTTTCATATAGGGTGGACAATTGGTTATTAGAATGGCCACAAAAAGGTAATCAGTGTTTCCCCTATAAATCTGAATCTTGGATTTTGTGCTTAATTTTGAATTTTGATGGAATTGGATGTTTTAGAAGAAAACAAGAAAAATTAATTTCTGTGAATCCAAAATCCAAAATTCAAAACTTGAATTTTGGATTCACAGAAAATTTTATTTTCATATTTTTTCTTGTTTGTCACAAAAACGTTGAAACCAAAAATAGACCTCAAAATCCAAGATTCAGTTTTATAGGGGAAACACTGGTAACCTTCTGTGGCCATTCTAATAACCAATTGTCCACCCTATAACATTTTATTGAATATATGCAGTTAGAGATTAGGTCTTTCAAAGTTTAGATTGTAATCCCACAAAGAACTTAGAATTAGTTTTATACACGTTGGCATGGAACTTTTCTGTTGCGGTTGCAAAAAAATGTTATTCTCATTACAATATACATCTAAGAAGACGTTCAAATTTCTAAATAATTGGTTCATAACAAATAATAAATCTTACATCTAATTCCAGTGAAAACTTGTAAGAAATGCCGTTAAAATTCTTCTTATTTACATAAATCCTTCTCACCAAGGTAACACAGCATGCGGCGGACGAGAAGGGAAGTCAAAAGAAGTAAAATTCCCCCTCTTTTGGCGAATCAAAAAGTAAAATTCAATCCCTGATGTGTATGTAAATTGGCCTGAAAACTTAAAACTACCCTCTCTTTGGTGAAATTTCCCTGCGTTTGAAGGATTATTTCGTCCGCTAGTGATGTAAAGTCTGCATTGTTGTAGTATGCACATGCGTGTACAGTGCATGCGGCGATTATGAGAACTCCCGTTGTATGTCTTAAGTACGTTCTGAACAACAAGAATCAGCTTTTAAACAAAAATTTTATGCGATAACCAAATTATGACATTGTTAAACTTTTTTTAAACTTCTTTACACACTCAAATCGAGGAGAAACTAGTGATTTTCTCGTTTTCTCATCCGCTAACAATCGTACTTACATCACCGTCATTTACATTACGCAACCTGATTAGAGTTCGCGGAATTGCGTTGGGAAGCTGCTTACAGATCTAGCAATGGTATGGTCTAAGATTATGCATAAGTTTTGATGGGAATCCTGATTTTTCATTAGTCGAACTGTTTCTTCAATGAGTTGAACCTTCTAATAAGAAACATAAATCCTTCTGTCAGCTTTTAGAGTTAACACGGTTTACAAGCGTTAGTCACAGATTAGTAATAAGCAATAACATATTTTTTTGCAAACAACCAGTTAACTTTAAATAAACAGCAAACCAGGTTTCGTTAGTCGAAGTAGGTCAAGCCGAAGTTTTTTAGTTCTGAAGGATCTCTGAAACCATATGATCAAGTTAGCTATCAATCAACCAAATACAGCACACCGAAATGTAAGCAATTTTAACGCTAGCGTTTTTTCGTTTTCCGTAATGAAGAGAGATGTTACTGAGATTCTATAATGACTAAATTAACCGGTTAGAACTAGTAAATTCGTTTGTGAATAATGTTGTTTGGTTATAAGAGTTGAGTTTTCAAATAAAAACAGTTGGTATGCAACGTTGCGAGTCACCTTACACCCCACTATCCAATTTTTGTGTCCCATACAGTAATTTCAAAGTTATTTAGATTGGTTGCTAGATGAATTGTTTCAGGACTTTGGGATAATCAGTTATTTGTTTCGAGATGATTATCAAAATAAAAAAAACTTTTAATATTTCTTCAAACCCATAATTAGAATCTTCCACCCCATTTAGCCCACTTTTCATATGCGTGCATTGCAAAGTAATGTTTTCTATGTTTATACATTTCATAACCGTGACCTGATGGAGTCTAACAAAGAACTTTAACATTGACGTGGGACTGTGAACTCTGAGACACGGTTGCGACGATTATGACGATAATGACAGTGACAGGGACAATGCCTGCTTAATCGGCAAAAAGTTACAGTGAACCGTCGTTGAAGAAGATGACTTGAACAACCGATGGAGTGACTCGGTGAACTTGATTCCATGATTTGGCTATGGCAAGCCCCATTTGTGATTGGGACCCGGCGAAGTCATGATCCGAGTGAAACAACCCAACAATAAAAAAACTAGGAACCACTGTCGGGGGAGTGAAATTTACGGAGGAAACTCACAATCCGAATACATAATGATAACCACAAAAAACTAAATATTTACCTGACTTTTCAGGTAAGAAGTCAATAACTAAACTTTGACAAACATTTCGAATTAACAGATTTAACTAACTGAATTTTTTAGAACGGTCATTAGTCATTGTTAGACGTCGTACTCTTTTAGTTGTTTCAATGTACGCAATCTACACAGTACATTATAACATCTTACATCACACACCACATGCATACAATCAACAACAACAGCATCATCAACAACAACAGCCTCATCAACAACAACAACAAAACGACCTTAACATAATAACGTTTACAACGCGTGCGTACAGCTATGCATGTAGTAGGTGTACAGAAGTCACATGATCGGATGATTGTGGAAACTTCCAACGATTAAAAAGCTTAATTTTTTTAAGTTCAGTCGTTTAAAAGACGGAATTGTCAAATTGCAAGTTGGTAATACTCTAGTTATGTGGCTTTTTATCTGTTAACGATCCGCTTTCGTGAAGAAAAAAACACATGCAACCTCGATTAACAAAAACTGATGCGCTCCCGTATCGTTCGGTAACGTGGAATTACTCGTGGACAAAAAAAATTATGAATTGTGAAATTATACCTTAATAGTGATTCGAAAACGTGAAATTCAGAGCTCAACATATGTAGATAAAGAAGTCTGTTAAAATCGCCAAATCAACCAGATTCAGTAAAATCGATCGCTCGTCCGCACTAGTGGAAGAGAAGGGGAAGGAGAATTCCCCCTCTTTGACGTTTTCAAAAAGTTTAATTTGTTCCCTCAAGTCTAAGTAGATGACCCGAAAACTGCCATTTCTCCCTTTTTTGACAAAACTCACATCCCTTTAAAAATTTATCTCATCCGCCTGTGCCCAAGGAGTCGAAACATCGAACGAAAGTAAGAGTAGACTTGGCCGCCGTTCGAATACGCAGTTATTCGAACTCTTAAGTATGGCTAGTCGGGGGTTACATTGAGGGAAATCTGCTTTCACACGAGGAGATCACCATTCAGCACTGGCGGATGAGCCAATCTTCCAAAGGAAAGGAACTTGCTTCAAGGAGGGGGATCTTCAGGTTTCAAATTATTTTACGCACAGCATCAAAGAGGGGGGTCTTCAGTTTTCCTCGTGTGAAAGCAGATTCCGAAGGAAAGGAGCTTACATCAAAGAGGGGGAATCGGCAGCTTTCAGATTATTTTACGCACACCTTAGGAAACACATTCAACTTTTTGAAAACAAAAATATCCACCAATGTCGAAGGGTCAATGTGGGGGAAGTCTGCTCTCACATGAAAAGATCAACATTCGTCGAGATCATGAAAAGAATGTGTGGACAAGAACTTATGTTGAACAAGTCATATGTTGTAGGAATAATAATAAACTAATAATATAAACAACTGACGTTATTTTCGTTATAAGGATTATATGGTTATGAGGTTATAAGACAATAATGCTGATAATGTTGACTGAGTGATTTATTTTAGGTTCGCACAAGTACATATCAAGTGAAATGCGACAAAACTCCAAAAAAATTGTTTCTTATGAAAATTATTTTCGTCAGACTAAACGTTTAGGTATATAGGTATGTACGTATATTTGTAGACAGATAGTTCACCCGAAGTTGGTTATAAGCATAACATTGTGCTAACACAATGCATACATCATAATATAACATGGAAAGAATAATAGTATCATCGAACATTTCAAAATGCATAATCTCTGATTTTATCTGACTTATCTGTACATAAAACTTTCGGGCTTGGCGAACTTGTCGAATGAAAAATGCATTGTCAATAATGCTAATCATAAAGTATAAAACAACAAAACTATACTACTATTACAAAACTATAGTGAGATAAATGTAATTTGTGACGTATCCCTGTTACTACTATTTTAGTAATAATGAGTGGGAACGCCATATACATACTGTAGCAACATAACCGGATCATCAAAACACTCAGAGATCAGTTGTGTAAGTTGTTTTAATTTCACAAAATAGTGTATGAACTTAAAAAAATATGACAATTTTGTCTTTCATTATTCTTGAAAAAGTAAAAAAAATATACAGGTTTCACACAAATTATTGTCGCAATGTGTAGTAACCAAAAAGAGGCACTAACAAATGAAAAGATAAACTAAATCCGTGTTCGGTAAAATCCAGCAAACAATTCCAATGATTGTTCAATCTCCCACGTGCCAACAAAAAAGCGGTTTCCACCAATTAATCCTGTCATCGCTCAATAAATTATTACAGCGTTTCCGCACCAATTGAAACAGATTCATCAATGCACACACTGGCGGACGAGTCAAACATCGAAAGAGAGGGGAAACCTTCCAAATAGGGGAAAATTGGCAGAAATTAGGTCATTTTACCTACACCTTGAGAAAGAAAAATTCTACTCTTTGAAACTGCCAAAGGGAAAGGAATTCCGCTTTCCCCTGCTCTTCTTGTTTGCTAGTGAATGCACATCCAGCCACAACATCCGCACAAATCCACACACGATGAACATCCACTTTAGAAATATTACAATTGAATTTTAAAAATTTGCGGTCGCGCCCCACAGGGTTGTGGTGAGGTTGCACGCAATAGCGGTGAAATATGAGCAAATGGGGAAAAGTGATGAAAGTGAAAATTTCATTTATCATTTGTGATTGCGGCGAAAAAAAAGCATTCACCGCGGCAACACTCGACTAGTGCACGAGCGTTCAAACTTCTATATTTACATTTTGACTGCACGTTTTTGGCGAAATCTGTGAGCCAAGTAGGGTGTGGATGTGTATTCGGGAGTCGACTCTTTCACTGAATGCTTGCTGAAGATGGACCTTTGGCATGGGTTCAAGTTTCGAACTTAATGGTTTCGACCTACTTACTTTTGTGAAGTCTAGCCGGTTTGAGGAGAGAATTTAGTAGACATGCTATGGAGAATTACTTACAATATCTATGGGATCTTGGACATCTAAAAAATCCGTGGAATTGTAGGTTTAGCTACAGCTTTAGCTTTAGTTGATAGAGTACAATAATATCCACATGATGTGTAACTGAACCGAAATCTACCGTACTTGATCTAATCCTGAAAAAAGGGTTTATATCTTGAAATAAACAAGCACAGCGCCTGTGGAGTATTCCTAACAATCGATTTCCTGTCAGAATCGGGATTAGGCATAAAAACACTAGTAATCACAAGCGTCATTACTTATCACGGTCCATTTGATTCTGACGGGTTTCCCAGCGGACTAAAAAACATAATCCAGAAACCATGACTAAATTTTCTTTAAGTCAGCCACCGTAACTTCCCAGTCCCAATTGTTTGCTTAATCAAACAATTAGTAGTAAAAACATTGTTGATGTTAACTTTTTTTGATAATGGTTAGGTATTCATATATATACACGCTCAGTGCTTCTGTTTGTTATATTGTGGACGGTAACCAAATGGCTACGATGCTTTGAAAGCAAATCCATGAACATTAGCAACCCACATAGACTTCGTTTCATCCATCTGCATTGCTTTTTACAGCTTCCCATATCCGGCTAAATGAACCCATAGCTTATTTATTCACTGTATACATACTGTATATTGTTGCGAAATAAAACTTAATCATGATTATGTGTTTGCGATACACTATCGAACGTTACGAAATCGTGCTTCATTACTACACAAGCAACTAAAAATGCCCTGAAGGCATGAAGAGTAACGAATATGGATCGATCCTGGCAAGTCCAATCGTGAAAAAGTATGAGACAAGAAATTTTTAGTCTTATACTCTAATTAGTCTGATCGTGAAAAAGCAGGAAACAAGATTTGCGATGAACCACGAAAAAAGTTTGTACTTCATTAAATTAAGAACCAAACCAAATTACACGAACCATATTTGGAACTTTTCGGTGAAAACTAAATCCTCTTTATTTCTTCCAGCTCCTTGTGAGCATGGATAATTTTTTTTGATTAGTGTGACGGATCTGCCACGAAACGTTTTTTTAATTTTCTTTCAGTTGAATAACGGTGATTTTTTGGAAGACTTTTTTTAATTGAATTCCAGTTGATTTTCGAGAATTGATTTACTCAAGAAAAATCTTAATGATTACCACAGTACTCGTGAAAAGTTCAAAATATGTTCGTGTAATTTGGTTTGGTTCTTAATTTAATGAAGTACAAACTTTTTTCGTGGTTCATCGCAAATCTTGTTTCCTGCTTTTTCACGATCAGACTAATTAGAGTATAAGACTAAAAATTTCTTGTCTCATACTTTTTCACGATTGGACTTGCCAGGATCGAACCATATTCGTTACTCTTCATGCCTTCAGGGCATTTTTAGTTGCTTGTCTATAACTTTTTCATGTGTGAACAAATCACATTTAGATTATGTGAAAAGGTCACAAATGCTTAATGAGCTTAAAAAACTCATAGAATTAATGAACTTCAGCCCTGAAATAACTTAGTCCTTCATTAAGTATTGAAGTAGAGAAAAAATCGTGAGCACCGGGATCGTTTGCGAGCCCCCTTTTTTTTCTTACATACTGAAGCATTTACATAGTTGACAGAATGATGTAAAAAAGTCCCAAAATTAGTAACATAGGTAATTAAAAGCTGCCTTATGTTATCTAAAATAGACCGTTTAACTTCAAGAGCAGTGTATAATATCAAAAAAAACAATTTACCATTTTTGATACTTTTGTTTTGTAGGGGTATTGAACCCAGAACCACTTGTTTAACATGCAAACCCACTATCCACTTGACTACCTTGACCAAAAATATTATATAAATTGGTTCACATCATCAAACCTAGTTTCCAATCATAAATTTATCATTACATCTAGTGTGAAAGTGACTTCAAAACCTGGCCATTGTTAGGTCAGCGCCGAGGTGTACATATCAGCGGACGCCATGTACCATGTGACTCTCGAAATTTTTTTCTTCACTTCCAGACCACTCATAATACGGTTTTGATGTGTTTTAATAATAATGGTACATGTCTACAAACAAAGAAAAAAGAATCCATTAAAAAAATTTTTTGACACAATTTTCTTCATTCCTGTACTTTTTGACGGATCATAAATTTTTTTTTGAAAGTACTGATCAAGTAAAAAAACATTTTTTGTTAGAAATGTTCTCCTTTTAGACACCCTGTTAAAATCAAGCTTGTCATGTTTCTGTATAAATGAAAATTTTGAAATCCAATGTGGCTGAAACAGCGTGAATGAAGGAACTTGAATTTTTACCGTTTTTGACGGCTAATAAATACTTTTTTGAGAATACGGCAGAAATCATCTCTTCTGTTTTGGATAGAGCTTCAGTCACTCTAAACATTCTATCAATACGAAGGACTTCAATATTTTAAACCTGACAAAAATCGAGTTTTAAATGGGCAAAAATCATCAACAAGTTGGAAATTATAAAATATTTGTTTTTCGGATTTTTTTGAAAGTACAAGGGGTTTATCGAAAAATAAGTCAAAATAATGTCATAATGAAATTTGATTCCGCGTCGAATAGACACAATTTGAGAATTATTCGAACTCTGGTTGTATCAGTAATTTAGCTTTTTTGAAAAATGTCCATAATTTTTTCTTCTATGTACCCCTTTGCCAGTTTTGTGTGTTACTAGATAATGAAAAGTTAGATAGCGGAACATACTTCGACATGTGTAATACACAGCCGGTCAAAATTTCAGTTTGATCGGACCACCCTATCGCTCATACAACGATTCTTTCTCCATTTAGCCTGCGATTTTTGACATTTTTCTCATTAAATCCATGAAAAATAGTGCAAATAGTGTTCCGATCTCTGTGACAGTTAGGAAATCGTGTTTTGGGCATGAATTTGACCTAGGTACCAATTTTCAGCTTTACAGGTCTTACCCAATTCCCATACAGCGTTTTTGATGAGAAAAAAAAACGGAAAATCGCATTTTCATCATTTTTGGACCTGAAAATTGAAAATTCACCCCTGTTGGGTTAAAAATAGCCAAACAGATGTAGAATTGGACGAGAAAACCGATGAAATAGACTAGAAGTTGATACGATGAGGCTAGATCGAGATACCCGCAAAAAAGCTTATCTTAATCGAACCATATTAAGGGAACGGCCTAATGGCCGTCCCTTGATATATGTATCACAAAAATGCGTTTCAAAAATTTATTTCGCTTCATTCTGATTACTGATGACGGCAAATGAAGCTTGATGAAGACAAGGAAGATTATCTAATTACGGTTTTTTGGTTCAAAAATGTTTCATTGACGATACCGAATTATATGATTTTTTTACAAAACACTAGAATAATGTGAAGAGATCACTTGAATAATATCCTTTTCCGATATTACTGATATAATTGATGAAAGAAGGAAATGTGGTTACAAGTTGAATAGTTTAGGCTATGCGTAAGCTATAAATCAAATCATTGGTGAATTGATGAAAATAACAAAGAAGATACTAATACAATAATTTCAACGATGTTTTTTTCAATCACAATGATGAGATTCAGTGGCAAAAAAATTCAAAATGAAATGCATGTAATACGATAGAATGAAAAAGATCCATCAATAATGCACTAAATAGTAATACATGAATCATGTCAAAATTACCATTTTCAATACCATATCGTACCATATCCTATCATACCAAATCATATCACAAAAAGCAAGAACTTTAATCTCATACCACAAAAACTTCATCATCCTCAAAAATCTAGGCGACACCATCAGCCAGGAGTTCGTTGCCTTCGGCGTTCTTGTTGACGAGCTTCACCAGCCACTGGTCGGCACCGCGAGAGGCCAGACTGAAAGTGGGCGGGCCGAGTACGGTTTCGTCGTATTGACCGGGACGGCTCGACCATGGTGGACGGTGGTTCAGGCAGACGGATGTCTCGTTATCCATACGATACATGGCCGGCTTGTCGTACATCGACTTGATGCAGCTGAAGCAACGTTATCATCAATTAATAATTCAATCAGTCATTGGTTTCCATATCACAGTCATGCCGTTAAAACCAAATAAGGTACGAAGCCCAATTATGTAGATTTGATCAAACCGAAGAATGATTTGAGTCTCCGTTAATCAACCAACAGTAAACGCTGGAGCTCGTTAAGAGCGGCGAACTTTGCGGGATAGTGTCCAGGATTGTAGTAGTACAGAAGGCCACCATATCTGAAGACAGTAACTTTTTCAGTTTGATGACGGAATAACTTTTAAATGATGTCTTATGGTCTTATTGAGTGAGAAAATGAATTAGATGAAAAAATTTAACAAACTTTGCAGGCGCACATTCGCACGGCTGCTCTTTCCAGTTGTTCTGCCAATCCGGTTGGTATGACAGACCGATCGGATGATCAATGCGTTCCAATCTGTATTAATCAGGTGAACCAGCTGGCAATTTTGTCGGTCTGTCAGTCAACCGACTTATCATTCAGTCAGTCAGTCAACCAGCTAGAAGGTTAGACAGTCAGTCCGACCTACATCCATACAACTAACGTTACGGGCATACCGTTGCAGCTCAGCGTTTTCTCGTCGCCGATGGGGTATCCGAAATACTCGGCGAACCATTTATAGGCCTGCAAATTTTGTGTTCATCCATCTGAGAAACTCAAGATGCTAAAACAATTGTTGTTCAAAACTTGAATGGAAAAGAAATATTTTTGGCAGCAACCTTGATTCTCCTTGACTCTCCAGGACCACCTGGTTCACCTTCATCTTCACCATTGCACTCAGCGTTGATGATCAATGACGTTGGACCGAACATGGCACCAGAGTAACCGGCAGCTCGATTGACATCTCCGGATTCCCAATTACCTGCACACGAAAGAGTGAATAAGTGAGTGAATGAGTGAGTGAGTGAGTCAGTGAGTCAGTGAGCTGAACAACTAACCCATTACAATATCGTGCATGGCTGGTTTCGGCGGTTGTGGAGTCATGTAAAACCAGAGCGAGGCCATGACAGCCAGCGGTGGGTTACGGTGAGTGATAACCTGGAAATAATCAATAAATAAACTACTGCTGTCAATTCGTCTTTTGACGAACCAAGTTCGGGTTGGTCAACAGATCAACATAAATGCCGTGATTGTTGAGCCAAGTGTTGAAGTAGCCATAGTTGTAGTTATATGAGATCTGGATAGCACCGCGACCAAAATAGCAACCTGTAATTAAAGACAAATAGATTCATTTAAAAACACTACTGAAGAACAGCAAATTTTCATATTTGGCTATGTATGTTTTTAGAATTACCGAAAATATTATTGAAGCAGATGAGCAGACTTATATTAACCTTTATACCAAGTCTTTTCATCAGCACCGGTCACATTTCCTCCATTGCATGGGAACCAATAATCCGCCTCGGGACCCTCGCTGCAGTATCTGTAGAAATTGGTTTGTTATTAGCCAAATATTTAGAGACTGCGTCGATAAAACAATATTCTAAGCCATTTTAATCATAACAGGTGGTTTTAATTTAACTGCAACAACCTATTCATCACATTAAAATAAACAAATCGTACATACATATGTACATAGCTCGTGCTTACACAATAAAAACTTGCTATACAAAAATATGCATTGAATAATTTTGGTAATCGGTGATATCGCTACTCTTTTCGAAACATTTACGAACAAGAATCATGTCAACCAACTTTCCCTGCAAATTGCATTTATCACCGTCCTCCGGCTTGAAGCCAGGTGACGCCTGGTCCATAAACGACGAGACGGGTCCGCCCTCGAACCAGTTGAAGAAGCCGCCACGGTAAAAGCACGAATGAGCCTGCTCGACGGTCATTTGCCTACAAATAATGATGGATAAATGAAATGAATTGATGAATGAAAAAACGTCCATCTCTAAAAGCAGTTGAGATCACAAACTATCAAAACTTTACTGGACGAATGGGGGATCGAACCCCAGACCTCGCGCATGCAAAGCGCGCGCTCTACCACTGAGCTATACGCCCGTTATGTTAGAGGTCGCGAAACAGCGTGTTGATCCGTACAGATGCATGCGCATGCCGAATCATGAACAATACTGAAACACATGCACGAGCATATGCATTCATGCCACTGGCGGACGAGCCAAGCCTCCAAAGAGAACGGAAGGTTTCCAGAGACTGGGAATTGGCGGATTTTAGACAATTTAACCGACACCTTAAAGCACTGGCGGACGAGCCAAACCTTCAAAGGGAGGGGAATCTTCCCCAAGGAGGGGGGAATTTTTAGAAATTGAACTATTTTACCTGCAGCTTGAGGAAAAAATTCCACTTTTTGAAAGCGCCAAAGAGGGGGGAATTCCACTTTTCATTTCTTCCCTCGTCCGCTATTGCCTTAAAGAACAAAAATTAATTTTTGAGAACGCCAAAAAGGGGGGAATCCTTCATTCCTACCCTTTCTCGTCCGCTAGTGATCCTGCACGTGCGTTGCATGCAGTCAGCATGACCGCAAACACACTCACGTTTCAATGCAGCTGCCCCTCGCGCGTAATAGTAAACAATATGTTGTATGTTACGCATGTGAGCCATTGAGTATTGTTTATGTATCAAAGATGCGATCAAACTAAGGTTTTTTCGAAATACATTTTGACAAAGTGACATGTTATTCAAAGATTTCGTGTAACCCACTCTTTTAGCTTGAGGGATTCGCGAACACACACACACATACACATACACATCAATGGATAACAAAGTCGTAACAAATGACCTACTAAGAAACCATAAGCTACATATTACGTTTGACCATTTGTCACGTCGTTCTTTAACATTCGAGTAAACATCATTCTTTAGTGCTATTTGAGCAGCAATTTAAAAACCGTGAGTTTATTTTACCAACTTGTACAGACTGGCATCGTTCTCACCGGTCTCCTGAACGGCGTGACTGAAGAACGTGGCCAGGTCCCGTTTGTAGTTCTCTTCAGCTGTAAACCCATTGTCCGGGTTGTGGGTGTTTCCGAACTCGGGGAAGTACCTGTTAATTCAGTTATTAATCCGATCATTAGTTCAATCACTCATTCACTCACTCACTCACTCACTTACTCATTCACTTACTCACTCACTCACTCACTCACTCACTCACTCACTCACTCACTCACTCACTCACTCACTCACTCACTCACTCACTCACTCACTCACGCTCTCACTCACTCACTCACTCACTCACTCACTCACTCACTCACTCACTCACTCACTCACTCACTCACTCACTCACTCACTCACTCACTCACTCACTCACTCACTCACTCACTCACTCACTCACTCACTCACTCACTCACTCACTCACTCACTCACTCACTCACTCACTCACTCACTCACTCACTCACTCACTCACTCACTCACTCACTCACTCACTCACTCACTCACTCACTCACTCACTCACTCACTCACTCACTCACTCACTCACTCACTCACTCACTCACTCACTCACTCACTCACTCACTCACTCACTCACTCACTCACTCACTCACTCACTCACTCACTCACTCACTCACTCACTCACTCACTCACTCACTCACTCACTCACTCACTCACTCACTCACTCACTCACTCACTCACTCACTCACTCACTCACTCACTCACTCACTCACTCACTCACTGACTCACCCACTCACTCACTCACTCATTCACTCACTCACTCATTCACTCACTCTCTCAATTACTCACTCACTTACCTGACGGCAGCTATGAATGATTCATAACTGTACGGCGAGCACGAATGCGGTCCCCAGCCGATGTTGGCCTTGGGGAACAGATCATCAAAGATCTCCTTGGTGAACCATTTCTCCAACGGAGCCGGTGGCATATTGTTCGGGTCCGTGGCTGGCGGACACTCAGCTGGGGGACCTGAAATAATACTGAGTACTCCGAAGTGTTTCCGCGAGTTTTTCGCTGAGGCTGACAATATAATAATTTAAAAATTTAAGTTATTTGAGATCTGTAATGATGAGTCAAAATATTCAAATCATATAAAACGTCAATAACCTGGTCCGAATTTGGCATGATCAGGACAGTGCTTTGAGCTCAGCACACAGCGATCGAGAATGCAGATATGAGTGTCTGGACACGGGCACGAGAGGGGTTCTGAAATAGATGATAATTGGGTGACGTAGTGAGGAAGTATTTTATATTCTTACTAATAAAATATATGAATAAACTTAAATATTTTTCAGTAAAAACTGTAATAAAATCCTGGTGAAAACATGCAATGTACGCGATTCGTAACCATTAAAAAAACTAAATTGAAAAAAAGACATAAAAAAAACTTTAATTATGAGTGAAACTGATTAGAAAAACCTAAAATATTTTCAACTCACCAACGACAACCACCAGTGTACTCCACACCATCACGGCCACACCGAGTTTCATGACTTGTAAACTCATGATATTCTATGAAACCAGCAAAACAGTGGCCCACGTATGAAATGACCGGTGTAGCCGTGCTGGGTCCGATCTTTATATGGTCACCTACATATCGAAATGCAACACACTTTCAAAACGTGTTTGCAACGGGATTTCAGTGTCCTCGACATGCGAATGCGACCTCGCATATAAAAGTACAAAATCCATTTACGACGCGCGATGGTCACTCGCGCTCTGTTGCAAGTTTGGGTTAATTATTACACTGCAGGTGATCAGTGTTTACATTGTGTGTAACAACCCCTAGCGGATGAGAACGGCAAGAAAAAATCAATTCCTTTCTCTTTGGCGATCTTGCAAAGTTTATTTTGTTTCTTGAGTTGTAGGTGAAATGGCCTGAAAACTGCAAATCTTTTTCTTTGGTGAAAATTCCCCTTCTATTGGAGGTTTCACTTGTCCGCCAGTGGTGTAAACGTGCTATGGGTCACATGTGTTGAGTCCGCTGAATGGCGATCCTGATGAGTGACCATGTGTTAAATGTGAATTTTAATAACCTGTGACAATTTCAGTGACTCCAGATAAATGAAATTTCGTTTTGATGTGCTAGCCCTTTATGAATTACCACGTTTTAAACCAGAATTTCGACAACATTTTAATAATTGCCTTTATGATACACTATAAATTTGACCAGCGGTCATCCGATTATGACCCAGACAGCCGGAAATAATTAATATGTACTTTGGTCATCTATGTACATCCACACTTGTTTAACACCCGTTTTTTCATGCTGAAATCCGCTTGAAACTAGTAGCTTCCTGTCCAGGTGATAAACAAACAGGAATCATGGCTCGTAAAACTTTGCATTTTTATTTTTAATAAAGTTTCATTTTCAAAATGAATATCGGTGTAAAGCTTTTGTGATTCATTGGAACAACTTTTGTCACGCCGTTAACATTAACAAGTTTTATATTTATGATATTTTCTATACAGCGGAAATACAGTAAAAGAATAATTGTGAAAAACACCAACCAATCAATGTTGAATTATAAACAGAGGTCAGCGCGCCAATGATTTTCCAAATTTGCAGCAACATGGCCCTTCATTCCAATTCGCACACTGGACTCAAATCTCCAACGTTATGATCTAGCGTTTCATTCATCGAAGTAGAATTATGGTTCCGCTACAAAAAAGTTCCGTGATGTGTACTGGAAAAAATAGAAAACAACGTTGAATTATTTGTATATATTTTTGCGGTCCAACAGTATTTCATCTCAACCAAACTCGACATCGGCCGGCGTCACACAAAATTAAGAAAGTGATGAACATATGAACCTCACGAGTTTTTTATTCGACTAGAAAATTACCACTTGTCATACATAAGAGTGTAACATCTAAATCATGAAATCAAAAGTTCATTAATTTACAGTGTAATTACATTCGGTCTCAGTAAGCAATCGGGCTCCGAAATGGACAGCGTCACTTTGGGCGTTCGATGTTGGTAAACTGATCCACGTGCTGAGCAAACATTCCGCAACTATATGAATTTATTAACATTCTAAGAAAAACCTTGCAGATAAACGTTTGATGGCGTCTTATGTAATATTATTCTGTATTATTCCATACAGAATAATAGTACACTGCTAATAAAACTGGGGTTCATTTACAAATGACCAACGTTACACAAGTGGCTATATAACGTGATACTAATGACTGAATTTTTTAAATTATTTAATTGTTTGGACAATTCAGAGAACATCATTCAAAAATGAATCCTTTGTTTCGACAATGCTCTCAGCAACAGAAATATATTGCGCCTGTAATTGAAACTCTGCAGCTGCACTTTGTTTAATTAGCAGAGCTTTTAATATTGTTCATCAGACACGTAAGCTTCAACGGATCCCCACAAAGCTGGTAAATCAGTTGCCAGTACAGTAGCATTAAACAATTTCAACAATGAGTAAAAAAGACAGACTACTAGTGTTACGCTTCTATTGTATCTCTCACCTCAGTGAAGTGTACTGTAAATAATCAAGGTCTTCAAGGGAAGTTTACACCCTAGGGTTCTTATGTACTGTTTTATGACAAATGTAAACCACCAAAGGAATGGTTTTTCATTCGTGAAAATGATTTTTTATGTTTACTTTTCTTCATAAACTAAAACTTATCAGAGTAGTTAATCGCATCAGCCACGTGTTGTGTACACACGGCGGTTGTCTGGTGGATTATAATAGAGGCTAGGGGTAGATGAATAAGCATTGTTAACAGTGGGTAATCTCAGCATAGAATGAAATGTACTGTGAATTTTTTTTTAGAATTTTATCATTTTTTCATTGAAACAAAAACATTTAGAAGTGAAGAAAAACATTTCGAAGTAAAAACCTACACGTGTACGTTCACTCTTTACCGAATTTTTCCCAACCACAACAAACTTTAATTTACGAAATTCTTATAAACCTTAGTTTTCTTGTGGAAAGAAGTTCTAACCAAATAAAAAGCAGGATCATAAATCGTTATGCATGCCGAACTTGTACATGAATTTATCATGGAAATAAAATTTGGATTTAAATCGTGATAAATGCTTCACGTTTTTTATTGAGTTTAAAGTTTCCCATGTTCGCCAATGGGAATCTGTTCACTAAAACTTTCCATAATAACATCAGTGACTCATTTAGGAAACACTGACTCATAGATGATGAAAACTTACAAACACAATTCATTTATGTAAATTTTTGTAAATAAAATCATCGCTTTGCATTTTGCATATTTTTCATGTTTCAAGCATTCAGAAATCAAATTAAACTAAACTTTTTTGTGGAAACCAAAAAAATTTAACACATTAAAAACACTGACGTTTATCATAAAAATGATTTTCAAAAAACTATGCTGGAAACGATTTGACGGTGAAAGTTTCAAGCTCGATAAATCGACGAGTGTACACGTTGAGGTTGATTGGGTGAGTGGGTGAGTAATCGAGAGTTCGCGACTCAAAGCTTTATCAGGTGAGTCAGTGAGTGATTGATTGATTGAGTGAATACGGTTGACAATATAAATCAACTCAGTCAAACCTTTGAAACCAACGACTTCGCAAAGCTTCATTCAGTCAAACAGTGGGTCAAATCATGTAAACTTAGTATGAGTACGATTAGATGGAGTACAATTAGATTGGGTACGATTACTACAATTAAGTACTGATATGTCTCGTATGACATCCGCCGAACATCAGCGTGATTCGGTGAGTTGAATTTCGGTAAGATTCCCTTCTAGAATTGAAGAATCAATCACTTTATAGATAACACATTCCTTTATCTAAAATTTCAATGTTCCCAACATTGACTACACACATCTAAAAAAACCAAAGGATCTCATTGTGAAAACTGTTATTCACAATTTCCTTGTTTTGCGATTACCTATCGCTTCTCATTATCAATGGCGCCCACAGTTTTGCCTTATCATTCTGCAAACAAAAGTAATTCAATTTCAACTTCCTACATACATGTATGACTTGTTAATCGAATCGGGCTCCTATTTCGTGGTTCGTAGCTATGGTTATATCACTAGTGAACGAGAAGGCGTGAACAAGCGGAACTCGCCCTTTTGGCATTCATATAAAGTACAATTTGTTCCTCAAGGTGTAGGTGAAATGGCTTTAAAACTGCTATATCCCCCTGTTTGACAAAATTTCCTTCCTTTTGAAGTTAGCACGTTTGCAAGTGAAAAGTTGTTATTGACGGTTCATTGTTACGGTTGAAAATTGCCGCCTCGAAGTTCGACAGTTTCAGATGTACTTTGCTGTAAATCATTTATTTCTTCTTCTTGTACTTTTTACACATTTGGTTAGATTTTGGCTGAACCTATGTCTAGATTAGACGACGAAACAGCATCCTTTTCACACTGAACCCCAATTTTTTATAAACAGTTTGCTTGTACAAACAGTATTTGAGTTTATATCACTGAAAAGGACTGTTCATTTTTCATATTCCAGAAAAACTACTTTAGTATCCATACATATTTGTTATCAGTCAAATGTTTTTTATCACGATATTACAGCTATGGATTGCCTCAGGGTGCCTTCATAGTCAGTTGCAGAACAGTTTCAGAAAAGTTGCAGAACGGTTTGTTATAGCAGCATCCATTGCAACCCATATACCCTGCGTGGTAAGTTACGGTAGTTGCAGTGGATGCTGCTTATAACAAACCGTTCTGCAACTTTTCTGAAACTGTTTTTGCAACTGACTATGAAGGCACCCTCAATACCTGATCAAACGTGAAAGGGTTTTTAGCCGGTAGGTGCACTATGGTGGGTATGTTTTTGTTTGCCCTCAACCCGAACATTGCTACAAATGCCCTAAACTGTTCTACCCATCATTTTCGTTGTATTTACATATTTACGTGCCATTTCTCTGACATTTGAAACTAATGTGTACGCAGGCGATAACTCTAGAAACTTTAAGTTCTTTTCATTTAAAGTAATATGTGCAATATCATGATTTTCAAAACGTACTAAAGCCATTAGCGATGAGTGATATTAACTATCCCAGTATATATTTATCGCTTCCAGAAATATACTTTTTCGGTAACATTTTCCGACAAGATTTGCCATGTTTTTTTAAGCAAAGAAAAAAAACTTGATAAAACTATAGACCACCGTACCAACCTGAGCCATTCAAAAAAGTATACATGGGTTTAGTGAGTTATAATAAAAAGTGGCATATAATCAAACATTCGTATTAACAATTAACTAAGGTGCCAGTCCTTATCTAGTACAAGTAAAAAATCACATTTGTTTCAGGTGAATTGCAACATTTGTTCATTTAGCCAGATACAGTATAAAACATTCTATCATTTCTAAGACTCATCAGAGCTTTCCAAAACCAGCAAGAATGAAACAGCTTTAGCACTGTTATTGCTAGTGTGTATTAAACGATATAGTTAACTCTCGGGTGAATTCATGTTTTTTATTCCATTATTAGTCTCATCACATAAATATATACATCATTTTCTGATGGTATTGGTCTTGTTTAATCTAGATAAACTCCGGTTATTCTATAATATCATATTTGCTATAAACGTTGGATTCACTCGTTTGAAAGACTTGTGTTCAGATTGTAGCTTTTTCGAATCATGACGGAAAACCACTTGCCACGTGTATTCGCTGTCTGAGAAACTGACTCGCGAAGCTGAAAGTACGTTTTCTTCCGGAAGAAACGCTGAAAAACTAACGCTTTATAACAAACGCCTAATGAAGTTAATCCAGGATTATATTTAATCTGTGCCGAGGCTAATCTTGATTACGCCCGGTCATGAATTAAAAAATTAAGCTTCCTAACATTTACAGGGTGGGCCAAAAAAACATACGATTTTGAACGTTAATAGCTCGATCTATGAATAACCGATTCAATCGCTTTGCTCTCATTTGAAAGCCAATATTTCAACTTGAAATACCTTTTTTAGTTTTGTTTTATGAAGTTGGCCAGAAGTTACAGAAGAAAATTTGAAAAAATCGTGTATTTTTTGCGAAAAAGTCAACGAAATGCATGGGCTATTGTGTTTTATAAACTTTAAACGGAGTAATGAATAAATGAAATGCATCAAATAATAACTAGTTAAACCTTGTTGATCGAAGATAAATGAATGGTACACTTGATTTGACTATTTTCCTGAACCACCAAAAAGCCCCAGCTCAGGGTTTAATTTGTCAATGGCGGCTATGACATTCGCCATGAATTTTTTTCTAAGCACTAAATAAGGTATTCCAGAGTTTCCAAGTTAGAATTGATCTCAACAAACTCTATTTCCCTTATTTGAAATTTTAAAATTTAGAAATTCGGTGCAGAAAAGAAAGATTTTGCTACACCAAAAAAATCCGGTTTTTCTCGTCCCAAAACACGGTTTTAGGGGTTTCTTCTGTAATTTGAGGAAAACTCTATAAAACACATCGAAAAATTAGAGGGAATTTAAGTTTAGGTATTGGCTTTCAAATGAGAAAAATTGAATCGGTTGTTCATAGCTCGAGTTATTAACATTCAAAATCGTATGTTTATTTATCTTACCCTGTATAATAGCCCAGGGATTGATTGTGCACCGAGTAACAGTATACAGCCGGGACTACCTTAATTGTTAATTTATAAATTTAACGAGGATCACTGCCTTTGATAAACAAATATAAGGGGCGTCATTGGGTAAGAAGAAAGTGAAATTTGATCGTCGGCTTTCTATTAGCTTTCACCCATTTTTTATAATCTTTATAATATACGGCTCCTTGTTTCGACATTAATCACTATATATGTAGTTAGTTAGCGAGCCAGAGTTCTTGTGGTTCGAAGTTGCATTCTAAGATACAATAATAATCATAATAATAATGAAGCCGTTCTTTTTGTAAAATGGTTAGTCCATTTTTAACAAAGCTATTAAAAGCCGCTCGCCGGGCAAATTGCTTGGGCACAATATTAATGTTATGCTGTTACGACAATCCACGCGTTCGTTTTTTAATTGTTTCATGTCATACGTCTGAATACCGAGGAATTATGCTGGTTGTTTGATAGAATTACTCAAATAACTAACTATTCTTTTATCCGTATTTGTATCAAGTTTAATTGTATGGACAATAGAATCTACAAAATCATGAAAAAACCGTCTGCCACAAAATACAACGTGTTTTCGATGGAGCAGATGAATTTCCCCTCGTAATTAATATAGATACAATGCACGTCTGTATTGTAATACATTCCGATGATAGCTCTTTTTTACTAAATCAGCTGTCGGGCATAACGAGTACGTCACCACGATGTCCAGTCGCTTCTTTTCTTTATGTATATTCTTTTACAGCAACAGACCATAATATCCGGAACTTCTTTAAAGAACTACTACTCTAAACCAATATAGAAGATTCTCAGTGGCAAATATCGGTTTGCTGGTCGAGTGGTTAAGAGGCTAGACTTTTCAGACCGCCTGGCCAGCCGCTCACGGGTGTTCGAATCCCGGGGAATGTCATCAAAAAACGTGATGGCTGTCAAAGAATTGTGACCAACTGGCGTACGATCGTTATATAAGCTTTGCCTAAAACATAGGAATTGATGGGAATTTGATTGCATGATATGCTTTCAGCATTCTGGACTACGTGCTTCGCCGGCAAAGTCTTTATCCGAAGACAACCTAAACACTAAAAAAGTTACATTACCAGTTTTCTGAGACAATCAAGTAATTACACGAACTTGTTGTATAACCGGATATGTAGATTATAAATAGATTCTCATCCAGGGTTCACTTTTTGTAAAGTTGCTGAACGCCACAATCATCTGCTCAACCACTGTCGAACGAGCTACATAATGTAATCCTCCATAGGTAGGGGAATTCTGTCAAAGACGGCGTAAAAGGCAGTTTAGAGGCCATTTCGCCTACACCTGAGGGAATATGTTTTACTTTTCGAAACTGCCAAAGAGGGGGAATTTCTTTTTCCCCTTCCTCATCGTCCGCTAGTGATCTGCTAACCACCCGGTTCGCCTTTGTGTTCGCTGGTTTCCAGCTGGTGTACGACGCGGTAACCGGTACCGACCAAATACGTTATGAAAAATTGAAGTAAAAATAAGAGCTGTGGCGATATTTCATCTTATAATGATATTATTATGCTGATGAGCTGAGCGCTAATAAGATCAAACATTAATTTCTGGTTCTATTATATAAAGTTGATGTTTATGCAAACCACACGTCAGCTATAGTTTTTTGAGCCGGTTACGCACGTATGCAATGAATTCTTATGTGAAAAACGTTTTATTTTTAAAAAAATTTGAAAGCGGTCCAAAAGCAGATTCGAATCCAAACTGCGCACCAAAAACTTTTATGAGTAACGAAAAACTCTGGATGATTAATATTGGTATGAATCTGTCCGGAAAGATGATGGGACACTGCCTAAATGAATTTTTCGGTTTCATAAATCTATAGAATCCAAACCTCTATTTAATGACTATGCGTCAGTATGAGCTTTCCGGTTAATTATTTACCTGCTTTGACACGTGGAAATAATAATTGATCCTCTAATGCTTATGGTTTCAGAAAACGTATTCTGAAAGTTATTGATCTCTTACGCTTTTGCCGTAATTTTCAATTGCGATTCATGGCAAAACTATGAATTCATGCAGTTTGTTTTGAAAGCCCACTCAGAAGCGGTCTCTCTTGAAAATTCTCAATATATGTATTTTTAGCTGTACTTAGTTCTGATCATACATAACTAACACTGACTTTGTGTTCATCATTTCTTCCATCTTTCCCGAAATTTCATTATATAACGGTATTAATAATCATAAGTATTTTTCAAAACGACTTTTTCAAAACGATGAAAGCACTCACACATAACCGGACGCGCCTTTCAGAGGGTGTGGGAAACCGGTATCAGGGTTTCCGGCGGCCGATATATGAGAAAATCGCAGACATCTTGACAGTCTTACGTCATTGTAAAATGTAATGAGACTGACATACAGTACTTATGTACGTACGAAGGTTAATGCTGTTTTTATTAAACAAGTTTTCAGTGCGTGATCAATTTTAACAAAAAGTTTTAGTTGTTAGTTATGCTTTAAATGAACAACATTCAAACTTCGCACGAAATTCAATTCTCCAGAAATGAATTTTATTACATAGATACGGTGAACAAGCAATCATATTAAAAAGTTCATGTCTAAATATTTGTAATGTGATTGTTTTGGTCGCCACCACGCACTTAAGTTCCACGCGACAGTCTTGTATGCAAAAAGTTTCAAATAATGTTAATGATTATGTTTTGTGGGCTGTTTTCCTCGAAGCAAATCGTTTAGTTCTACCTTGTCAGTGAAAACGGGTTGTTTCAGTAGATTATCATGTCAGTTTTTTTAAATAGCTTAAACAGATAGTTCCAGGTTCAGTTTTTTAAGTTTATCTTCTATATGAATGGTCTTACAATGTGCAAACGAATTGCAGTAAGAACTAATAAATTTATAAAAAAAATTGACGTTGAAGAAAAAAACTAGGGGAGAGATTAAACGAGAAACAACGATTCAAACACCCAACTAATGGTTGGCTCTCGATTGATTTTCATTTTTTTGCTAATGTTTTTTAGAGATTGTAGCAGATAAGCTGACCTCACGCCTCCGCTAGGGCCACTTCTGGGCGCAAAATAAAACTAAATGATAAAAAGTATTGTGAATCGTTCAATTCCATTAATTTAGTGGCGAAGCAATAGTTTTCATTCGGATCACCTAATATCATTTCCGCAACAAATGTAGACAACTGTACGTTTCTATGTAGGCGTTTCATGTACAACTTTAAATGATGCTTGTAATAAATGGGGTTTCCTCAATGATTTGAAACACAACCCATATTTAACATTTCTGTCATTTGATCCAACATTGCATGTTGTAGCAAACGGATCCTTTTTCGGAGCAAAATAACCCAGCATTTCCGGAAATACACCAAATTTACTGGTTAATCCCGTATTTTTGTACACCATGAAAACCGTTTAGAATCACAGACGCATATTTCCAAAACCCAGAAATTTTCCTAGAAATTCTCCCATACACGAAATTTTATGTTCGCAAACTAAGGTGGATAATTACTGAAATACCACTGCTGCGCGGGCCTAACGCGCTTGTCCTCGCTCCCGCACGGACAAGCCAGCCTTAAGATAGGTAATCGGAGGTTAACGGACAGTAAAACTTTATATGGAATATAATTTTGGTGACAGAAAATTTTGGCGTTAGGTAAAAATTCTAGAAAAATTTCTGAGTTTTGTAATAGACATACATATGTACTGTTTTCCCTGCCCGTGGATCAACAGTTTCGTTTTTGTTCAGAAAGTTGTCAAAAAAATTTTTCAAAGTTTGCTAGTTTATTTTTGAAAGGATATTCATTGATGTAAACTGTGAAACTTGAAAAATATAAAGAATGGTAAAGATGATTTATCAATAATGACCAAATCCTGCTTCATACCAAGTCTTAATCCATTGAATAATTGCATATTGACGTTCGTTCAGTCTATCTTTTCAGAACTAATTAAAACACGAGCACCCATTCCCAGAGTACGGCTACAGAAATAGCTGCTTCATTGCAGATTACCAAAGAAAAAATACTTTATTATATATTCACTTATTATCAATTACGCTTTGGAACGCAAGATAATGTCTAATGAAGCCAGGTTTTTCTTGCTTCTGGTGCCCTAGCGGACGAGAAGGAGTGGGAAAAAGCAATTCCCTCTATTTGGCGATTTCAAAAAGTTGAACTTGTTCCCTTAAGTTCAGGTAAATTGTCCTGAAAATTGCCAATTTCCCGGCTTTCAGGAAATTCTCCACCCTTTGGAGGGTTAGCCCGTTCGCCAGTGGGTGCTTGCGACATATCACCTGTTTACAAAGCAATAATCTATTAGTTAGGAATTAATCAGAACGTTTGCACGATCAAAGATGTGAACGTTTGCTAAAAATATTCAAGGATAACAATAAATATTACATAAGAAGCAGCTTAATTGGGCGGCGAAGTTGGTCACTTATTTTAGCCAGCATTCATTCTTTGCATCTGGACGAAGCCCTTGGCCTGATACGGGCAAGTTCTTAGCTGTCTTATTAATATTACGGTATAGCCATACGGCATCTATTACCGTAACCAATTAATAGGTGGAGCATGCCATCCAGCGCAACCAACCAGCTGAGCGTTAGATAAAAAGCATGGCATATATATGAACTAGCAGCAACGCACTTTACAGTCAGTTGTATATCGACATCAAGCGTTTTCACATTCGGTCGCAGTCTCAGTCGTGCGCTTACAGGCATACATACCACGCTCATAACACATCAGGCATGTATGCAGACAGGGCCAGTATGACTGCATAAGTGTTGCATAGAACTGTACGGCCTAGAATATGCATAATACTACGCTAATCTCCTGTCTCTCGTTCTATACTTAACAAATTCTACTTTTAGTAATCCTTATTTTAACTCCTTTGATTATTTGATTTCGCACTAACTCATTCATCACATTATATTATAATAATCATATAATATTCGCAACTTCAATAATTGTGTGAAACCGTTATGCTTCAAGGCTTATTATAATAATATTCTTTCGGGATTCCGGCTGTTTGTAATGCACCTAACTCATAGAACTTAAGCTATTAGGTTAAGCAACTAATAGGATATAAGATGGTAAATATGCTACGATGGGTTGTCAGCCGTTTAAATACGATACCATGTAACAGGCAGACTAACGAATCCTGCAGAAAGAGGAGTATTTATTCGAAGAGGGTGGAATTAGCAATTTTGAGTTTTAACCTGACCACTTCACCCAAAACTTAAAGGCCAAACTTAATTCATAATAACTGCCAAAGAGAGAGTAATTCCACTTCTTTGTTCTTCCCTCTTCCGCCTGTGGTTTTGACCCACAATGACCATATTTTCATTATATTCTAAATCAGATGTAATTAACCATCATCGAACGTAACACACCTGTAAATTGGACTAACCTTCTGAACGAAAGAGGTTACAACTGCATATACATATAACACGTATACAGTGTGTACTAAATAGTTGTATACCCGTTGCTGGCAAGCATGATTACAAACCCCACAGGTTTTCGAATTTGGTTTTTCTCAAGCAAAATTACCATTCCATGTTAAGTTTTACTGCATGCGAGCCCTCGATAATCCACAGAAATACTGGCTTGTTCGAGCGGAGCGAGGACAAGCGCGTTAGGCCCCGCAGGGGAGATTTCAATATTTCTTCCTCCACGTGTTGTAGCATAGGCACTGTGCTGTAGAAAGCATGCGAGCGTAGCGAGCCAGTCTTACTCGGGTATATATAGTTGCACCGGCTCAGTAGCACAGCGCAAGAGCACTTGCCTAGCATGCGAGTGGCCCGTGTTCGTTTCCCAGATTTTTGATAAAAACTGTAAACATTCAAAAAATCTGTCGGGTCTGCAAAATTGCTGCCGGCAACGTATGATCAAGTTTTAAAGGAACCGAACCTTCACGGGAAATCATGGATGCATAGACTAAACCCGTTGTTTTATCTTGGTTTCAATGTGTGGACAAAAACTACATTCTGTCTCATTCACCCGACTCGTTAAAATGTTATATATCATCAATTATTTGAAACCCCTCCAGTCAAACAGTAAGAGAGATTCTTCTGTCTTGTTCAGCAGCACAATCCGTTGTTTGAGTGGAAAAATAATGGTTTTTTTTAATTCTGTAATTATCGTCTCAACACGGTTTGTTTCAGCTGAATACTCATTTTTCTCACTCATCTCGTGAAACATCTCAGTTAACAGAATGATACATGTTCTAACAATAATAACGACCATCACGATCTATCAGCTCACTTCAATCACCTTCGTAATCAAAAAATCGGATGATAGTTAGGTCTGTTTGTGAAACGTAAGAAGTATATAACTGTGAAACTATGAGCTATTAATGAACTGATGACACAGGAACACAATTTTCACCATGACAGTGAACCTATCAACATAGAAATTTGTTTTATTCTTATTTCGAGCTCTTCTAGCGGTCTTCTAGGCTTGTTTTCAGTTATGTCATATAATCATTTAACATTATCTGTATCTTGCAGAGAATTAATGTCGATTTCAGTCTCCTAATTGTCAATTGCACATTATCGGCTCAATCGAACAAAGTCCTACGGTAGTAGGATTAGTTATAATTTAGCACTTTATGAGCTTTTAATTCCTATGTTGACAGTAATACGTCAAAGAAAGGAATACTAATTAATCTTCTTTCACAAATAATTTAATCCCACAAACACCTGTTCAAAAGCTGATAATCACGTATTTGTGTAATTCAGTTGCAAAGACTATCGTATAAAGTTTAGAGTTTATCATCTTTTTCACCACCTTGTTTTCGATTTAAAAAGTTTTGATAAACAAAAAGTAAAAATCTAGAGTTTTGAATCTGTTTGCAAGACTATTCTACTACAATAGTCAGGGTTAATCTGATTAGTTTATGTTTAAAAACTTATATATATTCTTCAAATACCTGTTGCACTATTGATATACAGGGTGGACCAAAAAAAAAGATTTTGAACGTTAATAACTCGAGCTATAAACAACCGATTCAATCGTTCTTGTTCTCATTTGAAAGCCAATATTTAAACTTAAAAACCCCAAATTTTAGTTTTGTTTTATAGAGTTGTCCACAAGTTACAGAGGAAAACCCCAAAAGTCGTGTTTTTGGATGAAAAAAAACTGTTTTGTTTAACAAAATGTTCCTTTTGAGCAACGAATTTCAAAATTTGAAAAGTTTCCTTAAACGAAATAGAGTTTTCTGAGCTCAATTCGAACTTGGAAACTCAGGAATACCATATTTAGAGCTTGTGTAAAAAATCATGACGAATCTTATAGCCGCCATTGACAAACTTAATCCTGAACTCGGAGTTTGGTGGCTCGGGAAAATGGTCAAATCGAGCGTACCATTCATTTAACTTTGATCAACAAAGCTTAACTAGTTTGATGCATTTCATTTATCCATAAACTGAGATACTTCGTTCACAGTGTTCAAAACACAAATGCCCAGGCATTTCGATGACTTTTTCGCTGAAAAAATACGATTTTTCAAGTTCTCTTCTGACGTTTCAGGGCAACTCCATAAAACACGACTAAAATTAGAGGGATTTTAAATTAAAATATCGGCTCTCAAATGAGAGCGAAAACGATTGAATCGGTTGTTTAGAGATCGAGTTATTAACGTTCAAAATCACATGTTTTTTTGGCCAACGATGTATGTATATATAAATATATATATATACAGGGTGGCTGTAAAGTAACGACGCGTTTTCCGGCCGTCTATTTCTCAAAACTATTGTATTGCATGATTACCTTTTGCATGCCAATTTTATGTATTCATACCTGAATTTTCAGATTATGAGGTTCATTCTAGTGTAAGACTGCTAAAATTAATTTTTCTCCGAAAATTAACGAAAATTTCGTGATTTTTCAACAAAATTCCATGAAAACTGACCATAGCAATACGAATTAAATATCAATTAATTTCAACCAGGATTCATAATGATATAAACAAATGGTAAGTTGAGTTTTGTGTTAAAGAAGTTACGAAAGAATTAGAATTCATAGTACTTCACTACCAAAAAGTCTCAATAAATAAAGAAAAAATGCGAAATTCGATAAAATTCCAAAATTTCGAAAATCAAAGATTTAGTTCCTAAGTATGATTATCATACTTCCATAACTCTTATAACACAAATCTGGTGTCATAAGACACCATTAAGGGTCATAAAATCTTGACAATTGATGAAAAATGCAAAAATAAGATTCTGATGTAAAAAGTGACATGTGAAAGCTGGCTTAATTTTCACCATTAGATAATACCAATAGTGTTATTTGGCGATGAGATTTTTTTAAAATCATTATTAAAATAGTGTGTGAACTTTTTGAATCCTATAGCGCTTTTATTTTGGAAAAAATTCCGTCTAGGACCCAAGAAGTAAAAAAATATTGCTTTTTGACAGAAATTCCACAAAAGGCCTACAAATACATTATAATACGTCGAATCTGACCACTTAATCCGATTTTTCAGGTGTTTTTACGCAAGTTTGACCATAAAAACACTGATCACACAATATAATTTTTTGAGAAATGGGCGGCCGGAAAACGCGTCGTTACTTTACAGCCACCCTGTATATATATATTGTATATATTTACATATTTCACATAAATGCTTCTTTTGAATAGGCAAATAGTGAATAGTGAACCAAAGATCCAATGAGTTGGTCAAATGTCGGCCATTACATTTTATAATATTATAGTTAACTGCATCTTACATAAGGGGAAATGGTTATTCGAGTATACGGATATCCAGAAAATAACAAATTTCAAAAATTAACATACAATAATTTATGTTCTCGCGATTGTCTAGAAGTTCTTTATTTTTGAAACCTCTGCTGTTGCTGGTTTTTTTCGATATGAACACATTTTGATTAGCTTCCTTTTTGATAAACGGAACCCCATCCCGATATTTAGCTTACAGCTTCCGTTAGGTGGTAAGTAACAATAAATTACCTAAAAATAATTACGAAAAAAAATCCAACAGTAAGAGAAACTGACTTTAGGTAGAAATAGAATAATCTCAAGTGTTTCGATCTTAACTTTCGAGGCAGCATCTGAGTTGACTGTCCGAAATGCTGTTCTCGAAAAAGTCCGTATTCAAACTGCATTCCAAACCTGCACTGCGTGCTTTACATAAAACCAAATCCTTTTTTCGCCCGTGTTAAAGTTTTCAAATTTGATACTCTTATTATCAACTGGAATTCACACAATCATTAATCATTATAAAGTATGCCATGTCAAATTTTATAAAAGCTGCATAGATAATATATTTTCGAACAAATTTTTTTTTCACAATACATGTTCAATTGTTCATTTTTGATGATCGATATGCTCATTCTAGATCATTAATTTTGAATTCGCTAATGAAAATCCAAGAATTCCAGTGCTTGTTCAAATTCATTAGCGATAAAGCTATTGCGCATCCCCGTTATTATACTGATTTGCTTTGAAACCAATTTTGTATTAGTTTCCGGTGCTACTGTAATTAGCGCATTCCATCATGAATGTATTTGTCATTTTAAAAACTGTCGTGGAAATATGCCAGATGTCATTCCAAGATAAGAATCATGCTTTCCTGAGTACCATTCGTATCCTTTCATGAGCATCGTGGTATCCACTCCACAAAAGAAACTATTCACAACGTCATTCCTAAAGCATTTACTGTTTGTGATTGTCGTTTCGTAGGAGCAATACACGAATTAAGTAGACCTTATTTGAAGTAAATACTGCCTTTTCACCTGTTTATCTACAAAAAAACATCTGCCGATTATCCGTTTATTAGGTTAGTAAGCCCTAACTAATCAAGATTTATCTTCAGTGGCAGTGGACAGCAAAACCACAACCACCTTATCGACTGAAATTAGTTTTCGACAATCCTACTAATTAGAACTGTGCCTGATACGAAAGGTAGACAGATGGTCCGTTTTTGACCAGGTCATTTCTTTACCAGGCCTTTTTATTCACACTTCACATCTCGTTAAATTATTACCGCATCAATTTCCACCTGTCAATTTGTACAACTGTCGAGACGCTGACCATAGTCGTCAGGTTTATCCGTTTCAGAAACCTCCGACGTCAGTCGAGTTTCATTGAGGTGCGTAATGAATTAACTGGATCATGCCCGGTTATACGGGCAGCTGATTTGACATACTGTCAGCGGCAGTCATGTCTTATTGTCATTGGAGTTATTACCCTCGTTGTAAAACGACGTTCATTCATGTGCCCTCTCAAATTACCTCACTTATGTCGTATATAAGTAAACTTGGGTATAATAGAAAAGTATTCGCATACTATTTTCAACCTCATTACTAGTGGAGCACTGTTCATTGATGTTCATTTTAACCGAAATATTCTTTGACTTCAATAATGGCGGAAGCAGCTGCTAAGCTATCATGTTTATAGTTATTCTCTATTTCCCGATCAAGTAATTAAAAGGTAATTGAGTAAAAATTCTTAATGCATTCAACTTTATATATGATGTTATGCTAGGTATTTTGGCTTTTATTCCTGTGTAACCAAACATACCGTTAACCAGTTTGTATTTTATTCGTGCTTTTGCTACTGCATAGACTGTTTTTATGTTTTATGATATTTCAGTCAAAAAAACGGTAAGAAGCGTCAGCATGGTTCGAATCCGTTTTCTATCGACTGTCAAATTTGTGCTGGTTTTTGTCATGCCTGTTAATGGTTGGTTGACCTAATCAATATTCTACAAACTCATTAATAACATCATTTACCAGAACACAGTGTCAAATTTAGGAGTACTTGTAACGTAATTCCTAAAAAAATCTAAAAGGGTTTATATCAGGTTTACATCTACTGGGCTCGTTCAACACACCCAACGTCAAACACATACACCAGAAGCTGCCAGTCGACGTTGTTCTGAGAGTGCTGAGAGAACACGATGAATCTGTGCGTAACAGCTTGCTCAAGAAATCACATTATACCACCAGTGAACTAGCGGTTGGTTTTACCTATAACTATTAGTGCATGTTTAGGATTGATGTGAACTGTTATCTCAATAATTTCAACATTTTTTACTCGAAGTTCTATTATAAATTTATAAAACGTGATTTCACTGTTTTCGCAACGCAACATCAGATCAGACAAATTCGAAGTTCTAGCTATGTTTATTTATTTACTATAAGTTTCAGGGTCTCATGGACATGGATCGAAAAGCACGCGAACATGACAGAGACATTAGCAAACGCACCAACATGCGGGCTCTTGGTTGGTGGAACAACATATTTTAGTTTAGCATTACGCTCGACTGAGTTGCACAGTATAATAATATGAGTTTTTTATTATTTAATAAGCTATTTTGAGAACCACCGAGTCAGTATCTTAATTTTCTTATGCATTAAGAATAGTTTTTTATGAGTTAGAATCCACCAGACGATGACTAGAGTGAATCGCGATTAATTTTAGACAACTGGCCGAACACCGGTAAAGTGATGAAGTCGCACGCTCGTGAAGTTCGACCCATGTGCCAGGCCGAACAATCGTCGTGGCATCCACAAAACGCACTCAGTTAGTATATCAAATTTAAGTCAGTTATTCATCACCAGTTTTCACCTCTCCCGACCCCTGCTTAGTTTCCTTGAATAGTTTATTTAACTGACCGATAAGAAATCGTAACTAAAAACTGCATTATAGTTGACGTTTTTTTCTTAGCAGTGAGAAGCTTACATTCGCTTAACAATATGAAGCTGAACTTAGCTTAGCTTTGTTCAGCATGGATCGATGACAAAAAACGCATGGTAAAAACTGCTGGTCTTCGACATTATCAGTTATTTGTGACACGAGTTCATATGAAGTTTTACTGTCCTGTCCGTTAACCCCCGAATACCTAAATCTGGCTTATATTAGCGGGAGGAAAAACGCTTTAGGCCGTATCATTTGTTCACCGCCTCATTCCGCCCGCGTTCCACACTTTTTTAAGTCAGACAGACTGTTTTTACATGAAAATTTACAGTCATATTTTCACAATTTTATTATTTATGTTCTTTCTAACCACATCTTAAATCACAGATCGCAACGACACTTTGGTCGAGGTCCTCGAGGAGAACACGTTTCACTTCATCAGATGTATCCGACGACTCGAAGGCAAGCCCTGCTCCAATATTAACACACAACAGTTGGTGAATTCAATTTTCCCACATGTATTTGTTTCTTCATTTGTGGCATTGTTTCAATCAACGATGTATAAGTATAATACTTATACAAGAAGTTCTCAATAATGCAACGGTGAAAGCTGATGAAAAAAACATTCGAACACGAGACGTTTGAAATGTGTATACATATATTATATGAACCTTATAATCATAAAGAATGCGATTTGTTTTCAAAAGGTTATAATTGAAAAATCATTTACGACTTTGAAAATCATTCAGGTTGAGACGCTGAAATAGATTATACTAGTTCATGTAATGCTAGCATACTAGTGGTTTTCGTCCAAATGGGATAAGCCTAAAAGGGTGTACACCTACGTACTGTAAAAAAATTCAGATTTGCATCTGCTTGCGAGACAACGTGGCAATGGCAATATGCGCTGGCACGGCCACCAGGCACTAATGCCGATCCCGAGGTTAGCTTACCACACTGAGAGGAAATATCGAGAAAGTGAAGTTTTCCCTAGTTGAAAGTTTCAAAAAAACTATTGGAAAGAAAATCCTCTCTTTGAAGAGCTCACCACACATTATGAACACATCATTTCAATTGTATCACGTAACTTTCTGGGCTTGATATTTAGAAGAAATAAGAAGTATTTGAGATCAAATGATTACTGACGTTGCACTGAGTATCAACAATAGCATGCTATCTTATTGCACAGTTTGAAACAGTTAGTCTTGCCTGATGAAGGGGACAAAAACATCCATGGCCTAAAAACAAAATGACGTAAAAGAATTCACTTCCGTAATTATGATAACTTTATGTGTTTTACAGGTCACCGAAATCCTTGTCCCATGGTCGTGCAACTGTGTGCTGCACAGCAGGCAAACGGACGAGCTAGTTGATTGGAATCAAGACTACTAATTAATCGGTTTTTATTACTAATTATCGACTTTCTCATATGATTTTCGTTTGGAAGATTGATTCTCTGATAAACTGTGTGTTGAAACTGATTTCACTTGATTGCTCAATTGGACCTTCAGTTAAATTATATTTGGGAATAAGCAAGCGTGTATATGAGTACCGCGTTAAGAGTTTTCTTTAATGATGGTTTCTCTGCCGATAATTCTAATACGTGCCAAATTGAAGAAGAATTTTTTAATGAAGCTCTTAAATCACAAAAGTCAACAAATGTAGCACTTTATTATCATAATAACAGCATATTGTGTCTGAAATAACAGGAAGAACTATAACGTTTCAACTTCTGTGACATGTAAGAAATTGCTGTTGGAAATTTTTTTTACTGATTTTACCGATTTTTAGTTATATTCATTGACTCACATATTTATGCTCACTCAATTTTGTGTTTGGTTGTTATGACATGGCAGAAAATTAAGTACATTTCTTGAATCGATTATGTTTATGTGATCATCAGTTGTGATTATGACAAGTTATCAATGCTATATTATATTCATATTGGTACGTTTTCAAAAAATTATGTTATCAACTAATTTTACGTTGATTGATTCTTCACATCCGTATTGTACCCCAAGTTAAGTTTCGTTCTAAAATACATACATATATTGTCAATGCACGATTCTGTTTTCTTCATTATTTCATCTCCTTGGTGGCTCACGTCCAACATTATGTGTTATGTTAAAGTTTACATTATCACTCTGTCATCATTATGATCTGATTTTTATCAAAAACAATCATGCATTTGTTCTTCAAACGGTAGTATTGTTTTACGTTTAGCATTCCAAGAAAATTAGGAAATAAAAAAATTCCAAGAAATCTTCTGAATTTGGTATTCAAGAGAATGAGATAAGATATGATAAAAACTTATTTCGGAAATATTTTGTCATATGAAAAACACTCTGTTGTTTGATTTTATTGCATATTCGAAAAAAAAGCTCTATTGCATTCACCTATTACATTGTGAACATTTACCTTCGTGCCATTTTTCCATTTACTTCCAACTTTCAAATGTGTATTTATGGCTGTTTTCAACCTTTGACTGTGTTATCTGGAGATTCTTTTTAACCATTCATTTAAACTTATATATATATTCATATCGGTTATAATAAAACATGTTACGATATGTAGACAGATTATTTTCTTTATCATATTCATTGTAACAAGCAGTTTACACGTGTTGTTAAAAATGTTACTTTGCAAGAAAATAAAGTATGTATACACAAGTTTTAGTGTGCACATCCCGCAAAATAATCAGACTTACAAATGCATTTGATGCTGTGAAATGAAAGTGCACTGTAAACATCGAACCATGATCAATTATCATCAAGAAACATTACTGGAGAAAAAGTTGTGAAAAAATCGCCCAAGATATGGCAACGGTGCGCACAGCCTCAGCGAGTAGGTCCCCTTCGCTGTTTGGTTGGAAGCGGAAATACTAGATGAAATTTAAATTTGAAGCACCAATTTCACGCACACACTTGTCATAGTTTCGGTAATTTTGTAACATATTTTTCTCCTGTACTGTAGAACTTAATCAATGGGTGATGGTCTTCGTCGGTACTCTGGGGTCAACACTAAGTATCCGATGGACGTAACGTATCCCACAAGCAAAAGTGCTGAAAAAACATCAGTTATGCAGTTCATTGTCGCAAAAATTTCTTAAGGACAGTTTATGGTTGGAAATATTTGAGTTATGAAAAATGTACATTATTTAATATTTAAAAGATATTATCGATTTGATATGACTAAAGACACTGACCAACCGATAAAGTTTACTTGAAGCTGGTTACCGCACAGTTTTGATTCATGTTGACCACAGTTGCTGAAAAGAAATATTTGCGATTTCTCGATTTCTAAGGCATGGCATGGGTTTTCTTTTGGTGACTTCTTTAAACCAAAGCAGAACAAGTTAAAGAATTCAGATATTCTTTTGTCTGTTTTAGTGGTAAAGGCGTCGGATACGCAATCAGGAATCCTAAATTGAAAACCTGGTAGGAGACACTGATCCTGACACGTTTCATTCTTTCTGACGGTTTCGGACATTGCCCTTCTTTTTATTCAGTATTCATGGCCACTACGAAAACACCATTCTGATATGGTGCCTCGTTGACTTCCGTTTCCGTATTAAAGACGACCCAGTGAAATTAAAGAACACTAATGACAAAACTCAGTAATACAAATTCCTAATTTCAGTAATACAAAACTAAATATCACTCACTTGCTATTTGCGAATGCAGACAGTCCGGTCATCAGTTGGGCCATGGCCAGCGCAAAAATGATGAAGCCCCAGAATCGGTGCAGCGGCATCATCCATTCGCGAATATTCATTGGCAGGAAGAAGAACGTTGCGGCGCTGATGAAGAACTGAAACGGTGATAATCTTTTTTAGCTGCAACCCTAATGTTAAAATGTAAGTCTCCAGATTTTACGTGTCCTGTTCACATATGTTACTGCTCGGCAACTTGTATTCCTAACAGCCTAAAAATGTTGTTTATTAATCTTAGTCAACGGAAACTCAAGTTTTTGTTATTGAAACTGAAAACTTTCACTTGAATTTTACTTTAAGTAGAATATTATTGTATATACATACCAATTTATATATCTTACCTGAACGACATACAGAAAGATCACGGTGATACCGATCCACGAATGCGGATTATCATAGTGGCCATAGTTGTTGGCGACATGAGATTTGGTGACGGCTGAGAACGCCGTGAAGACCAACGACAGGGCGATTGCGTGCAGTGACTGTGACCAAGATGAATTATTGATTAATCGTCATTCAATTTTTATTTTAATTTATTGATTATTTTTTGTTTTTGTTTTATTGTGTTACAAATCATAAGTCAGTTTAGTTACACAAACTCATTGAATACCCGAGTACATTCTGTATGCACTAAGGGACTAACCAAGTGCGCCACCTTCAGAAAGATTTTCCGCATGTGACGGAACATGCGATAAACGAGCAGTGCTGAATAATGAATTAGAGTTGCAAACGTTATTACTTCATATGTTTAATTTAAAATCATTTACTATCATTTGTGCTGTCTACTAACGCACAGGATAAAAAGATGTGACAAAATCGCAGAAACTATGGCAGCGGTGCGCATATCTCTCTTCAGCTTGGTAGTTGGTCCTCTTCGCTGGCTGACTGCGAGCGTAAGTCTTTAGGAGAATCGCCGAAGCTTCAGCTAGTATTATCGCTTCCAACCCATCAGCGAAGAGGGCCTGTTAACTGAGGCTGCACACACAGTTGCCATAACTTCAACGATTTTGTCACTTCTATTTCTTCTTTTTTGTTCTGAACTGTAAATCAATTAGGTTATTACCAACCTTCACCGGTGAAAAACACAAATCCGAAGAACATGAGAAACGGATGGTACGAATAAATGTGGGCCGGGGGTGAGTTCTGATCGTGTTGACGTGCTATCCAGTTGAAACCTCCTGAAATACTAAAGTTATAGTTTGTCCAGCATGAAATGCCTTTCTGCGCTCTAGTCAGTGCTCGCATATCTTCATCAAGCGTCATAATATTTCACATCTGATTATTCTAATCTGTCAGTCAGCTAGGAAATAAAATGTTTGGTTATAAAAACATCAGCGGTAACGAATCAAACTTTCGACTCATTAAAGACTGAAACAATAAAAAAGTAAAGATTGAAATGAAGTTTTGAAAAATTTATCATTAACTGACCCAACACATTGCTCGCCCAGAATCCGATCATAACCACGATGGTGATTGCCATGCATTGGCTGAGTGCCAACACCGAATAAAAGGTTCTGGATTGACCGGAAGTCATCTATAACAATTAAAATGAATCATACGTTAACTTCCTACTATAAATGAACTAAACCTGAAACCATACGTTTTTTACATGAATCCTCGAGTTAAAACAAAAATTCTACTTAAAGAAGTTGTTTGAATACTTGAACTAAGTTCACAAACCTTCAGCAACAGCTTTATTGAATACCTTGTGTAAGACGCAATGCGTTTTAACTAAATTTCTACAGTATCTAAATTGTCACACTTCCCGCAGAAGGTCTGACAAAACCAAAATTCTAAATTCAGATACATCTTAAATTTAGACATTTCTTGAAACCTAGTGAAAATGCTAGATAAAATAAAAATAAAAGACAACCTGTTGTCTGTCCTCCGGCGGGTCCATACCGGCTACCTCGGATCGTCTTGTCATGTTTATCTTACTCTGAAACAACAAAAAATCATAAAAATGTTGATAATTTGGGAAAAAATATGACCAGTAGATGACCAAGTGGCGAAAGTCAACTGACGGAACTGAGCATTATGAAACGTTTGTTACGACAACGTTGACTGAACCCAGCATCGATCAGTTGTGCATTGTCTTGTCTGTTTAGACAGTGCTATCAGTGCGTCACCAATGTTTCGCAGAGAATGACCCACCCCGCAGGAGGTGGTATTTCATGACGTATGCAGGATGCATGGTCACTCTCCTTTAGTAAACGGGGATATGTTTTTTTTATAATTTTTGGATTTACTTTATTTATGTACATGCATATGAAAAAACAAAACATATTTTTTTTAATTACTATAGTCAATATACATTTGGCTTAATCGAATTGTATTTTGTAACATTCAAGGGCTTCGGCTTCGAATTATACCATAGAATAAAATTTCTTTGCATTCATCTATGCTATAAACGTTATCATTATTCAGCGGTTTTCTTATATTTTTGCATCATTTTACGATGTCATTACGTTGTTTCTGGTATTTTCCTCTTATCGGTAGGTTTTTTAAACGAGTGTCTGCCGACTGTATTTGAAGAAATATTCCTTATCACTGATTGCGGCATATCTTCGGACATGTATTCGTGTATGTTACGTACGAATTTATGGTTAACGCATAGAAATTCAAAGACAGATAGTTTCTTCATTTAAGTTTGAAATAAAATCTATATACAAATTTGGACAGAAAAGTGTGCGTTATTTACCGAATACGACCAATGAGTAATCAAATGTGTAAAGCTAAAATACGCAAAAAAGGACAAATACAAATTACAAATAAAAAGCAACTTTCAGCAAACAGATACATTAACATGAAAAATACAAATTCAATTAATTTCAAATACACATTTATATGTTTGGTATATGCTTATGTTATGTACGATTAACGTACATATATAGTGTATTTCCACATACTAAACCTGATGTCATGAGGAGAAAAGTTTTACGGCACAGCATAAAACATACTATGACAAAATGTGTAACAGGAGGCAATTACACCATTTTTATGTATGTCATAATCATTTACATATAATTTCATAAAGTGAGACGACAAATTCATTCCACCTTATAATTAAAACAAAAATGTTTAATAATATCCACTTTATTAAAGAAAACGTGAATTATTAAGTTGTTGATCAGAACAAATAACAAGAACTCTCAAAAAAAATTCAAATTCTCAAAACTTTTAGGTAAGTTTCAACATGTTTTTAAAAACTTTGAGTTTTTCAATCACTCGCCAACGGCAGCCGTTTGAACTCAGGCGTGATAACGATAAAGCCTACCACGATCATGTATAGGCCGACGAGAACGGCTGAAATGATAATAAAATGTAAGTAAATAAAAAAATGAGAAGTAGAATTTTACTTCGTTACATTATTTGCGAAAATTGTTGTGGAACCTTGTGTAAAACTATTCTCATAACGTTTGGTCTACCGTAAATGTATATGCACCGTAACCGGATGAAACTTATGTTATTACGTTAACAACAAAGTTAACATACAAGTCTTTTAATTAAATTTTTGTTGTACTGACGTAAACATTGAATTAAACTAATTAATTACCTGTTACCATTGATACAAATTCAACACCTGCTTGTCTAACCATTGCACTGAGGGATTACAGGATATATTTCATAGATCTCAAGTTCATTTAATTATCCAACGACTTACGTAATCATAAGTGCGGTTTTTGTGAACCAGCTTAATTATATCCTAAAAGATTTTTATTCAGGACACAGTTTTTGCAGTACAATTTTTACGCAGGAAACGAGTGTTTTTAACGGGGCCTGCGCATTAATGTGAGACTAAGTACGCAATGAAGTCAATCAAAGCACCGACGCACATTCGAATGAACCTCATAGACACCTATGAACTTAAGAAAGGTTTTTAGGATGTTGAATGTCGGGCTAGACTTCTAGATAAAACAGGTGATATGAAGGACAGAATAAAGCGGATAAGTTCGGATTCAGAATGCCCGTTAACAAAAGACAAAAGCGAGAAAAAAACAGCTAACGACTTTCTGTGCTTGTTTATATTGATATGATTATTTATTTAAATATCATTTTTGTTAATTAATCAAAAACTAATGTCTAACTAATCCGGCTATTGTTGCTTCGCCGTAACAGAAATAAATAACCTATCGTCCGCTGGCTACTTACTGGGGACTTTTTTTTACTGTATGTTCAACACGAATAGAAACTGGTTTGTAAAAAGAAAACTGACTGAAACAAAAAGCTCATACAGCACCAAAAAGAGAAATGATAAAATTAACGTATAAATCGAATAATAATCGCCTAAGGAAGCTTTCAGGGTGAAAACTACAGTGGACTAAATAAACTTGATTTAATCAGAAGAAAATTTGATAAAAAACACATGGACAACTTGAACGTTTTCACTCTTGTCTTTCCCGGCTTACTACCATTTCCAAGGTATTTTCTTTTCTATCTTACGTTTCTTTCTATTCTAAAAGCACCCTCACTAAATTGGGGCTATACTTCCATCGCCAAAATCCATGATCAAAATCGATCAACCAATCGATGGTATGAATTTAAATCAAAAATGTTACTGAAGAATACAATGAGGCATAATACAACAATTGAATAATAAACAATGAAAACTAAAAACCCAACAGGATGAATAATAAGACAACAAAATGATTGAGAAAACCAACAAATGGTGCCGACTTGCAGCTGCAGTGAGCAGGCCACGTTAATCGGTGCGGTGGTGCCTGAAAGCAGCGTCGCTTCCGTGGCGGCGGCATTGGACGAGGGTGGCGGCTCACATCTGAACAAATATACATCAATTAACAAAAATTAAATTAATAAGTAATTTTAGTCGAAATGAAAAAACGCTCAAAGTTCAGATGAGACGTAAATATACAGAACAGGACTAATGGCACTAAAAACAATCCGCAACCGAAAGTGAAAACTTCTACCGTTTTCCGGAAGGATTTCAGATGTTAGTTGGTCTAAACTATACAAATTTAACCGTGCAGTGAAATTGCACCTTTTTGTTCTACGTGAACCATCAGTGTGGTTTCTTTACTAGGATAAATTTATTTACGTAGTAAGAATAATCAACCTGCCAATTAGGCAAAACTTGTTTCAAAACACCATGTTTGTTATGGTTTTAGTATGCCGCTCACTTTAGTCCCAGTAAAAAACTTAGAGATTTAACTAACACGCCATCGCCGGTGATCGAAATGCCAGTCATGATTTGGGCACAGCACAGGCCGAAGATCATAAAGCCAATGATGCGATGCGACGAAATAAAGGCGGCGCGCATACGTTGCGGTGTGAAGGGCATGGCGAATGTCATCAGACCAGTGAAGAACTAAATGTGGGAACATTGAAGGTCACTCACTCATTCACTCACTCATTCACTCACTCACTCACTCACTCACTCACTCACTCACTCACTCACTCACTCACTCACTCACTCACTCACTCACTCACTCACTCACTCACTCACTCACTCACTCACTCACTCACTCACTCACTCACTCTCCCACTCACTCACTCATTCACTCACTCACTCACTCACTAACGTGCACAACGTACAGGAACAGTGCCATGATACCGGTCCACGAGTGTGCATTGTCGTAGTGGTGTTTGTCAGCCCGGATACGTTGGATGGAGATCGCTGAGAGGCCAGTCAACGCACAGCAGATTGCGCCCACGTGCATAATCTGAAAATGACTCATTGACTCATTGACTTACTAACTCATTGACTAACAACCCATTGACTCACTAACTTAGTGAATTAGGGACTCAATGATTGTCTGACTCACTGGCTCACTAACTTACTGACTTCATGACTCACTGATTGTCGGACTCACGAACTTACCACATGGATGGTTTTCAGGACAATCTTCGGCAGCCAACGGAGTGTACGGTAGATGATCAGTGCTGAAACATTAGTAACATTGATTTATCAACTAACTGAATGAACAAGTGTTAAAATAAAGTGTATTAGTTGAACAATTTCACTCAAACAGAACGAACGGCTGACGAATTAACTCACCTTCACCGGTGAAGAAGATGAAACCACAAGTCAGCAATAGTGGATGGTAGTTGAACTGCCTGTCATCATACCAACTGTAGCCAGCTGCAACAATGTTATGCTTGGTTTAGTTTGATAAATAAGCAGTTTTTTATTAATTGATTATAAAAATGATTTAATAAGAAATAATCAATGAAGTTGAAAATCAAGTTCCGGTATTCAGAACCAGATTCTCAGTTGCGAATAATCTGAACCAAGTTCTGGAAAAGTGAGAACCGGATTCTCAATTTACTCACATGAATTATGAATGGGAAACGTCTTATTAAGCGCTTTTCGATGGCCGGTAACCGAGCTAATTTTTTCTTCAAATCAATTTATAGTCTTATACATCAATTGATTTCATTTGCTGAAAAGTCTCCACACTAACGATTCCTCAGTTTCGTCTCATGGAAGAACCCGGTCATGATGCAGATGGTAATGATGAGACATTGCGCGATCACCACGGCCAGGTACATGACGATCGAGCCCCTCGTGCGCTCCTCCTTCAAACGCATCAATTGCTTTATTAAATGATAAAATCTATTCATTTTTAGACTGAAAGCTACATATGTAGCATTGACTGTTATGTATCACAAATCCCCAAACATTTATTTTACCGAGCTAGAATGTCGTGAAACCTGAATGAACCCACTGTACGTACATACATGGGTATGCATTTGTCTAAATGGTCCGCATTCACAAATTCAGGAAGTGTCAAAAGCTTTCAAACTTCCGCTTCGAACGCGCCAACGGAAGGACCGACGTTCTTTATGAATTGCTGAACATTTATATAGCCTTGGCATGTAAAGTCAGTTCAACGCAAGTTGCATTCACTCCTAAGATAATTGAGCATGCATGTAAACGCCATTCGAACACGCAGACACTATGGTAAATGTTTTGTGTTTGCTTATAAAGAAATACATTTGAACACTTACGCGTATACTACACACTATTCTGCATGAAAAGTTTTAGTTTCAGAAATTCATCATTTCATTTCATCTCTACAAATAACCTACTAAATACACATACTTTAAAACGATTCTGAAGCCCAATCATAGATTAATCGATGACTTCTACGTTTACCTAATAACAGTTACAGTTCCATGGGATCACTGAACTCACATAGTAATATCACATAAAATGTTTTCTCATAATTAGATCTCTCATAAAAGCATAAACTTTCGAACCAACCTCTATCGGTTCGGCCATCATCATTCGATTGGTCGAGTAGTGCTTCCCACTGTTGACCGTATACGAAGCGCTGTTGTCGCGACTTGACATTCTTTCTGATTGTTTTGATTGTCAATATTTTTCAAGAAACCTGAAAAATAAAGTTTTTACACTTATAGATAATAATAAATTATTAAACAACAAAAATAAAGAATAATGAACCATATTGTGATACAAGTACTTGATTCAAAAACACACTATGCTGGTATCAGTTACAAAGTTCTACCAAACAGATATGTACATGAACATGCAATGACAATAGAAATAATTCACTTGATGTTAATACCACTGAAACACGAAACTACTTTCGGGACTGTGTATTGTTCATCACTATGGTACCCAGCAATCAAAACATGGTAACCATATCATGACTCAAAATCTTGTTGATTGGTGGCTGACCCATCAAACCTGTTCCAGTTAACAATATTTATGAGGCCTGCTTTCACGTTTGTCAGCTCTCAGTGCATTAATCTTCCTGAGAAACATTTGCAGTGTTCTTTATTACTGCATTATGAAAGTGGATCTTAATTTTTCATAAATCCAGGTGCGAGGATATCCTAACAATAAAAACCGCTTGTGGTAATAATCGCATGATTCACACGTAATATGTGATGTGCCATTTTGCAGTAGAGTAGTATACTTATACAGCAGTAATAACCCGTGACACCCCGGGAGTTGGTATTATCGTCATCATGGGACCCAAACAAGCACCGCTGCCTAGCGACCCGACGCATCACATGAGCATTGGCGATTGAGTGAAACGGGGAAAGTTTCGCTCATCTTTGGAAATTGGTGGCTTCTACCAAAGTTTAACAACACGTAAAAAATTTCTTCTCTGGAAAAGGTTAAGAGGGGAGTTTCACACTTTCCCCCTTTCTCCACCGCTAGCGAAGCACCGGCAATTTGGGACGTACCTTATAGTAGTAGTATGTTCGGCTCATTGGGCATGAACAACATCGTTGGGCAGGGTCGGCATTTTTTGTCATTTCTGGTCAGAGTTTCGTGGTGATTTTCACAATATATGTATATTGTGGTTTTGAAACGATTTTTATATTTGGGGTGACATCAACCATTGAAAACAAGGGATTTACCACATAAACGTGAGTTTCATAGCAAAAAATTTGATTCTGCTTATGTGTTTGGGTTAGTTCTAGAGCTGAAAGCTTGTGTAGAATAAAAGGAGTCTGTACAATCATACAATTTGAACCAGTAGGATAGGAGGTAAGGAACATCTGGGTTTTGACGGTATTAAGAGGCTCGACCCAATGTTCTGAAGTTTGAATGCTTACCCAGTTGATTCAGATGAAAACGAGTCTGGTGTTTCATGTATCTGTGGTCATCAATAATCATGTGGCAGGCATATTAATTTTATAGAGCCCTCTATTTCAGAACATAGCACATACATACATACATCGATAACGAATAGCACTTGCCGGGTTCGGGTTCAGGTTCAGTAACGCCCCACTACATATATAGCAAAACTTGAAGAGGGAAATCTTATCAAAGAGGGGGTAATTGACAGAAATCAGATCGTTCCACCTACAGTTTATGAAACAAACTTAACTTTTCAAAACCACTAAAGAAAGGGAATTCCAATTTTTTTCCTTCCCTTCTCGTCCGCTAGTGCGCCCCACTGGACATATACAGCCCGGTTCACCACCCCACCTGTGGATGCTTTCGGCAAAGCTCCAATTTCATGTGCCAATATTCCTAACAGCTCGCTTGTTTTACCATAGCAATATTTACAATAGCAACTTTAGTAAACAAAGAACTCGTATGTACATTGTCACATGCATCATGAACTGCGGGAGATCATCAGGTGGGTACCGAGATTATTGAGATTAGGAATGCAATTGAAAAACCTCTGTTTTTTTTCACTGAACAAGATTTCAAAACTGGTTTTTACTAAATTTTTGTTTTTCCGTTTTTATAAAGTATCTCACATAAAACTAGTTTGAATATCCTAAACCGCTCTTTTATTTACCTGATCCAAACATTTTATCAGTGCTCACATACCATATGATTAATGTAGGCAAAGCATTGCTGTCGGGGTTTTGCAGCAAATTATTGGATTGGTTTGAAACTGGATTAAACTGGTTTCAGTCAGGTTGATGCCCAAAATGACATGTTTATTTTTATGACATCATGACATAGCGAACGTTTGCCATAAAGTTGAACGAATGGCAACCATAAAACGTTATTTTCACGAAACGATTTGGGATTTTATTACGATAAATAGAAGAATATAAAGAAATCATGAACTCACTTAAATTTCTCCTCACGTGTTTTCTTCAATTTATAATCTGTTCTGTATGATAAATATACTCAAAACCTGAGCAACCAGTAAGTTTATCCCATTATAGATCAACGACAGCCGCGGTCGTTTTTGCAGTTGGAAACATTTTAGTGTCAATTTATGATCCTAAACACAGCGTCTTATCAGAAAGAGTGAGAACAGGTGGTGCGAAAAAAGACATCAATGTGAGACTTTGGTCGAATTTTCTGTTCGTGTAGCGATGAAAGTAATCGAACCGACCGCAATAACAGAATACGAAGAATGTGATGAGAAGTAAAGTTGACAAGTAGATAAAAAAACTCAACATACAGTATGGTGAAACCTGAAAATAAACAGAACTTTTCCTGAGCCTACAGTTGGGCCTAAGTTTCATGTTCATGCAGATTTTTACGATTTTCTTCAACGTTATTTATACCCCAAAAACAATAAATATGTACATATAAACATAACATAAAAATACCAACTAAAAAATATTTAAATCTCCGATAAACAACAGTGGTAAAACGGGAGTAATAGAACGCTTCAAAATCATGGTTTGAAAATGAGTGATTTTAAACAAACCTAGAAGCTGACGAAAAAATCAATTGACTTCCGGTCTGACTAAATAAACAAGGTGGTTAGATTAGTTATTACAAAAATAGTGAACCTTTATTTGGCACACTCATACGAAAAATAGTCAATGGTTAGTCATTGAAAACATTTCAGTGCCCACAAGCTCAGCAGGGAACCTGCACCACCTTTGTGTTAGTAGAATGTTTATTCCGTTCATGAAACTGGGGTTCAACAATTTTCTCATGCCCGATACGAGTTACACAAACACATGACTGTTCAGATACATCGTGACATCCAGATAAATTATGACACAGTGGGAATAACATAACTTATATATGTGTATAACGCAGGCAGTTTATAAAGTTTATATTCTATACCATGCAATTCATTTTTGAAATCATAGTTCCAAAAAAATGGGCAAAAATCATTTCCCTCCTCCATAAATAGCAAACATTTTAAATTGAGTGAGAAACATCATGTCAATGAACTCACTGCTTGTGCAAATAAATATACGTTTCTGAATCGATTCAATTGGTTATTTTTTGCAATTGTCTCATTTCAAGCACTGATTGTTGCGGCAGATTTATAATACGATTGAGCATCCCATGATCACATGTTATTTCGTGTATGAAATGTGCTGAAAACATTTATTCGGCATAAAAATGTGTTAAATTCAGGTAAATCCAGTAAAATCCCGTTCATGTGGCTTTGTCAAACTCAACGCCGCGGAATAACGGTTTTAAGCTGTTGTATTTTGTAAAGTACATAAGAATAAGTCAACAAATAATGAGTTCGAACGATGCCTCAAGATCTTTGTTCGGCAAAGTGAGGTGTTTCGAAACCAAAACAAGTAACAATTGAATTTAGCAGCATGCACGGAATCCCACCAACCGCGGTAGTCGAATAAAAAACTGGTTTCGGAATCCACAGCCCTAACACACGAGAGGCTGGCTACCTGGTCGTTTTTCATATGTAGTTCTATTATAACTGGTCTGGTCATACATTCCCGTTCATTTTGAAGCTGCCAAAATTCATTTATTTTGATACCTGTGCGTATTCTGTTTATACAAACATACATTCATGTACATACATATGTGCCTTTCTGTAATAAGAACCAATCTTGCAAATTCTTGAATCGTTTTTCATAATTCTCATGTATGTAATGGGAACGTGTTTCATGAAGTCTTAATTGATACCAAGCAATAAATCAAGTGAAAACAAAGTTACGGAATCCAACATTTTGAATAACATTTCTAGAAATATATGATCCTGGATTTACTTAAGTGTATCCAGGTATTTTCCGTCCCACAATGAACGTCTACGTATGTGACGTCGACCGTGTCAACGGCTTTCGTCGCCATACCTCCCCCACAGTGTTTCTACACATCGAATGCCTCGCACATCGGAGCAAAACATTCAAATCAAAGAGGAAATTCTTCCGAAATATCTATGAAATATGTTTTAAAATATTTTTACCTTACTGGATATGAAAGGGTGTACGATCTAAAATTGGGCTGTATAGTAAATTATGAAATTATTATTACGGTAACGCCATTATTCTCTTCTCTACTCTGCTACCAGCTAATCCTCCGAAGGGAGGGGAATTTGGTCAAAGGCGGGGGAATTAGCTGTTTTTAAGCTTGTTTCACTACACCTTAGGGAACATAATTTTTTCTTTAAAATGTCAAAAACATGAACATAAAAAATGTCAAAGAGTGGGGATTTCCGTTTTTTTGGTCTTCCCTTGTCCGCCAGGGACTCTGCTCAACCACTGTTTCAGTTTTCAGTTTTCATTGGGTTGACTCGTATATAATCGGTCTTGCAAATTACGAATTACAAATTACTTTGAATAATCAATAAAGAAATATAATGGAAATAAACTGTGTATCTTTTGTAAACATTGCCACGCTGTTGCTAGCGCACAGGTGTTTACATGTGGAAGAAAAACTACCGGTTAGAATGCAGACCGGTGATTCTGCGATTTACGAAACACTCAAACTCACTGTCGACGCGAATTCCGAGACACTGTAGAAAATAACAGTCTGGTCTTTGGAATGTGACGTCGCTGGTCTAGTCCTGGTAATGACGAAGCCACAAGCTTTTATAAGACCAGTGACAAAGAAGAACTCTTGACAGGAATCATACTTATAATACACACGTTATCTTTTAAGGCGCAAAAGAGTAATATTAATTTGGATTGGATCCTGAGGACTTTTTTTACGTACGTTTAGTTTTCACCGCGAAAAGAAGAGGAAAACTTGCTAGTACTAATTAAACTGATGATTTGCTAGTGGTGCATCCGTCTAATACTTTTATATAACGGCATTCGTTTACCATTTGATTCCAACTAATACCGTAACCACGTGATGATGAAATAATGGTAGGGCAAAAATGATAATATAAAAGAGAGTATACTGATATACTGGCGTAGTTTTCGCATAAATATAACTGGCGTATTAATGATTGAATATCTACATATGAACATCCATATGCTCGTCAATATTTGTATGAAGACAATATGCTGATGAATAATGAGTCAGAGCATTGACAGGTCTTAGGCGCCAGTCTAAGAACTTTCAGGTTGAATAAAGAATGGACTATTCTTTTAGAAATGATCTACCGATTTGCTCGGTACCCCTTCAGATTTTGAACTATGGCAGATAAGTTACTTGAGCGAAAGCAAAACTTTCTGGGGTAACCAAAACGCATACAATTTAAACTAGGGATTCGGAGTACATAATACATGGAGATGTTGACTTTTTAAAGGGTGTTTCTCTTGAGTTAACTGGCGCCCAGATTTTTTGTTTGATTGCGCAAGAAATTTTGGGACTCTTTCAATACACAACAATGGACAACAGTACGCAACAGTGACTGACTGACTGACTGACTGACTGACTGACTGACCGACTGACTGACTGACTGACTGACTGACTGATTAACTGACTGAATGATTGACTGACTGACTGACTGACTGACTGACTAACTAACTGACTGACTGACTAACTGACTAACTGGCTGACTGACTGACTGACTGACTGACTGATTGATAGACAGCTCGTCACCAGAATAGCTGAAAAAATTCAGCTTCCTGGTGGGACTCGAACCCACGACCTTCAGCTCTAGCTGCTGACGCGCTAACCAACTACGCCACAGGAGGCTTAGCGCAAGGTGTGACAAGCTACTAGAGCAAGAGTGCGGGGCAACAGCCACGACTGTGTTAACAGTGCTCGCGTTCTCTTGATAGTAGAATTGACTGATAGACAGCTCGTCACCAGAATAGCTGAAAAAATTCAGCTTCCTGGTGGGACTCGAACCCACGACCTTCAGCTCTAGCTGCTGACGCGCTAACCAACTACGCCACAGGAGGCTTAGCGCAAGGTGTGACAAGCTACTAGAGCAAGAGTGCGGGGCAACAGCCACGACTGTGTTAACAGTGCTCGCGTTCTCTTGATAGTAGAATTGACTGATAGACAGCTCGTCACCAGAATAGCTGAAAAAATTCAGCTTCCTGGTGGGACTCGAACCCACGACCTTCAGCTCTAGCTGCTGACGCGCTAACCAACTACGCCACAGGAGGCTTAGCGCAAGGTGTGACAAGCTACTAGAGCAAGAGTGCGGGGCAACAGCCACGACTGTGTTAACAGTGCTCGCGTTCTCTTGATAGTAGAATTGACTGATAGACAGCTCGTCACCAGAATAGCTGAAAAAATTCAGCTTCCTGGTGGGACTCGAACCCACGACCTTCAGCTCTAGCTGCTGACGCGCTAACCAACTACGCCACAGGAGGCTTAGCGCAAGGTGTGACAAGCTACTAGAGCAAGAGTGCGGGGCAACAGCCACGACTGTGTTAACAGTGCTCGCGTTCTCTTGATAGTAGAATTGACTGATAGACAGCTCGTCACCAGAATAGCTGAAAAAATTCAGCTTCCTGGTGGGACTCGAACCCACGACCTTCAGCTCTAGCTGCTGACGCGCTAACCAACTACGGACTGACTGACTGACTGACTGACTGACCGAATTTGTACAACCTTAAATTGCACACTTTTGAATTAAGCTTTGGTTCGATTCAGCTTGCAAAGTAGTAATGTATTTATTGAATAATATGTATATTTGCATGAGAAAGTGTAACAATCCTTTGGACTATAGATATTCTCAGAGTCGGTGCTACACCTTTTACCTTGAGAATGGTTTTCCTTGCTCAAATATAGCCACATAAAAAATTGTGTCGCACCGTATTCATTCTACTAGCTTTGGAGCACACGACAATTTCATCGACAGTTATGCTATGTCAACACAACCACTATAATCGTTGAGTTGTTGAGTTTAGAGTGAGAAATTAATTTTCAATACGACAAATTTTTTTGGCTTTATGAGGGCGTGGTCTCGATTCCCTGCGATTTGTTCATTATCAGCATGTCCTTAAGACTGCTCAGGTAACTAACTTAGCATTAAAGTTTACCAACGAACACTCACTGATAAACAGTTAATACTTGAATAGCTGGAAAAACTACTGTTTCGAGGAGACGAAATTTTTCGTTTAAAGAGTTCATAAACCACTTCCAGACAGGATTTTAGACCTACAGTATTTTACATGTTTAATGTTAGATTGGCGCATTTAGTCCCACAAATTTGAATTGGCACCGAAGTAACTGGATATGCTTAAAGAAAAGGTTTACAAATTGGAGACATTTTTTCCTGGTTCGTTTATTGGCTACAACATATAACGGTAGTGATGTGAACTTGTGGTTTCTTTATCTTTTGGGGACTCAAAAACGGAAGTGGGACTTGATTCGGTGATAACCTTATCAGAGACCCCAAACAAGTACCCCATAACACTTGCCTGTTGTTGTTTTACGGAGGATCATAAACGTTAATGATTATTTGTGGCAAACTATGTAGCTCCCTTAACTATGTATGTATTCTACGAAAACCATTTACAGGAGAAATCTAGTTACAGCCTGATATGTATGTATGTACATACTTCAGCCAAAACTCACTGATAATGGAAAACTTTCTATCAAATATTCTCAGTACCAAATATGTAATACTTATCGCTACAAAGTCTCAGAAATGAGAAGAATCGAGATGAATTTCAGAGTTCAGAATTTGTTTGGATCCAAAATCATATAGAATTTGTTTTTAATTCCGACGTATAATGTACAATACAATGCAGTTCATCCACCTTTCATTTGGAATTATAGCTTGGCTATCTATTACATTTTTAATGCCAAAAAAAGTGTAATCATGAATTAATTTTCAGAATATCACAAATCAACAATTTTGTACAATATAAAAGCAGTAAAAGCACATAAAATTTGGCAAGATATGAGATGTAGCAAAATACAAGTGTGAAAATGTTCTAAGATGATATGGAAATTTGGTACAAGTGGTATTCAGCTTGCATGAAATATGTGTGTTCTAATTGACAGAAAGACGAAAAAGTATAGAAATAAGAATAAAGCTT
>OZ038448.1:19139250-19146750 GCA_964036265.1 Daptonema setosum
TATGTAACTGTGGTCAGGAAAAATTGGGCCAAAATATAAATAATCATTCACCACTGCTGGCGAACAAACTCAATTGATTACATCGTGGTGAGAAAACGGAGCAGCAGTCTTTTTTGGATCTGGTGATTAATGTACAGCACGTTAAAATGTAAAACGTCATATATAAAAAGTAACGATAGTAAGCAGCATAGTTATCATAGTTAGTTAACCTACACCTTAGGATAAGGGTTCAATTTTTTTTCGTAAGCTGATGAAGGGGTCAGTCAACTTGCTCACCTTTTCTCATCCGCTAGTGCATTTGGAGCATTCGCTGAGCTGTGAAATGCGGCATAACGTAATCGGTAATCGCGCCACACGTAACATACAAATTATTACAATAAGCGTAACAAATGGTTATAAGCAACAACGTAACATGGCGGAACAACCATTTTTCATTTGGTGAGCCCAAAGTCGGCTAATCCGATATGGCCCTAACTCGATGATGATGGGCTGTCAAAAATGTTGCATGCAACCGGAAAAAATGTTACGTGTAACAGAAAAATGTCACGCGCAACAGGAACATGTTGCACCTTGTTACATGTTACACAGCGGATATAAGTTGGCAGCGAGCCGCTGTGTGTTAAAGGTTATGTTAGGGCTTGATCTCAAATGAACGGCAGAGTGAGAGACACTTCCTTTGAGTTGACACAAAAACTAGATTTATGATCGATGCATGGAAATTATCTCACACCGGGGTTTTTTATTGTGGTGTGATCGTGCAAATTAAATAAAATTTCATTGCAGCGATGAGTTATATGAATTTAAAAACTGTTAGATAAGGAACTATTCTTGCTGCAGCTAAGGTTTTCGCATTTTGGTTGTCAATTTTTCCTTAGTGAACTTCTTGCCTAGCGATAAACGCGAGAGATTATTTGTTGAACAACAAAATTGCTGGGATATTATGTAACAAATTATATACAGGCTTTCAGATTACAAGAACTTAGACGGGATCTTTATGCTCACAGATTGCTTTGTTTGTCCAATACTATCAACACATGTGAAACGGGTAAAACATTTTATTAAACTCTCTTTTATTTACCGTTACTCTCTGGAACTCTGCCTCAAAGTTTCTCGGTTATAATTCGCGAGACGTTGTGGTTCTCCAACACGCTGGGTAGTTTAGATTAATTTATAAAATTTATCTAAAGTTTGGATATGAAATTTTCGAGCAAGGCAAGGCAAGATCACAATACTAAACGGACCTAAAATTGATAAATATCATCGAAAAAATTTTGCAAGCTATTTGCAAATCGTGCACCGCATAAAATGAGACTGTGAAACTTATATTTAGTAAAAAAAGTAATAATATAAAACAAAATCTATGTACCTAAAGAGAAATGCAAGTATCAAGAAAATGTCATGACTCATGAGCACATTGACGAACCTAAATTAAATCGCATAATAGAGAAAAAATCTTCATAGATAAAATTAAATTACTTTCGGAAATGTATTTATTTGTTTATTTTTTGTATTATTTTATTTTTTTCCGAAATTCAGAATTAGGCATGAACAAAAAACACCCGCAACTCACCGTTTTCGTTTGTGACACGCTCAGTTTGACGCGACAACCGGACGACCTTATAATCTTCGCTTAACATACCACCCCACAACCTCGATCCCCCCAATTTACCCCCCTACCCCAACCACCTACCTTAAACACTCGTAAACAACAGAACTCATCCCCATTCTACCCCAAAAAAGAGACCCAAAACACCCCCGAGTTGAGACCTTAATTTCGCATAAACACCCGAAAAAGCGGATGACAAAATAAGTTGTGGAAATTTGACTTGCATTATTTTTCTGAGAATGAGAGAAGTATAAAAAACTGGATGTTCTTCTAGCTGAAAAGATAACCTAGGGTAAAAGCACCTCTGTTAAGGCGAGTATAAATATATCATTTCTCATCCACTGCAAAGTTGAGCCACCCTCTTACCCCATCACCTGTGACATTTTTTGTTTATGACTTCTGACATCTTCATATCCATGATGATGACATCTAACTGACAACATCTCTTTTATTGGTAAACATGCGTTATTTAAGAACTGGACATATTGCATAACATTTAATGTTAAATTGGACTGGAAATTGAACACACCTACACACGAAACACCTGAACGAAATTGAAATTGAGAAAAACGCATTTTATTTTATTTTTACATACTGCTGAAAAAACTTTAAAATCGCCAAAATAAAGGGAATTTTTGTTTATTCACCTTATTTTAATCCGCTTGCGGTTGAGGTTGACTGAAACAAGGACACCCGAAATGAGCGCGAAAAAATGCCCTCGGGTCATTAGCGAACGAAAGTGGGTGGAACCACTAGCGGACAAGAATGGGAGGGAAAAGTGAAATTCCCCCCTTTTTGTGGTTTTTTTTAAAGTCGAGTTTGTTTCCTAAGGTGTAGGTAAAATGGCCTGAAAACTGGCAATTTCTCCCTCTTTGATGAAATTCCCCTCCCATTGGAGAGTTAGCTCGTCCTTGGGTGGAACAGTGGAATTCTTACCGCCCCTTTAGGCGGATTCAAAAAGTGGACTCTGAATCAATATGGTAAAGGATTTCCCCCTTCAAGTCAGAGGTTAAAGATTATCGTTCATTCTGAAGAGATCCATTTGTTTCCCATTTTCTTTACTTTGATGCATCCACAATGTCCTCGAAACTAAGATAAGTTTACCGCGGCTAAGACAAAGTTAATGTGCTAAATCAAGTGTGAAATAATTCAGAACTAGGGTAAACCCGTTGCTACGCAACTGTTTGTTAAATTTACAAAGCTAACTATTTTAAAATAAATATCATAACCCGTTGTTTATATAAGTTAAACTTGCCCGATTCATTAAAAACTGACTTACATTTTTGTTTAGCTGTTAGTTCAAATACAAAATCACAGTAATCAAAAGTACGTTAAATCAAGTACATTACATTACAATATCCGTATAAAAAAAATCAGAGCAATCCGTGAAAATTGATTAACTTAATAGCGCCTATTTCTTGTCCATAAACTATTATCATTTCACCCGTCCCGTTGAAAACCATAACTTATTTTCATGTCATTACCCGACCTCTAATCCATGAATAGTAGTAGTAACTTTAAAAAACTTGAGCCGACCCGTAATCAATGAATTGATTTGAACACAGTTTTTTCATTCCTGATTCGACATAATACTGTGTGATATGATAAGCTTGAATAATTTGACTTGTCTTAAGATAATGTCATTAACAAAATTACAGTAATAAAAACCGGTTGAAATTTTTGTCAATAAAATATAATGATTTTAGGTCCCGTTGAAAACCATACCATATTTTATATTTCATGACCCGACTTCATAAGAACCCGTGGAAAAACGATTGAATGACGCGCTTAGTTTTTCTATCAGGAATTGTAATGTTTTACCCGTCCAGTTGGCATATTTGTAAACTGTACCGTTTTTTTTGTCAGAATTCGTGCTACCCAACGACAGCTAATAACCATTTGATTGTATGTAGTTCTGAACACAGACTGTTCGTTATTAAAGGAGATATAAGCATAGCTTAGCCTCTTCGTGAATCCAAAATAAAAAAAGTCGAATTTGGGAGGTTGAAAAAAACCGATACAGTTTCTAAATGTGCGTCCCGTTGGAAACCTACAGGATATTTTTAACTCTTGACCCGACCCGAGAAGCGCGTAGATGAAGTGAAGATCGCTGAAACTACTTGTACTGTTTTTTATTTGATCGCAGATCTCAATAAAGATTGATCACGTTCAGTAGTTGACCGATTTTTTCCGCGATGGATGGAAGGTGTTGATGATTCCCGAGGTCGATGAAAACAATTACAAAGCTTTTTCTTCGACATTAAAATGTTAATTTTTGCATGCGTGACCTTAATTAGCGGTAATTTTAGTTAAGGCCTTTGATATTTTCGTTCAGTGAATGGAGGGAATCTTTGAGGATGTCGATGACAATATCTTCTCAACTTTTATGAGAGAAGGTGGTGATGATTATAAATTTATTGATTCTGCAAGAAAATGGCATAAAGAGTTTTTCAGCGTTTCACTTTCGATATTTATATCGATTTATCGGGCGGACATACCCACCGACAAGTTTGTTTTAATATATAAGATAACTTTGGTTCATTGGCAATAAATTATGGATAATTGAGAAAACAACACACGGGTATAAAAAATAACTGCGGTTGGAACAAAGATGACTTGGCAGTTGGAGTTTGACTTCATATTTCAGAGCATTAAGTTAACTGCTGACTATATGACTACACTCAGTTAATTTTCGTAACAAAATTTTTATAACGTTTTTATTTTAATATAAATGAAAAATTTATTTTTGAATGAAACCGAAACAATTACTTATTGCGCTTACTGTAAATCTCATGTACAGTACAACATGTGAAGCATTCTGTCAATTTTTTTACGAGATTTTACGCTTACAGTTGAAACCATCATTGTTCATAATGAAGATAGTTGGTAAAAACTCTTTATATCCATTTAGTAATTTTTTATTTACTGTATTTTTAGCGACTCCAGTAATATGAAATCTCGTCTTGTTTCACCATAATAACAGATATGTACATACATACAATCACTAGCGGACGAGAAGGGGTGGGAAAAGTGGAATTCCCCCCTCTTTGGTGTTTTAAAAAAGTAAAATTTGTTCCCAAAGGTGTAGGTTAAATGACATGAAAACTGCCGATTCTCCCTTTAAGATGAAATTCCCTCCCTTTGGAGGATTAGCTCGTCCGCTAGTGCATAAAATGTAGAGTTTGTCTTGGTGTTCAAATATCAAACGGAGCTCTTCATGCGTATCAAACCCAAACGGAAGTAAATACATGTATGTATGATTGATTTATTACACCTCGGAAACTTCAAAGACTCTTTAAATATCCGTATCAAGCCATATTTACATGTAATTTATTTTCTCTGCTCTCATACAAATACGACAGTCAGCCATACGATTTCTAAACAAAAAACACCTTATCATGCGAAAAATAATGTATGATTTTCATGAATAAGAAAAGGAAGTAAGTACATTCATATGATCAATTTATGACACCTCTAAAATGTTGAACATTAATAAATCAACATGATAAATATCCGCTCCGCACCCAGCCACACATTTTATCACCTGGCGAATGTTCAGTAAAATCCCGGACACGAATTTTCTTCGTGTGCCCATGAAAATGCGAATTTATTCGGTATCAATCTGATTACTAATAGGAAATAGGATGATGGTGGTAAATGAGTAAAGCTGCAAAAGTCAAGAAAACTTCTTATTTAAAAAAATAAATTTAATGAAAATTTATACGATCAATGAAACGTGAATTGACCACAAGCAACGCTGTAAGCCGCTGCGGTGGCTGTCGTTACCGCTCAATTTTACAAGAGTTTCCTCTCCATTAATTCAAAAGTTTACCAAAGAAACTTTATACGGTCAATGAAACGTGAAATGATCACCAGCAACGCTATAAGCCGCTGCGGTGGTTGTCGTTAACGCTTAATTTCAATAGAGTTTCTCTTCCATTATTTCAAAAGCTGACTAAAGAAGCTTTATACGATCAATGAAACGTGAATTGACAACAAGCAACGTAAAAAATTTCTGCGATGGCTGTCGTTAAAGCTCAATTTGACTAGAATTTCTCCTCCAGTGTTTTCAAAGTTGATAAACGAAAATATATACGATCAATGAAACGGTAATGGATAGTTGGCAAATCTCTGAGCAGCTGCAGTGGCTGTCGTTACCGCTCAATTTGACCAGCGTTTGACGTCTAGTAATTTCACAGTTGATCACAGAAAATTCATACGATCAATGAAACGTGAATTGATCAGCAACGCTGTAAGCCGCTGCGGTGGCTGTCGTTACCGCCCAATTTGACTAGAGATTTACCTCCAGTGTTTTGAAAGTTCATCAAAGGAAATTCATATGATTAATGAAACGAGAATTGAACACAAGCAATGCTGTAAGCCGCTGCGGTGGCTGTCGCTGCCGGTTAATTTGACTAGAGTTTTACCTCCAGTAATTTGAAAGATGCTCAAAGGAAATTCATACGATCGATGAAACGTGAATTGACAAATAGCAACTCTGCAAGCGATTGCGGTGGCTGTCGTCGCTTAGGGCCCAACTTAAAATTTTTGAAAAGGATAATTCTGGAAACATGCTTATAAGTCAGTAATAAATAAAATTCATTTTATAATATAGTATTAGGCCGTTTGGAATTGTATTTCTGTCGATGTAGGTAAATGGGCTAAAACGCTGCCAGTTTATCCTTCTTTGGTAGTATTCCCCCATCTGTAGAGGGTTGGCTCGTCCGCCAGGCCGCCTGACGGGAAGTTTGGCAGGGAAGTCAGATCTGATGGGAAAAACTGGATTTTCAGTTGGCAGATGTCATAAAATTCTCACCAGCTGCATCCCGTAAAGTTAAGCACTAGCGGACGAAAAGGGGAGGGGAAAGTGGAATTCCCCCTCATTGGCGGTTTCAAAAGTAGAGTTTGTTCCTCAAGGTGTAGGTAAAATAGCGTAATTTCCGCCGATACTCCCTTTTTGGAGAGATTCCTCTCCCTTCAGAGGTTTGGCTCGCCAGTGCGTTGAATCAAGCTATGCAAACAATCAATTATTCTAACTAAAGTGTTATTTATTTTACATTAATTGACGTATTGGATTGCTATAAAAGTTTTGAGTCTCAACAAAAATTCACTAAATGACATGTACTTTTCTGATTGTCCTAAAAATGGGGGATTTTTACGAACTTTTTCTAATTGAACGGAAAGTATAATGACAACATAAAAGCGTGTAAAAACGAAAACTCTGATATGATTCGATAATTTCAGTGGTTTTCAGAAAACTCACCCTTGAGAAATATATTTTTCAGTTTCCACGGTATGTAGATCATAAATATTTAACTAATGTATTTTGCAGGTTATTCAACAAAGCGTGGAAAAGCCGGTTTTGAACCACTAATTTCCAAATCATGACCAAATAATAATGTAAACAAGTAATGCTGTCTTCATACTAAACGAGGTGCAACACTTGAAAGAGTTGAGCTGTTGGGGATGGTCCTGTGTTTTGAAATTTGTCATATTATAACAGAAAGATGTCATAACATAACACAAAATATGAAATGCGTAACAAATTTCGTCACTTAAAGGAAATTATGGTTTTATTATAGCAACCATAGCATGCAGATCCGTGATATGGTTGGAATAGTCAGGACTCCATTTACAAAGATAATCGAATTTTGGCTTGAAAATTTGAAATAAATTTAGCAGCAAAGTTATTAACTTCTACTTGTTTCAACATACAATGTATTAAATCAAAGAACAATATTCGAATAGAATAAGTAACAATATCACAAACTATGGTACTCTGAATTAAAAAAATTGTGAGAATGGTTTTTATTATAACATCGTGATCTGTAACGATTTAGTAACGTACAAGGAATTTGGCAATCAATAAGAGGATATGATGTTATGCGTAACGT
>OZ038448.1:19151750-19161750 GCA_964036265.1 Daptonema setosum
TATGATGTAAGTAAAATAGCGAAACAACAATTGCTCGTTAACTTTCCTTGAAAAATTCCCTTCCTGTGGAGTGGCGATATATATATTTCAATAATTTTTATTATAATCTCTAAATATCTAAACATTTGAATAATTTAATTTTTTTTATCAACGCTACATACTGCTTTAACATACGCATGAAACCCTATAAATATTCTACGTAGAAACTTTAATACAGGTAAATGAAAACTCGGTTTCAATAACCCGCTGTTTTGCTTTTATTAATTTAGAAATAGGAAACTATTAGCATATGAAAAACTCGATTGTGACTGTGTTGTGAAGGTGAACTGGTAACATTGGTTAATACAATTAGTTGCATGCGCTTCAAACTTGTCCGTACCTTCCTATGTATTTGTTTATTTCATTAGAAATTAATCATTTTCGCTAAAAAAAAATCTTTTTCAGTGAGATTAGACTTTGAATGACAAAAATTCTGATTTTTAACTAGTTTTCTTCATTCATCCGCTTCATGTGTTTTTGGAATATTTTATTTGCATTAATTGAATTTAGCTCAACCACGTGGGTTTTCACTATGATTTGATCTACAATACGGTACAAGACAATGTTTATAAATGAAATTTTGTAGTAATGTATGTATAATAAAATGATTTTTTGGTGCAGTTTTTTCTGGATGAAAATGTGTTGTCTTCATTTTCAAATAAATTGTGGATGTTCACTTCGTTCGGTTTGCTCATCAGCCAAAAATTTTGGCAAAACTGTAATATTTGCACCATTTTGTTAGCTTGATAAGCCGAAATTCCACCTTCAGGGAACTTTTTCGAACCTCCTTATAAACCACATTAACCTTAACGGCTGCCAATCGCAAATTGAACCGTTCGACTAGAAGTAAAGCCCGTATGTTGTTTCTGTAAGAAAAAATATCGCAAAAAATGACTGATAATGAGACATCAGACAAGCAGTGTTAACACTCTCATCAATAATCACTCCATGCCACGCTGTGTACAATATGAAGTCAACCGATTTGAGTTGACGTTGGTGATGTTTCATTATCAGATGTTTTTGCCATTATTTTTGCTTGCAGAAACAACATACGGGCTTGATCAACCCGCACGTTAAAATCATCATCACCTCGTCCATGAATCATTGTGTTCGTGGGGTTTCATCTGTATTGAGTTATGAGTGTAAAAAACTTATATCATCATTATGAGTTTTTTTGTTTGAAGAAACAACATATGTTGAAAATTTCCATGCACGTTTGAATTCTGAAGCCCAGCCTAGCCAGTACCTACAGTACCCTGCTGTTCTGTGCTAATGAACAATCTCTGTTGATTGACTGTGTCTTTTCAAACTCGCCGGTTTTTGTTCATCTGTCTAATAAAACTAAATCCATTTCCGGTTCTATAAAAGTTTAGAATATAAATGTGTGTCCATATTTATGAACCACAGTATGTATTCTAGAATACTTACGTCCTAGTACTACAGCAGGGGTCATGCAATTTCAGCGGCAGCGAATGCCTTGCGACTAAAGTTTCTGTTTCAGTTTGTAATAGTATCCGTTTTTTTAAGTACCGTACATCAATCAATAGGTCTTATGTATATAATTAAAAAAATAACAAACCAGTTTTATTTGGAAATTCTCCATTCGAGTAGGTTTTTTTGTCACAACATTCACCGAAACGGTTATTGAAAAATCTCTTTTGCAGCGAATAAAACGACCCACATTGTTTTATTTATTATTTTTTTCAAAATTATGCTAATCACTCGGAACAAATGGGAATTCGCGAAATTTTCGGCGATTTTCGCAATGGCCATAGTGATTTCGGCGAACTTCGCCGAAATTAGCGCTGTTGGTTTTGAGGAATGCGGCACCCGAGAAACGGAAGACGAAGGACCCAGTGCTATTGTCTTTATTGCCGATGGTCAAAGAGTTGAACTACACGAGTTCCCATGGATGGTCAGTCAGTCAGTCAGTCAGTCAGTCAGTCAGTCAGTCAGTCAGTCAGTCAGTCAGTCAGTCAGTCAGTCAGTCAGTCGGTCAGTCGCTCTGCAAATTAACCAGTCACTGTTTTATTCAATTAGTCAATACAACCTAATATTAAATAAAAAGGTTATGTAACTGCCTGTTGACAGGTAAACAAACGTTAGCCCAAACGTAGTAAACACTAGCGGATGAGGGAAAAAGGAAAAAGTGAAATTTCCCCCTCTTTGGGACTATTTAAAAATGTAGATTCTGTTTCTAAAGGTGTAAGTAAATAAGCGAAACAACTGCTCATTACCATTCCTTGAAAGATTCCCTTCCTGTGGAGTGGAGAGAATATATATTTTTATTTTTTATTAAATATCTAAACATTTAAATAAGTAAAATTAGTTTTATTTTTATTTTACCAACGGTACATACTGCTTTAACATACGCATGAAACCCGATAAATTTTCTACGTAGAAACTTTAACACTGGTAAATGAAAACTCGGTTTCAATAACCCGCTGTTTACCTTTTATTAATTTAGAAATAGGAAACTATTAGCGTATGAAAAACCCGATTGTGACGGTGAAAGTGAACTGGTAACATTGGTTGATATAATTAGTTGCATGCGCTTCAAACTTGTCCCTACCTTTCTATGTATTTGTTTTTTTTTCAATAGAAAATAATCTTTTTCGCTAAAAAAATCTTTTTTCAGTTATATTAGGCTTTGAATGGCAAAAGTTCTGATTCTAAACGAATCATTCTTCTTCATTCATCCGCTTCATGTTTTTTGGATTAATTAATATTTTATTTGCATTAATTGATTTTACCTCAACCACGTGGGTTTTCACTATTATTTGATCTACAATACGGTACAAGACATTGTTTATAAATGAAATTTTGTAGTAATGTATGTATAATAAAATGATTTTTGGTGCAATTTTTTCTGGATGAAAATGTGTTGTCTTCATTTTTAAATAAATTGTGGATGTTCAATTCGTTCGGTTTGCTCATCAGCCAAAAATTTTGGCAAAACTGTAATATTTGCACCATTTTGTTAGCTTGATAAGCCGAAATTCCACCTTCAGGGAACTTTTTCGAACCTCCTTATAAACCACATTAACCTTAACGGCTGCCAATCGCAAATTGAACCGTTCGACTGAAAGTAAAGCCCGTATGTTGTTTCTGTAAGAAAAAATATCGCAAAAAATGACTGATAATGAGACATCAGACAAGCAGTGTTAACACTCTCATCAATAATCACTCCATGCTACGCTGTGTACAATATGAAGTCAACCGATTTGAGTTGACGTTGGTGATGTTTCATTATCAGATGTTTTTGGCATTATTTTTGCTTGCAGAAACAACATACGGGCTTGATCAACCCGCACGTTAAAATCATCATCACCTCGTCCATGAATCATTGTGTTCGTGGGATTTCATCTGAATTGAGTTATGAGTGTAAAAAATTTATATCATCATTAAGAGTTTTTTTTCTGGTTGAAGTAACAACATATGTTCAAAACTTCCATGCACGTTTGAATTCTGAAGCCCAGCCTAGCCATTACCTACAGTACCCTGCTGTGCTGTGCTAATGGACCATCTCTGTTGATTGACTGTGTCTTTTCAATTTCGCAGGTTTTTGTTCATCTGTCTAATGAAACTAAATCCAATCCCGTTTTATAAAATTTTAGAATATAAATGTGTGTCCATATTAATCAACCACAGTGTGTATTCTGTACAGAAGGGGTCATGCAATTTCAGCTGCACAAATGCCTTGCGACAAAAGTTTCCATTTCAATTTGTAAAATTATCCATTAATTTACATCTACATATCAATGATTACCGAACATCTATCAATAAATCTTAGGTAAGTACTCTAAAAAAATCTATAAATCAACCTCCTGTTAGAAATTCTGCGCTCAAGTAGGCGAATTTTTTCTCACAACATTTACCGAAACGGTTATTGAAAAATCTCTTTTGCAGCGAACACAGCGACCCACATTGTTTTTTTTTCAAATTATGCGCATAACTCGGAACAAATGGGAATTCGCGAAATTTTCGGCGATTTTCGCAATGGCCATGGTGATTTCGGCGAACTTCGCCGAAATTAGCGCCGTTGGTTTTGAGGAATGCGGCACCCGAGAAACGGAAGACGAAGGACCCAGTGCTATTGTCTTTATTGCCGATGGTCAAAGAGTTGAACTACACGAGTTTCCATGGATGGTCAGTCAGTCAGTCAGTCAGTCAGTCAGTCATTCAGTCAGTCAGTCAGTCAGTCAGTCAGTATGACAGTCAATCGGACAGTCGGTCAGTCAGTCAGTTAATCAGTCAGTCAGTCAGTCAGTCAGTCAGTCAGTCAGTCAGTCAGTCAGTCAGTCAGTCAGTCAGTCAGTCAGTCAGTCAGTCAGTCAGTCAGTCAGTCAGTCAGTCAGTCAGTCAGTCAGTCAGTCAGTCAGTCAGTCAGTCAGTCAGTCAGTCAGTCAGTCAGTCAGTCAGTCAGTCAGTCAGTCATTCAGTCAGTCAGTCAGTCAGTCAGTCAGTCAGTCAGTCAGTCAGTCAGTCAGTCAGTCAGTCAGTCAGTCAGTCAGTCAGTCAGTCAGTCAGTCAGTCAGTCAGTCAGTCAGTCAGTCAGTCAGTCAGTCAGTCAGTCAGTCAGTCAGTCAGTCAGTCAGTCAGTCAGTCAGTCAGTCAGTCAGTCAGTCAGTCAGTCAGTCAGTCAGTCAGTCAGTCAGTCAGTCAGTCAGTCAGTCAGTCAGTCAGTCAGTCAGTCAGTCAGTCAGTCAGTCAGTCAGTCAGTCAGTCAGTCAGTCAGTCAGTCAGTCAGTCAGTCAGTCAGTCAGTCAGTCAGTCAGTCAGTCAGTCAGTCAGTCAGTCAGTCAGTCAGACAGTCAGTCAGTCAGTCAGTCAGTCAGTCAGTCAGTCAGTCAGTCAGTCAGTCAGTCAGTCAGTCAGTCAGTCAGTCAGTCAGTCAGTCAGTCAGTCAGTCAGTCAGTCAGTCAGTCAGTCAGTCAGTCAGTCAGTCAGTCAGTCAGTCAGTCAGTCAGTCAGTCAGTCAGTCAGTCAGTCAGTCAGTCAGTCAGTCTGTCACTCAGTCAGTCAGTCAGTCAGTCAGTCAGTCAGTCAGTCAGTCAGTCAGTCAGTTAGGCAGTCAGTCAGTCAAAAATTGGTGAATACTGGAACGTGAAACCTATTTTTCTGTTCTTATCGAGTCTGTAGTTTAGAAATCAACTGTTTTTTTAGGTCAGCATTCGCAAAGGCGGCAGTGATGGTTTCAAGCACTCATGCGGAGGCACGCTCATACAGGTCCGAGAATTATATTTTAATTTGTTTAGAATTAATAATTATAATAATATAATAATTAAAATACTTTTAGTTAATTAATATAAATAAAAGTTAAATATTAAAATTAACGTACATACGAACTAATTTGAATAACGCGTATGAATTAGCGGAGTTAGAAGTTACTTATGTAGTTCTGAGTTCTTGATAAAATTTAAAAAAAAATATCGTTGAGCGACGTTCAGTTTCATTCTGGACTATTCATATTCAATATTACACGGAGAAAAAACTTTTTCCTTGATAATAAGGTCACTATGATCATCTGAATATTTCCAGTCAAAAATCGTGCTGACCGCAGCGCATTGTCTTTTTGAAGATGAATACAGTAATGGTCGTCTACAGAGGTATGCGCTCACTCACTTATTCAATCACTCACTCACTCACTCACTCACTCACTCACTCACTCACTCACTCACTCACTCACTCACTCTTTCACACACTCACTTAATCACTCACTTACTCACTTACTCACTCACTCATTTACTCACTCACTCACTCACTCACTGATAATTTGAAGACGTCTGTTAACATCGAACGCTTTCCAAGTCGTAACCGGTAGCCACTACCTGGACAAAACAATAAAAGGTTGGATAACATAGTTCAATTACAAATATCATGTCAAAAACAAACACTAGCGTGCTTCGACAATATTAGTCTCACGCACTCATTCACGCACAACCCAATCATTCACTCACTCACACTCACTCACTTACATACTCAATCACTAACTCACTCACTACATAACTCACTCACTTATTCACTCACTCACTCACTCACTCACTCACTCACTCACTCACTCACTCACTCACTCACTCACTCACTCTCTCACTCACTCACTCACTCACTCACTCACTCACTCACTCACTCACTCACTCACTCACTCACTCACTCACTCACTCACTCACTCACTCACTCACTCACTCACTCACTCACTCACTCACTCACTCACTCACTCACTCACTCACTCACTCACTCACTCACTCACTCACTAACTCACTCACTCACTCACTCACTCACTCACTCGCTCACTATTTCTCTCTCTCTCACTCACTAATAGGTGAGAAATCGCACAGCATTCAGCGAATCATAATCCATCCCGCTTTCAATGTAATCAATGCCAACGACTTCAAGAACGATCTGGCTATCCTGGTTTTGGATGATGAGGTGGACAGGTAAGACAATTTGTTCTCGTGAATGACAAGAACTTCTTTTGGAAAATTTTTAATATTCTTTCAAATGCTTACTTTATGGGGTCTTGTAATGAAACCGTTGTGGAGAGACTTCCTGCGTTTAGAAAGGTTGTGTGTACCACTGCGGTTACTGTAGACTCAATGTTTAGCTCAGTTTGAGCATGCTCACGCACTTGTATGTGTATGTGTCGTAGGAAATCGGCGGTACCCGCCAATCGGCGGTCATGACCTTGGATTGACTGGTGAATTGGCGGACCCCAGTACAGGGTGTGTGTTTATTGTACGTCATATGCATGTATCAGGGTGTTTGTCATATGCATTATCACTTTCATGTATTGTCTACATATGCTTCTTTGCCTCTTTTGTCTCTCGTATGGCACTTCGTGGCACAAAACAAGCCATTTTTTCGGCAGCAGCATCGGCTGTTCCCACATCCACCAACACTCATGCATATACAAGAAACGAAAATGCCAAACGGCAATAAGTGAGTACATATGATTGGTCAAAAATGGCATCTATAGATAGAAAAGGTGAAAACAAGGAATTTAAGACATATAGTTTAACTGTAAGTAACCTTAAAAACATTGAGCTTGCAGAGTAATTTGTACTCAACTCAATTGGTCAATCATATCAGGCTGCGATTTTTTTTCTATCAAACTTTTAGAGAATATTGTCACAGTTACTACCAAACAAATTTTAGGATTGGACTCGAACAAACACTTTAGAAACAAAGTCAATAGCATATCATTATATAGTCCATGACCAATTACTGTAGAGTAAAATAACACTAAACAAAGTTCTGTGTGCCGTTGACCACGAACAAAAATTCAAATTGGCGGGGTGAGAAAAACTACCAAAAAAGTTGTTGAAAAAAAATTGCCAGGACTTTTTACTTTCATTTTATAGATCTTATTTCGCTGATTTTTTTCATGTTTTTTTTCATGGAAATGTATTGGTTTTTGAAAAAAAAGTAATTTTTAAAGTTGAACACAGAAATTTGTTTAGTGTTATTTTACTCTGCAGTAATTGGTCATGGACTATAACAATGTCTGGACACATTCTAATTAGGGAGCTAAATTACGCAAGATTATATTTTAACATAGATCGAATATTTTAACATCGATAGAAAAACGATAATATATTTTTAATTGTGTCAACCTTTTACAATAATTATATGCTATTCTGATTAATCGGAATACTTAAACAACGTACTTTTCCTTGTAATAAAATAAAATTTCAACCACCATCACCGCACGCCTAACCGTGGTATCCTCGCGTTTTACCATTTTAAGCAGTTAAAACTCCGTGTGGTAGTAAAATTCGAAAACACTAAAATACCTGAAGAAGCTTCACAAATTGCTTTGATCAGTTGATTTCCACGAAGAAACTGAATTCATGGCCGCCTAATACGCAACAGTTGTTATGTACTAAATAATAATTCCTGGAACCCCATAACTGTCCGTGCTAATATTTTGTTTATAGTAACTGAGACAATATTCTCTAAAAGTTTGATAGAAAAAAAATCGCAGCCTGATATGATTGACCAATTGAGTTGAGTACAAATTACTCTGCAAGCTCAATGTTTTTAAGGTTACTTACAGTTAAACTATATGTCTTAAATTCCTTGTTTTCACCTTTTCTATCTATAGATGCCATTTTTGACCAATCATATGTACTCACTTATTGCCGTTTGGCATTTTCGTTTCTTGTATACAACTTTTCTATACATAAGTCAATGAATCATCTTTTCTATAGATATTTTCCTTAATTTCGATTCACCCCGTAGCCCGTATGATGAATTTTCGATCACCCTGTTTTGAAATTTTGAGTGAATATTTTTTGGTTTCCTTATCACTCAGTTTTAAAATTTCGATTCACCCTGCATAATGAATTTTCGGTCACCCTGTAATGAAATTTTAAATAGAGATTTTACGGTAACGCTGTAATGGTTTTTGGGACATCAACTACAAATGCTGTAGTAACCGTAAAATAAAATTTCATATCACCCTGTATTGAAATTTCGAGTCAACCTGTAATGAAATTTTGGACAAATATTTTTCAGTAACCCTGTAATGGTTTTTGGGACATCAACTACAAATGCTGTAGTAACCGTAAAATGAAATTTCATATCACCCTGTATTGGAATTTCGAGTCACCCTGTATTGAAATTTTTGCCAAGGAGAATTTCAACCACCCTGTAATGACTTTTGGGTCAACAATTGTAAGTAAAAAATCCTTATAACTGAGTTTTGAAATTTCGATTCATCCTGTATGATGAATTTTCGATCACCCTGTAATGAAATTTTGAATAGTAATTTTTCGGTTACCCTGTAATGATTTTTGGGACATCAACTTTAAATGCTGTACCGTAAAATGAAAATTTCATATCACCCTGTATTGGAATTTCGAGTCACCCTGTAATGAAATTTTTTTCAAAGAAAATTTCAACCACCCATGAATGCATTTTCATTCACCCTGTAACGAAAATTTGGATAGAGATTTTACGGTAACCCTGTGATGGTTTTTGGGACATCAACTACAAATGCTGTAGTAACCGTGAAATGAAATTTCATATCACGTTGTATAAAGAATTTGCAGTCACCCTGTAATGAAATTTTGCCAAAGACATTTTCAACCACCCTGTAATGACTTTTGGGTTAACTTTTTTGTAAGTAAAAAAATTCAATATTACTCGTTTTGAAATTTCGATTCACCCTGCATAATGAATTTTCGGTCACCCTGTAACGAAATTTTAATTAGAGATTCAACGGTAACCCTGTAATGATTTTTGGGACATCAACTACAAATGCTGTAGTAACCGTAAAATAAAATTTCATATCACGTTGTATTGGAGAATTTCATGTCACCCTGTAATGAAATTTTCGCCAAAGACAATTTCAAGCACCCTGTAATGACTTTTGGGTCAGCAATTGTAAGTGGAAAAAATCCTTATCACTCAGTTATTGAGTTTCGATTCACCCTGTATGATGAATTTTCGATCACCCTGTAATGAAATTTTGAATAGGAATTTTTTCGGTAACCCTGTAATAGTTTTTTGGACATCAACTACAACTGTTTTAGTAACCGTAAAATGAAATTTCATATCACCCTGTATTGAAATTTCGAGTCAACCTGTAATGAAATTTTGGACAAATATTTTTCAGTAACCCTGTAATGGTTTTTGGGACATCAACTACAAATGCTGTAGTAACCGTAAAATGAAATTTCATATCACCCTGTATTGGAATTTCGAGTCACCCTGTATTGAAATTTTTGCCAAGGAGAATTTCAACCACCCTGTAATGACTTTTGGGTCAACAATTGTAAGTAAAAAATCCTTATAACTGAGTTTTGAAATTTCGATTCATCCTGTATGATGAATTTTCGATCACCCTGTAATGAAATTTTCGAGTGAAGATTTTTCGGTTTTGGGTTACCAATGGTAAGTGCTAACGTGAAAATCTACATCACTCGTTTTGAAATTTCGATTCACCCTGCATAATTAA
>OZ038448.1:19169250-19182787 GCA_964036265.1 Daptonema setosum
GGGCTCGTTATGGCCGAATGGCTTCAGAAAAAAAAGTTAGTGTGAAATAAACAAGCTATGATTAGTGTCGGCACTGCTTCAGAAAGTAGGCCCTCTTTGCTGACCCTCATTTTACCAAGTAAAATAAGCAACAATTGAAAAATAGATTGGCTGGCTCATGATTACGGAATTCGGAATCGCACGAAGACGGTAATTGTTCTTATTTTTACAGTTGATACGGGTGGCGTAGCGTGTTGCTCATGGCCTGATGGCAGCTGCTACCGGGGGGACGTGGCCACGTCGCCAACCGACAAACGAAAAGTTTGGAATGCACATAAATCAATCACAAGTACTTACGCATTTACATACTCACTCTATCTTCTAATCCTGCCCTGAATTCATGGCTTACGCTTATAGAGTATTCGGGCCATCTTCTAAGGCACCGGAAACATAAAGCTGTCGCTCTGCGTTGACAGACGACTCGAATAACCTGAAATCCTTAGCTACACTGTGAAACAGAAAATTTGTTAACGAGTGCGTCGAATACGCTGCACAAAAAAATGACAAAATATGAGACAAGCGACTGAAAGCTCGGCGCTGGTTTTTCCATTCACCCCAGAACCAATCAGCGCAGAGAATTGACTAATCACCGGTGACGCGTTGCGTTCCTCAAGTATCCAACATTCCAGCTGGGCATCTACTGCAGTTGGGTTCCTCAAGTATCCAGCATTCCAGCTGGGCATCTACTGCAGTTGGGTTCCACTGCGTACTCCGCAACCGGATATCTGGCGAGAGCTTGAAATGGAGGTGGATGGTCGTGTGGAGGTTCATGTTGGTCTGAAGTTTACTTTTAATTTTAATTTAATTCAATTTTAAAGTTTTATATTGCTTGTCATTCATTGGAGAGCGGAGTTTCGTACTCAGATTAACGGAGTTCTGCATGTAAAAGGTGGAGGTTTAGGCTAACGAAAGAGCGGATATTTTCATCAAGGACGACATGATTGTTCCGATAGTTTCAGATGATACGGCTCATCAAACTTTGATTATCAAGTGTTATTGCTGTAAGAAGTTTCGGTTTATGAAAATATTTATTATTTCTCAAAAGATATTAATAACAATCAATTGTTGTTTTTAGCCAGGTGAAATCATACGCGTATACAATAGGGCTGGAGTCAACACTCACCACATCATGTGCTGAATCAGTTACACGTAATTATGAGAAGTAACTTGAAATCGATGTTCCCGCGGGACGTATTATTGTTAATGTTCACAACCAATAAAAAAACTGTGATGACCTTTTTAAAAACAAGGGTTTCTCAAAACGCGCTTACAGGCACAAACAGATAATCATCCGAGTCAATTGAAAATTCAGACAACATTAAAAAAAGTTTATGAAAAATAACACTCTGCGGAATTAAAAAAACTCTTGCAATGTTTATTCAAATTCAGGAATTCAAAATCAATAATTCATATATATTCATTCTTATTGACCTTTTCTTATTACTTCTGTTAACGTATACCTTCTCCCGATGAAGAAGTTTGGGAGGACAGGTTTTTTTAAATAACAATTGCAAGTGAACTATTGTTTTGAATATATTTAAATCAAGGAGTTTATGAAACATTGCGCTATTATATAATATTAGAGTAGGAGAAGATTCACATCAATCATCCACGATCAAATGTCTTATGATATTACGAGTACCGATGACGGGGCAGAAACTACACCCCCGGTAAATTCTGACAAAAAACCGGTACAGTTTACAAATATGCCCCCCCCGGTAATCTACACAAATCTTGAAACGCCCTACACCTCAAATGAACATTCACGGATATAAAGTATTCTATTAAATGAATTAACCGTATTAATAAGAAGAAGAAAAACCAAGCTGTATTCCTATAAGGCATTGCAAAAAGAGAAGTCCATCGCAAGTGCAAAAAGAAAGGCCAGAGCACTAGCGGACGAGGAGTGGAGGGAACAGCAAAATTCCCCCTTTTTGGCAGTTTTAAAAAAATGCATTCCTTAAGGTGTAGGTAAAATATTTAACTTTCTGTCAATACCCCTCTCCGGAGGAATCCCCTGTCTTTGAAGGTTTATTTCCTTCTTAGGATTCCAGAAAATTATGGAAAAATACTTTTTCAAATACTGCAACAACAAAGTGTGCCGACAGTTCAGAATCTGGCCAGACATGATCTTCTCAGGATGTAGTTTTTTAAGCTCACTAGGAACTCGAACAAGTCGTTATTAATAGTGGAGTACCTGCTTATCCATCGTCATCATGTATGTAACCTACGAAAGTGTACTCCCACAATTCTCTCTCCTAGAAAACAGTTAAGCTCTGGGCTTTTCGACATGCACTTAAAGGACATGTAGGAACACAGCTCTTCTCAATTTATTTCAAGTTGTTCGTGTCTTTATAACACCGTATTTTTGTGCATCCACGTTTATGGTACCACTCTATAACCGAGACTATACACGCGATTGCTCAATTAAGGGGATAGACGTTTTGAGAATTACATGTCTATTACCGGAATTGTAGTTTTTTGTGTCAGTCCTGCCCGTGAATTGATATGTACCTTACTGTTCAAAAGCACACAGTCATGTTTGCAACTGATATGTCCAAGGTGGTAAAAAGGCAACCATTAACATTACTCAATCGTAAACTACTTCATGATTTTTGTTTTTTTCATTATTAGATGTTTAGCAAAATATCAGTATTGTTTATACATAGCCGGGCCCCATCGTGTACATCTACAATAGGGCTGCAGTTAACACTCACCACATCATGTGCTGAAACAAATATAATTATCTGAAACAATAAATCGGAGTTACCTTCTTTTAATAATTTGTATTTTCAACTATTTACAACAATGAAATAGGTGCGATAACATGTTTAAAAAAACTGTGTATGTCACGCAATTTTACAGACCCCACAGATTTTTCGAAAGTTTACAGTTTTTATCAAAAATCTGGGAAACGAACCCGGGCCGCTCGCATGCTAGGTAAGCGCTCTTGCACTGTGCTACTGAGCCGATGCAACTAAGCTGCATAAACCCGACTATAACTGGCTCGCTACGCTCGCATGCTCTCTACAACATAGTGGCTATGCTACAACACGTGCAGGAACAAATATTGAAATCTCCCCTGCGGGGCCTAACGCGCTTGTCCTCGCTCCGCTCGGACAAGCCAGCCTTACGTTAGGTTATCGGGGGCTCGCCAACAGTAAAACTTTACATGGAATAGTAATGTTGCTCGAGAAAATCCAAATTCGAAAAATCTGTGGGGTCTGTAATCATGCGTATGTCACAGATCAAACCGTGAGTTCTGCAATTTCGAATATTGAAGTATTTCAACGATTATCAATGAAAAGTATACCTCACAAGAAGGAAATGCTGTACTACAAGTAACAGTTTTTTTAGAAAACATCACAAATGGTAGTACAATAAAAAAGTATATTTACATTCATCAGAAGTAGAATCGCACAGTTGTTGACGGAGGCGCCACTGGTCTGAAAGTAAAAGGGGTTAAACTGATATGACTACAATTAAATGAAAAAAAGTAATGAAATTTAAGTATGAAGGTGAAAATATTTTCAAAGTCTGTCACTGGTTTAACTAACCATGATTTCGATTAGATTGTGTTTCTGTTCACTGAACTTACAAATCTGATTAACCTGTTTTGAAAAACTAACCTTGTCACGGGGTGAGGGGGGAGAGGGGGGGAGTTCGCGTGGTAGAAGTGATAGTAACAGAAAGTGCGTAAATAATAATATAACATATATATAACAAACATTCTACACTGAACAAAAAAGTACGTTTGAAAAATAATTTCTCGTGCAGTACAGTGTTCTCGTAATTCAACGTTTTGCGTATTGCGTTTATTTCCTTGTTCTAAAAAAACATACCGGGACAGTATAGGGGACCTCTGGCACAGTCGGGCGTGAATTCACCTTAAAAGAGTTTCACTCACCCACTCACTCACTCACTCACTCACTCACTCACTCACTCACTCACTCACTCACTCACTCACTCACTCACTCACTCACTCACTCACTCACTCACTCACTCACTCACTCACTCACTCACTCACTCACTCACTCACTCACTCACTCACTCACTCACTCACTCACTCACTCACTCACTCACTCACTAACGGTATTCACAAATGTATCCCCTGCCCGTGATATGTCCGTCGCATGGATAATCATTAAAACCCGTATTATAGTTGTATGTACTGCAGTACTGCCACCAGGACGGGTTACCTGAAAGAGCTCAACTTCCGTTTCTCAACGTTAAGAACTGTTAACAGGAAAATCGGAAAGAATGAACATTGAGTACTGTCGTATCAGGTTTGCAGCTTTTAGTCGACAAGTGAACCCCTGAGTATTAAACAGGAGATCGTTTTGAATCATATGAGGTAGAATACTTAAAAATGTTCTGCGTCTGGCTTGACCACTGTTGTGTTGATCTATGATCGAGCTGTTCGAATTGACGCATTAGAATTCAACCAAGTTTCTAATTAGAAGAATTACGAAATGCGAATAGAGGTTTTCTCGATGATTTGAATGCGCGTTAAAAATTTTTAGTAAAAATTGTGCGCTGAAACTTTTTCTGAAAAAAGAAACCACGAATAAGCTATAACACTAACCCGCGGCCCAGCCCAATCGGCTAGAGTCAATGGGAAACTCCATGTCTCCCCCCGATGTACTGCCCCAATACCAGCTGAAACAGAATAGATTAATACCTAAGTAAACATTACAGAACCAGATGTCAAAAAATAATTTGGTATTTACACACACAACCCCACACACACGAACGCTTAATTTCAAACCCCGAACATTTTCCTAGATTTTTTTACAAAATGCCAACATTTTCTGTCACCAAAAATATATTCCAAATGAGTTTCTACTGTTCGTTAACCCCTGATTAACTATCGTAAGAGCGAGGACAAGAGCGTTAGGGCCGCGCAGCGGTGATATTTCAATTATTACCCACCTTAGTATGCGCACATAAAACTATGTGTATGTGAAAAATTCAAGGAAAACTGTTGGGGTTTCAAAATATGCCACACACACAGACACACACATGGTTAAAAATGAATGACCAACTCGCAGAATTTCACAGTGTTTGGGAAACATTGACCTCCGAGGTACCATTGGCCGCTATGTGTTCCCATTAAGGTCTGAATGTAATGCCCTGGTCGCAAGTTTTCTAACTGCACTACTCTGAGAATCCAAAATTCAACACGTACAGTGAATGCAACCAACGCGTGTTTCTACCGTCATGTTGACACCAGCATTTATCACATATCAACCAAAGCCGGTATGGCCTGGTGGTTAGGGTGTTGGCCTCGCATGCGAGAGGTTCTGGGTTCAAAAACTTTTGGAAAATTTTGGTGAAATACTGGCCGGAGACGAATTTTTTCGAAGTTTTACTATTCCATTTGAAGTTTTACTGTTCGTTAACCCCGATAACCTAACAAGCGCGTTAGCACCGCGCGGAGCGCGGAGGGGGGATCCGTTTGAAAAATTAGGTAGTGGATCGAAAATATATACAATTTGAAAATTTCGATTCTCCAAAACACTTTTGTTATAAAAAAACTCGCAAATTACAGTTTTGGCAATTTTGGATTCTCAGAATAGTGCAGTTAGTAAACTCGCGCCCTGGTCACTAAAGGCTGACATTCACTAATTCATCCGCTCACTCACTCACTCATTCATTCACTCACTCACTCACTCACTCACTCACTCACTCACTCACTCACTCACTCACTCACTCACTCACTCACTCACTCACTCACTCACTCACTCACTCACTCACTCACTCACTCACTCACTCACTCACTCACTCACTCACTCACTCACTCACTCACTCACTCACTCACTCACTCACTCACTCACTCACTCACTCACTCACTCACTCACTCACTCACTCACTCACTCACTCACTCACTCACTCACTCACTCACTCACTCACTCACTCACTCACTCACTCACTCACTCACTCACTCACTCACTCACTCACTCACTCACTCACTCACTCACTCACTCACTCACTCACTCACTCACTCACTCACTCACTCACTCACTCACTCACTCACTCACTCACTCACTCACTCACTCACTCACTCACTCACTCACTCACTCACTCACTCACTCACTCACTCACTCACTCACTCACTCACTCACTCACTCACTCACTCACTCACTCACTCACTCACTCACTCACTCACTCACTCACTCACTCACGCACTCACTCACTCACTCACTCACTCACTCACTCACTCACTCACTCACTCACTCACTCACTCACTTACTCACTCACGTTTTTATTCACTAACCGTGGCGGCAATAAGGGGAGCTATCTCATTCGGACTGTGAAACACGGCTAAACGTGACTTGAATGACGATAGTGATGTTTGATTTATCAATGCCTCATCAACCTAAATAATATTCTACATAAATCACTCAATCACCTAAATATTAACTCATTCACTCACTCACTCACTCACTCACTCACTCACTCAGTCACTCACTCACTTACTCACTCACTCACTCACTCACTCACTCACTCACTCACTCACTCACTCACTCACTCACTCACTCACTCACTCACTCACTCACTCACTCACTCACTCACTCACTCACTCACTCACTCACTCACTCACTCACTCACTCACTCACTCACTCACTCACTCACTCACTCACTCACTCACTCACTCACTCACTCACTCACTCACTCACTCACTCACTCACTCACTCACTCACTCACTCACTCACTCACTCACTCACTCACTCACTCACTCACTCACTCACTCACCGCCATGTCACCACACGCGGCGAGCGCGTCAGCATAATGATAAGAGGGACCAGTGTACACCACCAAATAACAGGCGCCATCAATCCATCTGGCTTGAAGGTTGCTCCTGTCAGCTATAACGGCACATCGGTTTTCTGTAAAAAAAGAGATTTAAAAAAATGCTTTTAAAGAAATGTATTCAGGCAGCAGTATAACAGAATTTTTTTTCGGTATGTGCTGTTTGAACGATTTTGATGATAACTACATTATTTTATTAAGGAGCACTAACGCAATGAGGCGTCCGCTGACACGCGAAGTAGCACGACGACTGACGAAACCAGAAGAATCAGCAAATGAGTAGTCATGGTTGAACCCTGAGAAAGTTTGCATGGGTGTCAATATGATCATAATATAGAAGAAAGATTTGGTACAATATATAATTGATTAAGTACAGGGTGTCCCATTTAAAAATGAACGTTTGTATTTGCCCTAAAAACCGCAATTTTCAATTAATTTTTCAAATTTCTGCGTTTAGTTATAGACAATTCTCGGAAATTTTGTTTATTTTTTTATTTTTGAAAATCGGAGTTACGAATCGGTATTTATAGCGGATTTCCCAACAACCCTGTTTTTGACTTTTTTATTTCAGTTGTTGACTTTTCAATGTGCAGCATGACCATAACAAACGAAGTTCAACCATTGGTTTATGTGTCGAGACAAATATAGTAACTAATTGTATTATTATAACAAGGAAAACATTAAAACCAAACCCGTATGAACCTGACATAGCCAACTGCATCCTAGCAGTACCCACCGTTGCGTGGCAGCACACAACACAGCAGTTCAACACCACAACCGCAGGGATGCGCTCGCGTAGGCAACCCGAGTGAAATTTAGCGTGTTCTATCACTGAGAAACTAGAACGTGTGTGTTATTCTCTCAAAAAATATTTTAAATTTGGAAAAAAAATTGTGGAATGGTCAGACTTTTCATCGAAGCGTCAACAAACGGTTGTCACGTTGAACTGCGGTACTGTGTGCTGTCACGCAGAGGAGGGTACTGGCAGGCAGCAGTTGGTTAGGTTAAGTTCACACCAATTTGGTTTTCACGTTTTCCAAGCTTTAATGATATAGTCAGTTACCTTTATTTGTCTCAATAGAACCAAAATGTTGAACTTACGTTACCATGCTGCACATTGAAACGTCAACTAACTGATGTGAAAACGCCAAAAACAGGGATGTTAGGAAATTTGCCATGAATACCGATTAGTGACTTCGATTTTTAAAAGAAAAAATAAACGAAATTTCCAAAAATTGTCTACAACTTGGCGCCAAAATTTTGGAAATCGAATGAAATTTGTGGTTTTTAAGGCAAATACAAACGTTCATTTTTAAATGGGACACCTTGTACATACATGTTTTTGTAATTTCACTCGTCAAACCGTGCTGTACTTAAAGTAAAGTAAGCATGATGGGTAATGGGATGCCCATTATGAATCATTTTTGGTAAACTTTGTCTCTAACGGCTACCGGTAATTTTCCCGAAAATCTTTTTCCCGAAAATCTTTTTACCGAAAATTTTTTAACCGAAAAATGGTTCACCGAAAATCGGTTTACCGAAAATCCGTTTACCGAATATACATTCCCCGAAATGAAGTTTTACCGAACGTTGTTTCACCGAAAGTATTTTCCCCGAATGAGTTTTTCCCCGAAAACTTTTTTCCCGAAAACAGTTTTACCGAAAAAGTTGGGTCAATCGTTTTTATGCGTGAAACTCATTTTAATAAAGCTTGTAACCAAATTTATAGTACATTATTGTTCTTTAGAGCCGCTAAGTAAGAAACCTTGCATATGCCAGAAGGTATATCGGATACCATTCAATCGATTAATTTTTCATGGTTATAAACTTCATTTAAAAAACACGATATTCGATTCCCCAAGCAAAAAATACCTAGCTTTCAATTAAGTTGGAATTTAATTGATTGAAACTTCAACTCCAAGAACGTTTGGCAGAACCTGAAGATTTATTCAAATTAACAAAAACCCAAAATCAGAGTCATTCCCATTTTAAATTGTTGAATTTTCAATGAAAATGATCGAATTCATTCCATTTTTGCCGTAAGGATTCATTACGATGAACCGACTATGAAGTTCCAGAAGATTCGATGCAGATAAAAGTTATCATAAAAGTTTCCACCTTTTATAATGTATTGTCAGCGCCGACAGACTTCGCTAAAGAGTCAGCCAATCAGCCATCAGCAACATGAGCGCTAAGCCACGCCTTCAACTCACGTGAACTTAACGTTTGATTTGCTCCCAGGAATTCGGTTCGGGAAAAGCAATTCGGGAAAAGACTCATTCGGAGAAAGTATTTTCGGTGGAAAAACGTTCGGTAAAAGATCATTTCGGGGAAAGTCTATTCGGGAAACAGATTTTCAGTAAACTAATTTTCGGTTAACCAATTTTCGGTAAAAAAAATTTGGTAAAAAGATTTTCGGGAAACAGATATTCGGGAAACTGACCGGACCCCTCTCTAACTGTAACTCTGTTTAATCAATATAACCGATTGTTTTGCTAAAAAAATTGTGGACCAAATTGGTTGGTTCAATATGTATAGGGTGTCCCACATAACTTGCAGCATTCTAATCAACCACCAAGTTTTTTGTTGTTCTGTTAACAAAATGAGTTGTACAGGGTGACCCAGAAGTTTATGTACACTTTTTGGCCGTCTTTTTCGCATGTGTAAAATCTTAAAATCACAACGGGACAATAATGGTCGGACTTGAAATTGCCTGAAATTTCCAAAAATGCCCTCCGTTTTTTTCTCAGATAAGAATTTCACGAGTTATACACACGAATGTACAGAAACACGTTTTTTGTACTTTTTTACGCCTTTTTTCTCTTAACTCACGATTAAAATCATGTGTTATTCGTATTTACTGTGATATTTCAGCGTAATTTTTGCAAATAAAGTAGAAAAAAATGCTAACTAATAATTCACGCCACTTCAGATTACCCAGATCAGGTAAGACCGTCAAAACATGAAAATTCACGCCACTTCAGATTACCCAGATCAGGTAAGACCGTCAAAACATGAAACATTAGCGTTATGCGATACCAGCCCTGTTCAAGTGCATGTGCATTGACTACAATCGGCTTGCATCGGGGCTATTTTCAATTAAAACATTGAAAATTAATTAAACTACAATTTTTTTATTTTGTCACTTCCAAACTTACTTTATCGGTAGTATTAATCATTTCATTGAAAATAGCCCTGATGCAAGCCGATTGCAGTGCACATCCACTTGAAAAAGGCTGATATCGCATTTGACGCTGATGTTTCATGTTTTGACTTTCTTGCCTTATATGGGTAATCTGAAGTGGCGGGATTTACTAGTTAGCATTTTTTCTACTTTATTTGTAACACTTACGCTGAAATATCACAGAAAATATGAATAACACATTATTTAAATTAGGAATGAGGGGAAAACAAGCGTAAAAAAATGCCTAGTGGAGGTTCAAACCTATTATACAGTTTGAGATAAAAACCATTTCTTGAGAGTAGTCATTTTCAACTTTTAGTTTTGTTTTTATCTGAACGTGAATGCACAAAATAACAATTTATCATTGAAATAACAGAAAAATGTAAATACTAAATTAAATTAGAAGCAGAAAGTTACTATTTACTCTTTCTTTCACCAATCTCGACGCTTTTCGCCCAGCGACTCATCACAACGTAGCGGCAATCGTGAAACGTGGCCGAGCTCGTGGCCAATACGGTTCAAGTACATTTTTTTGAAAAAACTTTGTGGATTGTTTCAAAATATGTTTTCAATTGTCTATTTTATTCATTTAAGGTCCTAATAAGTTATTTCAACAAAGTTTAAAACAATGAAAATAGTCAAAACATCGAAAAATCAATCATGGGTATTTTTTCGAATTTGACTATTTCCAGGAAAATAGTTACATATATCTAAAGCTGTGTTATAGGTATGAACCTCTAGTATGCGTCAAACAAAACATCAGACTATATCCTATCGGACGATAATAGACAATATATTAGCACAGCACAACAAAAATTTTGGTGGCTGATCAAAATGCTGCAAGTTATGGGGGACACTCTATACATAAGTCATCGCAATCCTATGTTATGTACTACAGTGACCAGGGTATATACTTGTCTACATTTTAAAACTACGTAGTTTTCTCACAGTTGGTCGGTTTTTTCAAACATATTACTTTTTATTCAGTGAAAACACAAAAGGACTGTTTTTTTACATTTCTGATGTGCGAATCCGCGGTCTTATGAGAACAGAATGAGAACTATTACACATGCATTCTTCTGTTTTTTTTATTAACGGGAAAGAGTGATTCATTCGGTTGTGAGTGGGTCATTCGGTTGTGAGTGGGTCATTCGGTTGTGAGTGGGTCCTTCGGTTGTGAGTGGGTCATTCGGTTGTGAGTGGGTCATTCGGTTGTGAGTGGGTCATTCGGTTGTGAGTGGGTCATTCGGTTGTGAGTGGGTCATTCGGTTGTGAGTGGGTCATTCGGTTGTGAGTGGGTCATTCGGTTGTGTGTGGGTCTTTCGGTTGTGAGTGGGTCATTCGGTTGTGTGTGGGTCATTCGGTTGTGAGTGGGTCATTCGGTTGTGTGTGGGTCATTCGGTTGTGAGTCGGTCATTCGGTTATGTGTGGGTCATTCGGTTGTGAGTGGGTCATTCGATTGTGAGTGGGCCATTCGGCGGGTACCGTGGTGATGGACCAATGCGATAATGGACCACGATGAATGATGGACGATTGTATATAACTAAACATACGGTTATATGGCGCCCATTGTACGTCATCACTCATTCTGGTAATATTGTATGTACATACGTCATAGCTTGTGCTTTGTCTCTCGTGACTATTTTTATTATTTGTTTATTTTATTCGAGTTTATCTGATGGATCAATGGGCATTGTAAAAAATCGGATAGCTTGAACAAAATATGTATATTTAGCGATTAACCTGGGAGAATCTCCTGCTAGTCAGGAGGACTAAACTGTTAAGTTTCCTATAAATGAATTGGAGAAAAACTGATGGGTGCTGGGCGTGTGACGAAAACCGAAACGCCATTTTTGGGTGAGTTATTTTAGTTGAATAGATTCGCTAAGGCTCGTAGATCATATAGTCGTCGCTTCAGGGATTTTCAGGGACCCATAAGCGGTCTACTTCAGTCAATTCATATAAAGAAAGGTGAAAATATCTGCGACCCAGTATATTTATTTAGATATTCATATGAATTTGAAATGCACAAACACCATTTAATTCAACTAATTAATTTTACAAAAACAGAAACTGTCTAACTTAATAATATTAAATATTATTCTTCTGATAGAAATATTTTTATAGTGCTTTTTGCTGAGCAATGCAGAATTGACAACTTCTTTCTATATCCGCACGCCCATCAACCCACCAGAATTCAGTGTAGAAAAAAACATATAACTCGTGAGACTCTACCGAAATCAATATGAACAAAAAAACGATTCAGCCATTAATCAATTTCAAACAAGTCAATAAAAAGACAACTGAGACTATACTAAAAAAATATGAAGAAAAATAAATAAATTTAAATTAATAACAAATATTAATAAATTTGAAAAACAAGTCAATAAAAAGCAACAAAGGTTTGGTAACTCTTGATTAACCATACCAGAATAACGTAATTGAATACGGTAGAAGTCCGTCATAAAGGAAATAAAACCAACTTCATCTGAATGTGGTTGCTGAGAAACGATTCAATGGTACTGAAATTAAACACATCAATGAACAAATGCCGAGTCAATATTTTTCAAAAACTTTTATTGTCATGAAGTCCTCCATTGATGGTTATGCGGTATGCCAGAAAGGGCTCATTCTGAAAAGACATCAATGCGAGTCATAGATTGTGAATTTCTAATGACAATTATAAATTTTACCAGTGACCATACCAAAAATTTTAAGGTTGCTCATAGTGTCTGGAAAAATTAACAGTCATACAATGCGCCATTCAATCTTGAAACGAGTTTGAAAAATCCAACTGTTATCAATGTAATATAACAGCAGTCAGTCAGTCAGTCAGTCAGTCAGTCAGTCAGTCAGTCAGTCAGTCAGTCAGTCAGTCAGTCAGTCAGTCAGTCAGTCAGTCAGTCAGTCAGTCAGTCAGTCAGTCAGTCAGTCATTCAGTTAGTCAGTCAGTCAGTCAATCAGTCAGTCAGCCAGTCAGTCAGTTAGTAAGTCAGTTAATTGGTACATCAGGCAGTCAGTCAGTCAGTCAGTCAGTCAGTCAGTCAGTCAGTCAGTCAGTCAGTCAGTCAGTCACTCACTCACTAACTCAATCACTCATGCACTCAACCGTTGTACCAGAAACTCGAAGGGTCGCATGCATAAATACTTTCATTTCCTTTCGATATCTCCATACAATAATAAATACAATGTCTGTCCGTCCACATTACATACAAACCCTATAAGGGAGTCTATCACACACGAACACATACAAAAATGCATGAAATATTTTAAATAAAATGTAATTTTAATTAAAAAATAATTATTATGATTGACTGAATCGAAGATTCACGGGCATTTACCGACGACTGCGACTGGGCACTGGCGGACTTGCTAAACTCCCAAAGAGAGGGGAATCTTTCCAAAGAGGGGGGTTTCAGGTTAACTAACATTGAACACTGCGCTGTGGACAACGGTCTAACCTCATATAAAATTTGTGTTTACGTGTTCCGATAAGGTTAC
>OZ038448.1:19190487-19195487 GCA_964036265.1 Daptonema setosum
TATAAACTAGAAATACTGTATAAAACGATATTCCCTTCATCTTGCTTCATTACAATGGTAAAAATTTTGTATTTTCAGCAAACATCAGAATTATACTTTTCCATCGTTTTTGGTCATTTTCAGCCGTTTAGGCCTATTTATAATATTTAGAAAGACGGTTAAATCAAATAAAAGTATTCCCTCATTACCTTTCCTACCAGGAGATTGTATTGTCATGAACTTACTACTGAAAAAAACATCAACCACCAACGGAAAATTTATGGAAGTAGCTCATTTGACGAGTTTTATTCAAAAATCGCTGAAAACGACTGTTCAAAACCCCTAATACTAGTATTTTGACGTTGCAGCTAATTTTATATTTGATAAAATGGGACCAAAAACACTGCATATTCCACTATATACCCTTCTCGACTCATTATTGCATACTTATAACGTTAAAACCTCCCTATTTTGAGCAAACATAGAAATTTAGGGTTTTTCGTCGTTTTTGGTCATTTTCAGCCTTTCAGCCCTATTTATCATATTTTGAAAACTGACTAAAGCAAATGGAAGTATTCTATCATTACTTTGCCTATCAGGGGAAGTTATTATCATGCACAATTCGCCGATAAACAATCAACCATATGCGGAAAATAGCAGAAAATTCAGAAAATTAGCGATTTTTGGCAAAAAATGACCCGTAGCTCGAAAAAATGGGGCCATGTGGGGGGGTAGCACATGACCTTTTTGAAGGTCCACTATAGGGGCATCATCCCTCATACTCGGTTTGTCTGGATAAATCTTGCAACTTTTTTTATTTTGACATTTATGTCTCCAACTTGACAATTTTTTCAAAAAAAGTTATTTTTCAAAAAAATTCGGGATCGATTTCTAAATTGAATATTTCATCAAATGCGGTCAAATAGGGCTTAAAACACGCAGAATTAAGTCTACTTTCATACTATGTTATCCATTTAGTGATTGGAAGTCTCTATCGATGACGGCCGCCGTTCAAAGTGAGCTGATCGCATGGTGACGCATGCCCTACAGCCAAAATCGAAAAATCCGGATATTTCCGGTTTTGAGCAACTTTGAACCAAACGGTCATAGGGTTTTGATACACTACCCTGGTAGGTTCCAAAACACCACATAACTCGATTTTGATAAGAGGGGCCACACTTCCCATACAACCTGTAGGTTTTCTCAGGCAAGGCGTTATAAATACGAAATCTTTCATATTCATCTGTTCACTCACTCACTCACTCACTCACTCACTCACTCGCCCAACCTCAGAAATCACGACACGGCACACTTCATGCAGATCGCCTTCGATGGCTCTGGGATCCGATTCAGTAACGGCCGAGATTCCCTTCAGACCGACGACTTTGTCCTCCCATTCCTCCGAAGAAATTTTCTTCAGTGACTCGTTGAGATTGAGATTCGATGAACCGGCGGTTTTTCTGAAAGACACTGACTGACTGACGGACTGACTGACTGACTGACTGATTGACTGACTGACTGACTGACTGACTGACTGACTGACTGACTGACTGACTGACTGACTGACTGACTGACTGACTGACTGACTGACTGACTGACTGACTGACTGACTGACTGACTGACTGACTTACTGACTGACGGACTGACGGATTGACTGACTGATTGACTGATTGACTGACTGACTGACTAACTGTCTGATTGACTGACTGACTGACTGACTGACTGACTGATTGACTGACTGATTGACTGACTGATTGACTGATTGACTGACTGACTGACTGATTGACTGACTGACTGACTGATTGACTGACTGACTGAATGACTGATTGACTGACTGACTGATTAACTGACTTATTACTCCTTTGTGCCACGTGTATCTGCCTCGGCTTGGCATGGCCGGGCGCCGGCACCGACCGATTTCGACGGCGCGGATCCACGTCTTCGGCCGATTGGGACTGCAATTGAAGGATTCGGTGAAAACTCGTGAATTTCGATGAAAACTTAATTTTGGAGAAAACTTAATATGCGATTCTTTCTCATTCGGTGAAGACTAGACAATCGGTGAAAATATGAATATTTCTAGGTTTATGTCTCTTATGGAATAATGGTATGGATAAGGGCTTGACTATGGTAAAAGGGAAACTCATGACGATCCATGAAGATGGGCAAACATACTGTAATGCTTTCATATGTACCTTGTAGTGAAAAAACTTGGCATTGAAATAGTTTGAAAAAAAAACAATCGGTGTGAGTGTTGGCTGTCACCTATCAGTTTGTCAGGCTGTAAATATAAAATCTTTCCAATCAAAAAGTTTAGTTGAAAATTTTTCGATTGAAGTTCACAAAACTGTTCCGTCAGCAAATTTGTGTCGCACTTACGTATGTAAATTGTAATGTTTCATCATTATTCACAGACTCAACATCGAAAATAAAACCAAGAAAATATTGATAACGTTCCTGAAACGTGACCGAATGTATCTTCGGTAGTGCTGCTAAACCGAAGAAATTTTAAAGAAACACAGACGGTTCACTTTTTTGCAATGAATATCACTATACTGAGCAACTCTACAGCAATGAACATTAACTGAACATGTTCTCATCGCAATGAACACTGAGAAATATAGATGAGCAATGGCAATAAAAAGTAGATGGTATGCAAATTGCAGCCAAGTTACTGACTGTCGAGAACGTCCTACTGTTCCCTAGAGAGACGCTTATTGATGCTTATTGTTTTCAATAGTTGGAGTTGGAAGCAATGTAAAATATGCATGTAGAACGAAAAAGACGAAAGAAAGAAAAATTTCACGTGTAAAAGACCACCCGCTGCGATTAGCCGTTTATTTTTAGGCTAACAAGTGAGCAGTAACATTGAACATAAACTGAGATGAGATGGTGTACAGTTAAATAGGCGTAACAGGAAAACAAAATACATGAGAAAACCGAAAAAATTTGGGTGTCCCTATTTCAATGACCGCCACTGTATATGCATGTATGTAATTTAAGTTATAGAGACTCTTGAGAATCAAAGCAATATTTGAGGATATTTACAACTTTGAAACATTTGCTGCATCAACCTCAAGAGAAGTTGATTATTCATGTACATCCGGCTGCTCGACTCAACTCTACGGCCAATGCTATAAGACGCAATCATCATGTTCGTCTGGTTTTTCTTGTGGAACAGTGGACGTATCATGAATACATGCACTAGATTTGCACGCAGCTCTGTTTTTTTTTTGGTTAAGTTTTTGTTGCAGTGAATCAGTGTACAATTGAGAAATAACAAAACTTCAGAGAACTTCATTGTTTCATAAAACATTTGGGTTGATGAACCTTCCAAAATAAAAAGATTAATGAAATCCGAATTCAAATTTGTCGCATGCGGTAAGTTCCACAGCATCTGAACCACACGTAACTCATAACAACCGTTTTGCTTTGCACTGTTTAACGACAGCCATTAACACCAATTTGTGGTGAAAAGCAGGTACAAAATTTCTAACTAAAAATGTTTATACAACATATTGTTTCAGCTAGATTTTTTTATAAATGAGTATTCACCATCCAGTATGTCAGTTTTGCTTTGGTTAAGTACGTTTGACAGTATGTCGAGTTTATACACAGATTCATAGAATACACATGTACACAGACATCCGTATATCCAAACGTATGTATAAAGCCTATAAACATACATGTATCCGGTGTTTATGACAAGTACACCTTGCCATTACTATGGACATACAAGGAGTGTATATTACATAACTGACTGACTGACTGACTGACTGAATGACAGACTGATTGACTGGCTGACTGACTGACTGATACGTGTCCAAACGTCAGTATCCGGCAGTTATGAAAATTTACAGATGTAGTTATATAAATTTAACACACATTGCTATTAGTATGCACATACAAGGAATAAATGACTGACAAAATCATAATGACGGACATTCAATCTGGCAGCTCGAGATACATTACATGAAGAAACACAGTACTAGGATGCAGTCCTTCTGCTTTTGCCATGATAAGCAAACATTGAAAGTTTGTGACAGACTGACAGAATGACTGACGGAATGTTTTTTTACGTATGCTTTTGTATTTCTACAGTAAAGGCTTGGCGACTACTGCTAAAAGGTAGCATTAAAACTTAACCAATCTGTTTTTTAAAAGTGAACAATCTGACAAACAAACACTCATTCCCTAGGTTCACTCACTGTGTCAAGAAATACAAAAATATTCACTCACTCACTCACTCACCTGTAAGCGCGACAATGCCACGTGTGAGTTTGCTTTGGGATTATCTTCCTTGGGTCTGTCAAGTGACTCCCGTCGGTTATTGGTCTTATGAATGGTCGGTTTGTGTCTGTCACGACTGTCTTGTTGGTGACTTTTGGGCTCTGAATACGATGTGGATGGATAGTGTGGCTGATGGCCTGAAATGTGAATCATTTAGAATTGACTGATTATGAAATGTGAATGATTTATATTGCACTGACTTTGAAACGTTAAAGAACAACGGATTTGAATGTTTCTTCATATGATGGTCTTTGAAACGTGAACGATTTATAATGATGTTGAATGATGAGACGGAATTGTTTGGTGTAGTGAACGTTTGCTTCAGGTTTTCGTACATCTGTCTTTGAAACGTCAGGCGTCAAAGTGGAACTGGGGCTATTGTGTTTGTGTTTAACATATAGGTTTTGAATCGGTTTCGAAGAAGAAGAAGAATTAGTTGATAGATTGAAGCCTCTCGTCTGATTTATGGATTTAACATGAATGTGTAAATGTACTTGATCGTGGACTGAAATACACCGTGAACTTCAGGTATGTACATACCCAAATCAGACCCATTTACACAGACTGTTAGCTGAATATTTTCTTCAGTAAGGAACTCACGTTTCTGTCAAATTATATCAAGGGACGCTGCTAGGCCGTACCCTTAATATTCATAACATTCAATTACAAATAAATTTTATTCATGAAACATGAACGAAAAACGGTCAGTCAGTCGCTGATAAGCAGAATTT
>OZ038448.1:19197987-19212987 GCA_964036265.1 Daptonema setosum
GACTGACTGACTGACTGAATGAATGACTGTCTGGCTTACTGACTGACTGATTGACTGACTGACTGACTGACTGACGGACTGACTGACTGACTGACTGACTGACTGACTGACTGACTGACTGACTGACTGACTGACTGACTGACTGACTGACTGACTGACTGAATGAATGACTGACTGAATGACTGACTGACTGACTGACTGACTGACTGACTGACTGACTGACTGACTGACTGACTGACTGATTGACTGACTGACTCACTGACTCACTGACCTGTTGATCCGGCGACATGCTATCCTTCGACGGCCTACCATAGTCGTCGATATCTATGCTCTTCGTGTAGGTCGGTTTGGCGGTGGCTACAAAAATGTAAAAACTATTTAAAAAAAGATTTTTTTAATTTAAATTTTTGTAATGCATGCAAAAATATATCATGCAGCAGAATAGACCATATATGAAAAAAGAATTGACCATAGTTTTTATAGCACGCAAGCGCAGGCGCGTTCCACTCTAGCGTTCGAAGATTATGTTCCAGTTCAGCAATAGAAGCAGAAGAAATGTAAGAAGATTTATTTTCAAGAAATGTTTTGGTATATCATCAAGAACGTTGGACGAAAATTCGCAAGTGTTCCGCACAGCCCATGCCTCATAATATTAAATAAACTTTAATATGCTCTACTTTTCACAAGACTGCTAGGAAGATAGCACTATTCTACTTACTCTACAGTACAATCAAATTCTATGTGTTCCGTTTCGATTGATATGTAGGATGATTGAACGTCTCTACACTGTAATCCAGTTCAATTCTATACTATTTATTTATGTTGCTAGGAGGATAGGAGGTTTTCTACGGCAAAACTATCAGTGAGAAAAAATTCTACGTTTCGTAAATTTTTTATGTCTGACAAGGCGAAAACAAGCAAATAGGTACATAACTAACGCAGCAGATTGAACTCCAAGTCAACCGTTTTCAAAGCTATTTACATACATATGAAATCATTCAATAATTATGACATCAATTTAGAAAATAACTATCATGCCTCATGAAAAAAAGTTATAAATTCAATTTTTATTTTCGTTTTCCTATTTTTTCTCAATTTTAAAACTTCTAGTTTTCTAGTTTTTAGCAACAAGCAGATAAAACTTACGAATCAGCTCGGGGTCGGAGTTGGCAAGTGCGGGGTCTTCTAGAAAATGTTTCATTTCATCAATTTTTGCTTCTAAATTGTTTTTGTTTTGTTTACCTTTTCCAAGGACCAAGACATCTTTAGTTTTGAAAAAAATATAAAACCAATTATATGTATTGTAAGTATGCATGGAACTCTCGCATGTATAGTTCAGTGGTTAGGACACCGGACTCGCAATCTGGAGGTACTAGGATCGAAATCTGGCAGGTGACACAGAACCCGAGGCATTGCTCTGGAATTCCTGCCATTGACCGTCAGGTTATGAAACGTCTCTGACCATAACGAAAACTTGTTTATAAATATGGTATTCGCCAGTCTTGTTGGCTTTATTGATGAAGAAGTCCCAGTAAAAATATTATTTTAGGCAAAACTTGTCGTGTAAACTCGAGACCTTGAGACGAACATTATGTTTTATAAGGCGCACATTGATGGTTGGAAAGAGAATGGCCGACTCACGTTGCCAATGAACAAAACTGAAAGCGATTGTGAGAAAAAATATAATTAAAAAAAAATCAGACTTGTTTTTTTTTACCAAACGATATCTCAAAACAAAAAAGTCATGTACAGAAGACGTTTGCAATGGAAATTTTTTGAGCAACCATGTAGTGTTGAAAAATTCATTCATCATGATTCCGTCAAATTATTGATAGATTTTAAAATAAATTTTTGTTATCCCGAAAAAGTCGATTTTGATTGACTCACGCTTCTCGCTTCTGTGATGTGATTCCTTTCTGTGGCGGGATTCTCTGTCTGGAAATTGGTGGAAATTCATTAACAATGCTTTCAGAGTCGGAAATCGGAATCTAACTGAAAAGGATAGCGAAAAGGAAAGAAATCGGATGTACATATACCCGATCTCGTATGCCTGTTTGTAAAATTTTTCGTGGCCACTATTATTTTTCCTACTTGTTTTGCTAAATATAACCTACAATGCTGTTCAGTTCAGTTACATACATAGATATTTAACGTATAGTTTTAACCTAAACTAACCTACATATGTATGTACATACATAGATGTCTCGATTTCATTATTACTTATGGTTGTAGCCTACCTGAAAACCTAGATTTATTTATGGTAAGAACCTGGTTTATAATGAACCTGGTTTATAATGTCGTCTACCATGTGACTTGGTCGAGCTGCTTCGTTTCTTGGCATCAGCAATCTGATCCGCCGATTTCGAGAATCTGTTTCGCGTCAACTTCGACACTTTCGATCCCATTTTCGGCATTAATTTTGACGAAATCGTGGTTATTGCGGGTGATTTTCGTCGAAAATCACGTGGATTTTTCTTATGAATTTGGTGGATTTAAGAAGTGAAGGAGATATTCAAAGAATGATAGTTAGGAAGTTTTGGAAAAAACTCGGAAGCGTTTGTCGGGCGGTTGAGTAAGGCACTGTTGACGGGATGATGATACTGGGGAATGAGGGAGATGCTATAATGATACGTGATGAAAAGATAATCTCACTTTAGTCAAATACAATAATAAATTTTAGTTTGTGCAGTATATATCACTTCACAAAAGATTTTTTCGGTAATGGTCCTTCTCACAAATTTTCGAAGTCCTAACAGGGTTGGTAGAGTTCCAGAGTTGGCTAAACAAAACCATAAAAATTCCGAACACGATGGCCTATACTTTACCGACATCTAACTAACGACTGACGTACAGTATGTACATAATTTGCCACATTTACAATAAACTTTAAACTGGCAAACTCGTTTAAAATAGACGTTTAACGAGTTTTACATTCTAGATAATTCTTGATGTACAGTACAAAGTACTAAAGACAATGGGTAAACTCGATGGTTAGCCCACAAAAATAATAGCCCTACTTTTAACACCGTTAGCTTATGTATACTTTACCAGCTGACCAATGGCGGACGAGCCACACCTTTTTATTTTTTTTCCAAAGAAAGGGGAATCGGTTGTTTCCAGGCTATTTCACCTACACCTTAGGGAACAAATTGTTATTTCTGAGAACGCCAGAGAGAGGGGAATTCCACTTTTCCCATCCCTTCTTGTCCGCTAGTGCAGCTGACGAACTGACTACAAAACCAACCACTGGCCGACGAGCTAAATCCCCAAAGGGAGCGGAATTAGGTCAAAGAGGGGGGAATCGGCAGTTTTTAGGCCTTTTTATCTGCACCTTAGGGATCAAATTCTACTTGTTGAAAACGCTAAAAAGAGAGGCGTTCCACTTTTCCCACCTCTTCTCATCCGCTGGCTGAACCAACAGCTACATAATGGTGTCGGCATTCTTACTGGTGAATTATCTAATAAACCCGAATTCGGGTCAGGTTTATGAAATTGACATGAAACGTGAGCGAAACGGGTTGATGATTACATCACTCAAATTATTATAGAATACCTTTATGATATACAAAAGTTAAAATAATATGAATTATAAGATTTGAATACTGGGTTTGGTTGGATGCCTGTCAAATGAGGCTTCGGCGAAATAAAGAGAAATGTGTATTTTAAAAGAACAAATGAATGAATACGTACATATCGTTCATGTTTCAAATCTTATACGAAAATTTATACTGAAATTAAGGCTTCTGATTTATATTCGTAATACTGCACGTTAAAACAAAAAAGTTAAAACTAACAAAAAATTACAATTGGGTCACGTTTCAGAACTGGTGAAAATATCATGTGAGAAACAATTTATTAGTGAGTAATTTATCGTCTAAAGAAAATCATTAAAAAAATCTGCTTCAGTAGAAGAGTTTGCCCGCTGCATTCATGTTTCACTCTTTTTAGTTATTCAGGACAGAAACTGGCCTGATAATCTAATGCTACTCATGTTTTCAAAAAAATAGAAAAACCATTATACTACGGTATGACTGTGTTGATTGGGGTATAATACCTTTATGAACGTCTGGGAGGATTTTTCAGGAACTGTAAATCCCTGGGAAGTCTAAACTCGAAATTCTCCATCTAATTTAACATGAATTCTTCAGAATTTCTCTTCTACGGGTAAATACAAAAACATCCTAAAAGTCAGATAATGTTTACAATAGTGGTGGTAACTAACGTCCTTCAAGGATAACCCAGCCAAAAGGCCACATACATTTATGATGTTGGCACACTTAATGACAGTTTGGTTCAGCAATGCATGCGTTTTTGCCCACAGCCAATACACTAGCGGACGAGCTAATTCTCCAAAGAGAGGGGAACTTCTTCAAAGAAGGGTAATCGGCTGTTTTCAGGTCATTATTACTACACCTTAAGGAATAAATTTATTTTTTTTTGAAAACGCCAAAGAGGGGGGAATTCCACGTTTCTCATCCCTTTTTGTCCACTAGTAAGCCCAACCCTGTTATTGGCTGTTTTATGGCATCAGGACAAAACGTGTTGCATTTGTAAAATATCGTCATGCTGGGATAAAAGAAGATCATTTCTGAATCATCAATGAATAGTTTTCCTTATTAAAACTATAATGCTAAGTAAGAACACGAGGTTAGATGTACTGCTTCACTGAAAATATAAAGGTAAGTTAATCGTTTGTTGAAACATTTATATTTCATGATAAAGCTAACTCGTTTTTCCATAACAGAAACGATTTTTTATAGCTGCCTAGGAAACAAGAATTCTGTTTCAGAGTTTCCCTACAATAATGTTGACTATGACAAGTTATGTAACGTCATGTACATGTCAGTGCGATATGAAGTCTTGTTAACCGGTATGTATCAGTATGATATGAAGTCGACTACTATGAATAACCGTTTATCGAAACATTCATAGTTCCTAATAAACAATACTGAATTTTTATAAACGAAAAACAACTCTACATTTTTTGAAAAACAATAACTAATTTTTCCCAAACCAGAAACAAATTTACATAGTCATCGTTCAAGGCAGCGAACCGGATGATAATGGTAATGGTAATGGTAATGGTAATGGTAATGGTAATGGTAATGGTAACCTTGGTTTCCAGTTGTATACCAAGGTGACATGATGGATAGACAGTACATGTACATATGTATCTGAGATCTGGTACAGGAAAACTTGATGAGTCATCTCTTACTTTACCGGTACTGGTCTCTGGTACGGAGTGTATCTACGTGTACGTACATTCGTAAGGTACATACAGTACATACAGAACCGTACCTACAAATTTTTCCAAACCAGAAACATCAAACATCCAACGTTCAATGCAGCGAATCAGGTGGTAATGGTAATAATTATGGTAATGGTAATAATTATGGTAATGGTAATAATTATGGTAATGGTAATAATTATGGTAATGGTAATGATAAACCTTGGTTTCCAGTTGTACACCAAGGTGACATGATGGATGGACAACTTGAAGCGGACGTCTGGTACAGGAAAACTTGATGAGTCATCTCTTACCCTACCGGTACTGGTTTCTGGTACGGTACGCGTACATAAATACAGTAGGGAATTTCACCAAAGACGGGGATACTTTACTTTTTTACTCGCCCAAGAAGGGAATTTCAAATGTCCCGCCCTTTATCGTTCGTTAGCGATCGTTGTACTTACGATTAGGTTCAGTTCATTCAGGGCCTATGGCTGAGGTTTCCTGTCATGGGAGAGAGGATGGAGGGTATTAATCTCCTATGGTCTTGAAATAACCATGAAATCAAAATGAGACATGTGTAAAGTTTAGTAATGAAATGCTTCGATACCACAATGTATACTCCACCAGCACGTGGAACCTTGATTTCTTATCGGACATAGTCTCAAATATCGAATTATTTATGTAATAATATCATCAAGTCTTACAAAAAAATATTCCAGAATACGTACGGAAAATGTATTTTCTGTAAGTGCGATGCATTTCATGATTTTATATGGCTAGGTATGAAATTCTTCGCTTACTGTACCTGCTAAACATTAGTTAAAGTTTTTTTGTAACTTTTTACTTTTCATAAAGTTTTTTAGTTAGCTATACAAATAAGTCTTGATCATATGTAATGACGTCATACTGTATGTATCACACTTGTATGTACATGTATTGTTGCACAACATTGCTTTCTGAAACTTAGACAGGACCATTGTTTTTGTTCCTGCCAACGTGGTCCTTGCGGAAAACCATATGGCACAAAAAATCAATGATTCTCTTCATGCTCTGGCACGTGTGAATACAAAATTGGAACATAATTGGAGAATTTTTTTATATAATATATGTATAATCTTAATTGTAGGTGCAAATTATAAATTCTTTGGGAGATTTAATTTCAGTGCGCAACCTTAATCTCGGTGTTTTTCGAAAATACTCCGTGTGTGTGTGGTTTCGGCTGTTTCTCTTTGTAATAGAAAAATTGTTGCTTATATATGTTTGAATGTATGGAAAAGTCTTATATTATCAATCACTAGCGAACGAGGGAAGAACGAAAAAGTGGAATTCCCCCATCTTTGGCGAATACAAAAGATGGAACTTGTTCCTACATTTTGTCATTTTCCCCTCTTTGGAGAAATTTTCCTCCCTTTAGAGGTTTGGCTCGTCCGCCAGTGTTATCAATATATCGTGACCATACTATACTGAGTGTTCGTTCCCGGGACCTGTTGGTCACCAGGCGACCAGGGTCACATAACATCGGCTGACCATCAGCTGACTGACACAGATATGTGTAACTACTGAAATAGTACTACTTTTGATGGATTTAGTCGAGTAGCAGATGGTAGTAATTGGAATTAAGTTGTAAAGTAGTCTCACCGACGGACAAGCCAAACCTCCAAAAATACCACCAAAGAGATTGAATTGAACGTTTTGAAGCCGTTTTACCTACACCTCTGAGACCTTTTGAACTGGCCCAAGAAGGTTGAATTTCATTCCTTTTTTACAGCGATCTATCATAAAGCGATTGTATTAAAATGAGCTGACCATATCACAAATGTGACTTCCTTATGGTAAAACTTTTAGTATATTTGGTCGGGTAGCAAATATATACTATTTGGTGTCGAATCGGTCAGTGAACTAAGTGATAACAGTTTATGAAGTAAGTCAAAACGAGTCATGGTTTCGGCCAAATGGATACGCAAATTTGTGTGCATTTGTGGCTCAGTTTGTGAGGGCTGCTTTCAGAATAAAATAGAAAGGAAAAGGGTCATCAAACTCGAAGAAAAGTTATCAGGAACGAAAAGGAGGTTTCACAAATTAGAGGCCCCTTTCCTTTCAATTTTACTTTCCTAACTACTTTCTATTTTAATCAGAAAGCACCCTGAATTGTAATGCATGGGTAGGTATTATAAATCCTATTATAGAACCCGTCACAGAGGACAAAATGTAGACTTGCAGCAAAATAAATGTTTAATTTAGAATTTTACATTTAGTAGTAGTAGTAGGTATGCATTCAAAAAATTACCCAAACCACATCCACAACCTACTGAAAAAGACGTGAAACGTGAACAAATTCTTGAGCTCCAACTTTTAACTACCAACTTCGAGTTTTGTACCACAATACATAAACATTGTACATACTGTATGTATGTATGTAGGTACATACCTAACATTTCGGTTCAAGTACCATCACCTTATTATTCTTCACTGAAATATCGCAGAAGGTGATATAAGGAAGGTACATACATAAACGCTACAATGGAACGACAAAAAACTCGTACAATAGCAGAGTGTCAAATTCGAGTTGTGTACCACGTACCACCACTGGGGTCATTGGCTTATAACGTGTACCCTGTTTAGCATGTACCTGACTTATTGGTGCAAGTACGAATACGTAATGATCAAATTAGTGTAGAACCTTAGTAATTTTTATTAAAATATTGTAGAAGATGATGATCGGATAGTACCATACTTGAGCAACAATGAAATGACGAAAACACGTACGACGTACTGTAGGACAGTGTCAAATTCAAGTTTTGGGACAATGGTTTATCACATGTACATACAAGTGTACCACTGCTATGACGCTGGCATAAATAACAAGATATAATTCGGAACATCACTATTATAGAAAAATTACTAAACTGATGCAATGACGGGCAAAACAGTCAGTTGAAAAAATCTTGAATGGAATGTCGAAAACACGTACGTTTTTACGTAACAGAGTGTCGAATTCAAGTATTGGTACAATGGTTTATAACATGTACCACGTCCATGTACCTCAACATATTGTACCATGTAACCACGGGTTACAAGTTACCACCGACCACAGGCAGACCGGGCTTTCGGGTTTTGGGCTACGGGTTTTCGGGGCTACATGACATGCAGGTGCCATTGGTATATGTGCCATGACATTGGCGTATTTGGGGGGAAATCTCATGGTACGTGATATGCACGTGTCCAAGTGATAAAAGGTAGATATGAATGGTTGAGTGAGATGGAATGTCAAGGGTTATGTGTGATAATAACAAACAATAAAGGACTTGAAGTTTTTTTCTGTTTTCTTGCTAACTTATTGAAAACTTGCCGACCGTTTTGGAAGATATTTTTTTTAAATTTAATAAAAGGTTTCGTTTTATATAATTGAAGCTTTCCTAATGGCGTTACAGATGGGGTCGGGTAAACTGGCCAAAAGGTAAACTGGCCAAAAGGTAATCTGGCCAAATAAATTTTACCAAAGGGTAAACTGGCCAAAAGGTAAACTGGCCAAAAGGTAAACTGGCCAAAAGGTAAACTGGCCAAAAGGTAAATTGGCCAAATGGTAATTTGGCCAAAGGGTAAATTGACCAAATAAAGGTGAATTGGCCAAATGGTAAATTGGCCAAAAGGTAAACTGGCCAAAAGTAAAACTTTACACCTAACAACATAAAATCAACCCGTTTATCAAAGGTTACCTTAAAATTATGAGCTCATCTCATCTTATCAATTCCTTAAAATCTTCTGGTTTTTAAACCAAACATATAAGCCGATCAAGGGTGTGTGTTTTTGGCGCGCAATTCGAATTCAATAATGCGTTAGGCGCCCAGTTTGAATTCAAATATGCGTTCGGCGCGCTTCCAAATTTCTGAGAAACAAATCATTTTTTCTTATGGCACGAGCATAACATACGAACGGTGCGGGGCGCAAAAATCATTGAAACGTAATAAAAATGATTTTTGAAACTTATTTTTTATAACAGGATACTCTGACCAAGCTATAGTAACTTTTGCTTGCAATAAGTGAATGAGTAAGTGAATGAATGATAAGGTGGATCAATAAGTTCGTAGCCCCATATGCGAAGATTGGTGTGAGGCAATCGGCACCGTATACTACAGGTCAATGGTACTTAACACATCAATTTTCAGCTAGACAAAATAATGGCACGTTTTAATATAGAGCCGTTGACTTCAAACAGTCAAGATTCGATAAAATGGACGTTTTTTTCTGGAAATGACAAAAATCAATAGTTTTTTTCGAAACCAATAGAAACAAATGATTTTTTGCACGATGTTATCCTATAATGTAATATATTAAAACCCGCGCTTGATTTTTGTGGCATTTGTTTTTAGCAACGCCAGGACCCTTCCATTCGAAATCACCATGATTTTTACCAATTTTGAAATTTTCTACGTATAAACGACAAATCTCAAACAATCAACCGTGTGTGATTGAACGACTCTATAGTATCCAAAAAAATACCCGCACTTCGATTCATAAAATTTTATGTTGGCTGTTAAAAAATAAAACTCTTGAGTACACCTATTATTGCAGATTTTTGTTATTTTTGGTTTCCATCACGTTCAGCCACGTTTCAAACACATGCAACGTTCAATTTGACAGTCGTCTAGCGTTTCGAATGCCCCAACATTAGGGGCACATAGAACTTCATTGCAATAGGCAATTGCACTCAAGTGAAACATTATAAAAAAATATATCAGCCGAACCCCGACTATTTCACGTAATCTTGGGGTACTCGATACATTCATGAGTAACTTGAAGTGACGAAACGTTATGATCATAAACTGAGATTTTTAGTACTCTTAAAGAGTTGTTTGGATGTACTAAGTTTCAAGTAAATACGACTGATGTACGTATATGAGGCCACGAACTTTTTGATCCACCGTATGTATTATTATCATCATTTAGAGACTCCAAACTATTGTCTTCATATATGTATGTAATATACGTACAATTCGAAAACTTTAGGAATCATTTTGTGATGCAATATGTATGTACGTAGAGTACATATTCTTTGTTGGTTATAATCGTCTAATCCGACAAGATGAATTATTTAGGTTTAGAATAATGTAAACATTTGATATGTCAATTGTTCCTAATTAATAAAGCAATTTACTTTGGCTGAAGGAAAAGATGATAGGCGGTTATAAACATCAATCAGTAAACTAATTAAAAGTACTTAATATTTAACATAATTTTTACTATTATAACAAGGTAAATTGGCCAAAAGGTAAATTGGCCAAAATAAGGTAAACTGGCCAAACGGTAAACTGGCCAAAAGGTAAATTGGCCAAAAGGTAATCTGGCCAAAAGGTAAATTGGCCAAAAGGTAATCTGGCCAAAGGGTAAATTGGCCAAAAGGTAAACTGGCCAAATTTTTGGCCAATTTACCTTTTGGCCAGTTTACCTTTTGGCCAGTTTACCTCGACCCTTACAGATTACATGTGCACGATGAAACATTAGTGTGAAACATTAGTTGCCGTTTTTATAGTAACTTTTCACTCATTATTTGCTTGCAGTAACAGCCTAACGAACTTATTATTCAATAAATGTTATATTTCCTTGAAAGGGATGGGATTTCTTGGAAGGGAAGGAGTGAACTGATTTTTACCGAAAGATTTGGAAAAGTTCTTGTTTCTTCGGAATAGGAGGGCGATCCCAGTTTTCCACACTGTCTCGTCCTCTAGTGTGGGGGCGTAATTCTCTGATAGAATAGTACATGGTATTTTTAGTGAAATAAACATACATAATTAATGTTTCATGTTCACATATTCTTGGTTCAGGGTGAATGTTTTGTGCGTTATACATACAGCACTTGGGTTGATGTGTAAAAATTTCGTTTCGTAAAGCGTCGTTCGAAAATTCGCCGATTTTCATATAACGTTTAAGAGACGATCAATTAAGAGATAAAAATACATTGTGTTCTTCTTCGTAGTTAGACTTTTCCATGCATAGACATACGTGAAGAAGCCTTTAGTAAAATCTGTAAACCTATTGACCGAAAAAAAATCAGGAACAAAATTGACTTACCTGTCAATAGGTTTACAGATTTACTGTCCATTTTACTGTCCTCTGGACTCTTAAAGCACCCTAAACAACACGGAGTAGTATTAAAGCTTGGTACAAGCAAATGTTAAATAGTTGCCAAGAATCCGTTGAATTTTTAGAAACAGTGCGCCAAACTTTCTGACTAACAAAAAAACATGAGTAAGCTATGAAAATCATCTTCAAAAATGGCTGGAGTAATTAATCTCAGTCTTCTGATCAATTAAAAATACAAAAATATAAAAATATTTTTGCAGGTCGGTAACGTTAGCAATGGATTAAAAGCGCAATTTTCATATGTTTTCCAAAAATAAAAAGTATTCATTTCTCGTAATTTCGAAAGCGCGCCAGAACAGATTTGAATTGAAACTGCGTGCCAAAAAGTTTTTGACTAACAAGAAACCCTGGATAGACTATAGGGTTGAGTGGAACGCGCGCCGCTGCGTTGTTGCAAACATCATTATTAGATTTTCATATTAAAACCGAGTTTCTCTTGCAATAAAAAGATAATTTTTCATAATAAAGCGAATAAATAAAATTAAGAAGTATATAAGTATTAAAATAATTGAACAGAAATATAAAAAAAATCCGCTAACCGTTGTTCGAAAGTTCGACGCTGCTGTTGCCCCCGAACACCGGTTTGCTCTGAAAGAAAATAATTTGTTAATCATTCATAATTGCATTTATATATTATTTGGTTTGATAAAATATATATATCACTCAATCTCAATCGAAAATTGCACACGACCAAGTATGTAACTTGTTTTTGTGGACTCAGAGTTAAGACCAAAGGTTCCGCTGAAGTTTGATAAATTTCCCGTGTTTTTCACTTTTGATGTATCGATGATCAGAGAATAATCAACAACCAAAAAACTTTAATTTTTCAAAAGCAAACCACCGCAATGTCAGTCGAATAAGTTAATTTTGTGATATGAAGTTTTAAAGTCAATAGAGACAAAAAATAAAAACCGAGAATTTGGTTGCCGTTCCGAACCCAAAACGGTTCACGTTTCGAAGTTAGACTGGGCAACTGTTAAACTACAAAAAAGTTAATGACCATACCGCTCAATGCTTAACTAATTTTAATATTCAGATAACTACATATAAGAATCAATTACCAATGAATGGCATGAAAATAATGGAAATCATAGTCAATATATCCCCCGAATTTCAAAGAAATGCTAGAATTTCTTGTAACATTGCACTACGTCGGATTCAGCTATCAGAGCAAGCTCTAGTAAAAAAATAATAAATACTAACAAACATTCGGAAATGCAAACCCAGTTTTGTTATAAAAAAATTACAATAATACCGTAGGTAGGTCCTGTGAAAAACGTGTAGCTCAACTGTAGATTTTAAACTGGCTTAAAATTTTAACTTAATCTAATTAATACTAAAAATTAATAATTGAATAGGTATGTCCTGAAAAAATAACTGTGTAGTATCCTAAGCCTAGGAAAACTGTATATAGAAAACAGTTTTCCTCATTCGATGTTCGATAAACTCTAGTCAATACTGACCGAACCCAGTCATAAAATCCAAGTACTCAACTTAGAAAATTATAATATCCGAGCTTAGGCTAAGAGAGAGAGTAAAGCATGATGAATGGTTCACGTTTCATGGTTTGGATAGAATGTATGCCACAATGAAAAATATAGTTTGCCATACCTCACTCAACTAATAAAACAAAGGAATGATAAGCAATAAAAAAACTTATCTGTTAAAGCAATCTGTTTTATTTTACTCTCCCACGAAATCATTATCGTTTCTTGGTATTCGTAGTTCGTAGAGTTCGTGGTTGATTAAGTTCGCTGATTTTTTATGAATAAATTTTTTAAAGGTTCTTAAAAAAACTATTCTTTTTATCAAGACTTTTCGCACGTATGTACATCATGATCAGTTGATTACACGGTCATTCTTGGGTTGCAAAAAATGCACGCAATCAAATCAATTAGTTGTCAACTCCGTTACGAGTCATGTTTCATGAACATTATAAATATTCTGAAGGAGAACAAACTTGAATATCATCCTGGAAAATTTTGTCAACTTTAGAAAAATCCTATGCAGACCTCATTGGGAAATGAGACGAATTATCAAAATGAAAACGAAACGAAAATGAAGCAAGAAAATCAACCCTGTAGAAAAACCCAAAGTTCCATTCTCAAAAAAATATAAGCAGAAAAACAATTCGTAATTTTTACTCAATTTTCCACAGTCCCATCCAATCATACCTGATAACCATAATAGCGTCCCGCCGAACGTCACACCTCCAATTCACTATCCATCTGCGTCCTTCCATATCCTACAGTCTTCGTTGAGACGGCTATTCCTTATCATACGAAAACAAAGCAAAGAATACCAATCCACACGAAAACCCGAAAAATGCAATCCCAAAGCAAACGAAAACCTATTTACATGATCATAGTAATTTAAGTCCAATCATTCCTGATACCCATAATAGCGTCCCACCGAACGTCCCACCTCCAATTCACTATCCATCTGCGTCCTTCCATATCCTACAATCTTCGTTGAGACGGCTATTCCTTATCATACGAAAAAAAGCAAATAATACCAATCTAAACGAAAACATGAAAAACTAAATCTCAAAGTAAACGAAAATCTCTTTACATGATCATAGTCCTTTAAGTCCTTTAAGTCCAACCAAACCTGATATCCATCATAGCGTCCCGCCTCCAAATCACTATCCGTCTGCGTCCTGTACAGTCCCCGTTGGGACGGCGATTCCTTATCATACGAAAATGAAGCGTCCTTGTTCAGGGATCTGTCCAACAGTCCAACTCCTACGTCCCGCGCGGATTTTATCTTAGGTGTCCTATTAAACCGCCATCCCTGTTGGCGTGGCGGTGGCGGATTAAAAAGCTCCCTTGGATTGGGAGTAGACGGTTTCCGATTGTAGCTGTTCACGGGAGCGGGATTAGGTAAAACTTCCCGTTGGAATTTAGGTGGGGACGTGTCCGAGTAGGACCTTTTTACGTTGGCGGGATTGTTAGTCCCATTATAGTAGCCGTTGGGATGATAAGGTTGTTGTTGCGGTTGTTGAGGTCGATTACTGTTGTTGTTGTTGTTGTTAATATTAATGGACGGCATGGGATTTGGTGTGATTGATGACTTAGGATTATAGGTATTCCTCGTCCGATATCCCCTTATGGAGGCGGGAGGTGAAGTGTCCGAATAGGATCTCCTAATCACGTGTTCATCATACAGTCCGCGCGGAGTCGTGTTGTCCCGCCGGGCGGTCGCGTTTTCTCGCTGCAACTGCGTACTGGACTGCGTCCATGGACTGCGATTGCTACGCGAGGATATGGAGGATTTCCGCGGCGATTTCTCGCGTTGTTTCTTCTGGTTGGGAAATAACGGCAGCGGACTGTTCGAGGAGCGGGAACTCGTGGAGGAGTTGCGTCTGGGAGAGTAGGACGCGGGAATTAACGACGACTGTGACGGGATCACAGGGACGGTCGAAAAGTTGACGCTGGACTGCGAATAAATACTGGGACGGTTGGTGCGATTATGGTTGGGATATAGTCCATTAGGAGTTTTCGAAGTTGCATTGTTGTTGTTGGGACGTTGTTGATTGGGGAATAGCGGCGCGGGACTGGGACTTTCCGGTCCCGAACGGGACTTGGCCGCCCGCCACTGCTCCTTGCGGTAGGGAACCAGGATGCTGT
>OZ038448.1:19215487-19217987 GCA_964036265.1 Daptonema setosum
TGACTGCTTGACTGACTGACTGACTGACTGACTGACTGACTGACTAACTGACTGACTGACTGACCGACTGACTGACTGGCAAAACTTGAATAAATTATGAAAGTATAAGGTTGACTGAAATTCTTGTGCAATAGAAAGTTTAGACGACTGTGTGATTGACTGTTGGACCGGATGACTGACTGACTGACTAATTGACTGATTTACTGTACGACTGAACGAGACAGACACAATACATACCGGTGAATATCGATCGGCTGTGCTATTGAATGCAAAGCTCAATTGATCTCGTGATGGTTTATTGTACAGTTAATAAAATAAGCAGGTCTAATGACTAACACCCACAATGAATTTCTGCATGACAGACAAACAGAAGACACCTTATGGCTGAGTAACTGACTGACTGACTGACTGACTGACTGACTGACTGACTGACTGATTGACTGATAGAGTGATTGGTATACAGACATACCAACTGACAAACTGACTAATCACCGACTGACCGACTGACGGACTGACTGACTGACTGACTGACTGATTGAATATTTGTCTGACTTACTGACTGAATATCTGTCTGCCTGACTGACTGACTGACTGACTGACTGACTGACTGACTGACTGACTTACTGACTGAGTGATGGACTGACATAAGATGTAATCGCGCCTAAAAACATAGGTATGTACCATACTGCAAATAATACATGGATATCGATTCATTTTGTACCACTGAGTGCAAGGCTCAAATTGGTGGCACTCTATACAGTACAGGTATTATACATTGTAAATATCGGTGAAAACTTTGGTTAGTGCATTTATTTTATCATAAACAATGAATCAGAGTTTTTTTGTAATTTATTCTCTAGAAACCATCCACAAGTCAACTGCATTCAACTGGCTATGACTGGTTTTGCGCAATAAATAAACGTTCGGTTTTTTGCCAAACTTTATTTCAAAAAAAACGGACCAACACTGGATGTTCAAAATTGTCGTGTATTCGATTCTAGAACAGTTTGGCAAAAGAAGTGAATGTGTGTTTCCAGCTGAAGAAAACGTATTGACCCGAAAAACGGACTGTACACCAGTTTCGCCAAGTTTAATGATATGGGTGAACAGGTGTAAATTGAGGCATGTACATATGTGCCCAAATACCATGTTTGCCTAACCGAGGGAACGCGTATGTTTTGCATACATTGTAGTTTCAAACAATGCATAAAACCACATTGAAATCAAGTTTTTACTGGCAGATTACCAGTTTTTTATTATTTTTTTACTTTCTATTTTACGTGAGTGACAAATGACACATGCAAAAAGTTATTGATCTATTTTCTGCGGGTACAAAATACAAATTGGTTTTCGAGAAAAATATTAAATATCGAACGAATAACATGTAAACCATGTTTGCCTGACCAAAGAAACGCGTTCACTGTACGTACATACATTGTAGTTTCAAACAATGCATGAAACCACAGTGAAACCCTTTTTTCTGGCAGCTTACCAGTTTTTTACAGTCCTTTTTTTACTTTCTACTCTAAGTGACTGACTATAATGGACCAATTTACACATGCAAAGAAATATCGATCCGATTTCTGCGGTTACAAAGTACAAATGGTCTGTCGAGGAAGATATAAAATATCGAACGAACAACTTCTAAACCAAGTTTGCCTAACCAAAGGAACCTGTTTAATGTACATACTGTACATTGTAGTTTCAAACAATGCATGAAACCACATTGAAATCGATTTTTTCTGGCAGCTTCCCAGTTTTTTACATGTTTTCTTCTTAACTTTCTGCTCCTACCGTGAGACTAGAATATAATGGACAGAATGACACATGCAAATAAATATCGAACCCAATTTCTGCGGGTACAAAATACAAATGGGTCTGTCGAGGAAAGTATAAAATGTCGAACGATTCACATGTTTGTAAAACCCAGGGAACGCAAATATTCTACGTACATTGTAGTTTCAAAAAATGCATGAAACAAAATTGAAATCGACTTTTTGCTGGCAGCATACCAGTCTTTTTAACAATATTTTTTAACCTTTCCACTGAAATATCGAACGAATTCGCTAAGTTTGTGAAGTCAAAGGAACGAATTTATGCATATACATACTGTTCATCGCATTTTCAAACAATGCATGAAACCACATTGAAATCGACTTTTTGCTGGCAACTTACCAGTTTTTTACAGCCTTTATTTGTTTTCGAGTTTATATTCTACGTGAGTGACTATAATGGACCGAATTAAACATGCAAAGAATTATTGATCTAGTTCCCAAGGGTGCGGGTGTCGAGGTAAAAAAACCAAAATGATATCTGAAAAAAAACTCAATAACCTTCTTCAAAATTTCCCATAATTTTGAAGTGAGAACAAAACATAAAATTGTGGGTTTGTGAGTTGACGCACTCTAATGCCTTTTACTGTGCCTCTGTCAGCAGAAGCTTCCAGAAGACGAAAAAAGATGGAGTATATGGACGAAATTTATGTATTTTAGAGAAAAGG
>OZ038448.1:19220487-19222527 GCA_964036265.1 Daptonema setosum
GTTGTTGTTGTTGTTGTTGTTGTTGTTGTTGTTGTTGTTGTTGTTGTTGTTGTTGTTGTTGTTGTTGTTGTTGTTGTTGTTGTTGTTGTTGTTGTTGTTGTTGTTGTTGTTGTTGTTGTTGTTGTTGTTGTTGTTGTTGTTGTTGTTGTTGTTGTTGTTGTTGTTGTTGTTGTTAAAATTCACGAATAAATCTAATGAATAGATTAGTTATCCACATTACAAATAAGGTAGTCAGTATCAAGTAGACGAATATCATCTCAATTCGTTGTTGTTGTTCTATAATATAACGAGACGTTTTCGGAGAAGGTTTTCGGAGAAGTTCACTTAGGACACATTTATGTGAATCAAAAAAACGACTGTCACGCATGGTTTTTAATTCAACGTGATTCGTTCACGTTTCATACCACCTATATATAACTATGTAATGTGGTAACTCTAATTTCATCATGTGTAGCTCATGTGTATGTTCTTCAAAGATAACATTGTACAGAGCACATCCCACCTTAGAAGGTAAATAACCGATAAAAGAATGTGCTATCATCAGATACGAACTTTTACGTTAAAAAACTGTTTTATACTGTTCGGAATGCCCTATGCAGACTGTCATACATACTTATATAGTCTTATTGTCATGTTTATTGTGTGAATGAGAATAGGTTGACCGTTGGTTTACCACATTTGTCACTTTTGGTATTCAACTTTGAAATTGTGGCATGAGTGGGCAACGGCAACGATTGAAAGACAATGGAACACACCAAGTTGTTTGTTCACGTTTCATGAAAGCTCCATTCAGGCAAGCTAACTTCTAACAACCTGATGCCGTCGTTTCAATCTTTGAACAGAACAAAGATAATTATGAAATGATACCCACACCCGCAATACATAACTGAATTGAACCATTATTCACTGTGGATGATAGAGATTCATCTCCGCAATGTAAACTATAAAAGCTCATACATAGTTAACAAAATGTTCTTGGTTCAGCAGTTAATCAGCATTTTTCAAAATGTCTTTCTCTAAAATGACCGTAGCCCAGTAAGAGTGTATTGATGAATCCGTATGTAAAGCCGGATTGAACACACGTTTGTACAGCTCTTCGTTCACGTTTCATACTACCTATATTCCAGGTAAAACGTATGCAACTGAAATGCTTCGTTACATAAGAATGTATGTACATCTGAAATTTTAACTTAAGAGAAATTTACTAATAAACAAATCGAAGATTATATTAAAAAGCTATGATAATTTCTACAATTCAACGTTTGTATTAAAGACATTATTACAATCTTTGAAACAGTAACTATGGATCGAACTCTAATACGAATGCTGAACTACATTACTAACGTGATATGTGTAAAGCCCGTGTGTTGTTTCTGCGAACAAAAATATTGCCAAAAACGTCTGATAATGAAACATCAGACAATCAGTGTTAAAACACGCATATCAATCATCATCACCCCATGCTCGGTATTAAACTATGGTGTCAACCGAGTTAAGTTGAGGCTACTGATGTTTCATTATCAGAAGTTTTGGGCACGATTTTTGTTCGCAGAAACAACGTACGGGCTTTATGCTAAAATGCTTCACTGACTGTTAGTTTACATTTCATACCATCAGTTATCAAAATAAAACGTTTATAATTGCAATGCTGATCAACCATCAACAGAAATATACAAGTAAAAAATCAAGGATCAGAAAACTATACTAATTTCTTAAACTTTAACTATGCACTGTGTAATAATGATACGAACACGACACTTCAAAATTACGTAGTAACATGCACATTAACTGACTATTAGGATAGTTCACGTTTCATACCATTAGTATATGATGTAACACGTATGAAACGGTAATGCTGCCAATTTAACTGGAACTTATCAAATAAAAAATGTTACTATTTAAATTTCTACAAACCAATGATTTTATCGAAATACTATTATATATTTCTAAAACAGTAACTATACACTCGTCTATAACATGAACACTGCACTTCATAATGAACGTGGTACATGAATGTACAAATGCCACACTGACTGCCAA
>OZ038448.1:19222727-19245227 GCA_964036265.1 Daptonema setosum
TTCAGACTTTTCTCCCTATTCTCGTGCATTTGTGAAATATACTGTTTCGCGAGAAATTCATGACAAACTGTTCATGTTTCAGCGGAACATGGTTCACATCGGAGACAAGTATTTTTTAGTAAGCCGGCAGTAGTCATAATCAACAGCAATAAAAACAACAATACTAAGAACAACCACAACAACAACAACAACAACAACAACAACAACAACAACAACAACAACAACAACAACAACAATAACAACAACAGTAACCTTGTATCCATCTCATTGTGTATCTGGTCCCAAACCGAAGCGCTCACCAGCGGATATCGATCGGATGTTGAGCCGTTGTGATCTGTAAAACATAATGTTTCATTTTTCTTGTTGGTCACTGTGACATTTTAATTTCAGTAAAGTCAGAAACATTCTTCAAAATTTGAACGTGCGCCAAACGCAAGATTGAATTCAAAACGCGCGCGAATTCAAAAAGTACGAAAACTTAGATAGCTACACGAATCTATTGACGTCAGTCATCATCACCTCGCTCATTATATACTGTGATAAACCATGTTATAAACTGAATTGAGTTGGTGCTCCTAGTGCTTCGAAAACTTGAACGCGTGCGCAAAAAGCAGGATGGGATTATAATCACGCGTAAAAAAACACGAAACCCTAGATATGTAGGCTATACGAAAATATTTACGTTAGTCATCATCACCTCGTTTATTATATACTGTGATAAGCCATGTTATAAACTGAATTGAGTTGAAGCTCCTACATAGTGCTTCATCACCTTGGGATTTTTCTTTTCGATAATCCTCTAGCCCTAAACCAGCTTGTGTGTCTTATTAAATTATACCATGCGGTCTGAACGGATTCACACTTCAATTGGAGAGAATCTTATTTTGTTTAGATTGAAAATTATAGACCACACAGTCACAAAAATATTGTTAAAAAAACAACCTCGTAAAATGGATAGAAACACGAGGTGAAACGTGAACAATGCGAATCAAAGTCCGAGCTGGTTCATTGTAACAACAACAACAACAACAACAACAACAACAACAACAACAACAACAACAACAACAACCAACAACAACAACAACAACAACAACAACAACAACAACAACAACAACAACAACAACAACAACAACAACAACAACAACAAACAATAACATCAACAACAACAACAACAACAACAACAACAACAACAACAACAACAACAACAACAACAACAACAACAACAACAACAACAACAACAACAACAATGTGAAATGTGAAACAACTTTTTGGGTTCATAATTTTCTCTCCATTCTCATCTCATTCGTGATGACCAGGAGCATAACACAAATGAAAATTACTCTTTCACGAGAATGTATGACAAACTGTTCACGTTTCAGGTCAACCAGATATATGTATTCCTAGACAAGCAATTGATTAATCTCGCCATCTCAGTGTACTCCCTGAACAACAACAACAACAACAACAACAACAACAACAACAACAACAAACCAATCAGTGATGAGCTAGCAATGGGATGAATCGCAGTTATCGGTTGGCGTCCCAAGGGACCTGATGTTGCCAGAGGCTTGGGATTTGGATCTTTGGATCGAGTCATTGAGACATTCGTTTTGATGTTGAGCAACGTGGAATCATAGGCTGAAATAACAAAAACATTAACAACAACAACAGCAACAACAACAACAACAACAACAACAACTTCGACAACAACAACAACAACAACAACAACAACAACAACAACAACAACAACAACAACAACAAATACAACAAATACAACAAAAACAACAACAACAACCACAACAACAACACCAACAACAACAACAACAACAACAACAACAACAACAACAACCTTTACCTGATCTTTGCACAGAAGACATGCTGCCAATCAAACGATCAAACTCGACGAAACCCAATTGATTGCGGAATCGCTCCAGAATCTGATGAATCTGAAATTTTGCTCTCATGAATTTTAATTTATGTTTTTTTTATGTTGGTTGCATTATGCAAGTTATGTTGGTTGCATTCTGCAAGTTACTCTATCGCCGGAACGCGTAACGGTCAAATAAAACTGTTTGACCTGTCACTAGATAAGCTGAAACGTAAACGAATTTTTTTTGGTAACGATTCATTTTGGTTTTTTCAGAGGAACATATATGGAGAATTTTTAACTTATTTCACTATTGATTCAGATTAATTTTTGTGGAATGTCAGTGAAAGCCAAATAAACAAATATAATTTATGGAACTTCTATACGCTAAATAAATTTACGCCTTCCAACGATAAGATAAACCATGCTGACCAGAAAAAATCTTTTCAGCCACACGTTGTTTGCATGACTGCGTTCGAATAAAGTGGGTGTTTTAATTGGCAATTAACTGCTTCTTAGCGTTTTCAGACTAGGAGTCAAATAGTCGTGAATCTAGCGTTCTAGGGATCTCAATGAATGATAAAACATTGAAGCAACTTCCTTGGTATAGTATATTCAGGAACTCTTGTTACTTTAAAAGTTTTTGGCGCGCAATTTGAATTTGAAGTTTTTTGACGCGCGTTTCGTTAATTTCTTGCATTTAGAGATCTCGGATCAATAGAGTTAAATTTGTATAACAAGTTACCTGGATAGAGAGAGCTATAATGCAAAATGTTTCATCCGCATCCACCGTCTGTTCAATGAAATATTTACGGAACACGTTTCTTTCGAGCTGTCTTTTTGTAATTGTTCTTCACATATGAGTCATATTACATGAAACAACATATGGCATCTAATTTTGAATGAAAGGTTACCCTGATCCACAGGGCCATCATCTTTCTGGACTGTGGCAAGCAAAGTATACAGTCCTCCAATAAGTACAGTCCAGTCTTGCGAGGTATCGATTGAGATTTCCGAAACTCGTTTTTAGTTATTGACTTTAACGTTTTCTTCATCTGCTTTTTACTTCTGTATGAAACATCATCTGGCATCCAATTTCAAGTGAAACATTAACCTGATCCACAAGGCCGTCATCTTTCTGGACAATGGCAAGTAAAGTGCACAGTCCTCCAATCAGTACAGTCTTTCGATGTAATAATTGACATTTTAGAAACCCGTTTTCAGTTGTTGCTTTTTACTTTTTCTTCCCCTTTGTTTTCTACTTCCGAATGAAACATCAGCTTGCATATTTTATTTTAAAATGAAACATTAACCTGATCCACAAGGCCGTCATCTTTCTGGACTGTGGCGAGCAAAGTGCACAGTCCTCCAATAAGTACAGTCCAGTCTTTCGATGTATCGATGGAAATACGATCAAATAATGCAGACAGCTCGCGTAACGCATTCAGCTGGTGTTGGTATTCCTGAAAATCATGAATTTCCTTAATTTCTTATAAATTAAGCAAAATATTAATTCGAATAACAGTGTTGAATATTTGGTAAACTATTTTTTATTCTCGTTATGGAGCTATTTGTGTAATAAGATGTGGCATGAATTCCTCTTAGCTTATAAACTTATTTTTGTTCCTGGGAATTTTTACTGGCTATTTTGAAATTGTTTTGTGATTAGCAAGTTAGTGTTTTTTGCTGCGCTCCATTAGTGAAACGGGAAACACCCTAACTTCTTACCAATGTCTGAAGCGTGAATGAGCTCGCATGTATGTAGTGTGTTTAGCTTCAATTTATATTAATGTACATAAACAAAAAAAGTTCCTAATTAGCCTTTAATTTTTCTAGATTTTGGAGTTTTAGTAATAATCTATTCAATCGTCAAACTTTATAAAATAAAAACTTGTGTATTGTGACTGAAACATGATCTGCGAGATGGAAAATCCGACTGTCAAGTTTTGTTTATATTTATTTTTATGCTTCACACTTTTCAATTATAGATACAGACTTTTAACGAAAACCAACCAGTCTGAGGGGCTTTTACCATTAAATATGAGCACTCTTTACCAGGGCTTAGGCTTATAACAAACCAAGTTCAACGCCATAATATCATCAAATATAAGCACTCTCTGCAGCGTATACCATACATGGTTTAGGCTTAGTCATAGGCTCAGTATTAGGCTTAATTTGCGGTTTAGGCTTAGTATTGGGCTTTGTCTTAGAATAAGTTTTAGTTTTGAGCTTATGCTTAGTCTTTGGCTTATTCATATAAAATACCAAAATGGGCATAAACTCATCAATATATGTAAGCACTCTCTGCCTGCAGTGTATGGTTTAGTCTTACGTTTAGTCTTAGGCCTATGCTCAGTCTTAGGCTTAGTCTTAGCCTTAGACTCAGAACCAACCAATTTGAAGGGCATAATGCCATCAAATATGAGCACTCTCTGTAGTGTTTGCATGGCATGCGTGTGGATCAGGTATTCCTTGATGGCTTCCGATGTCATACGACGAATCGTGATACGATTGCTGCCTGTAAGTGCCGTGAGTGAGTGAGTGAGTGAGTGAGTGAGTGAGTGAGTGAGTGAGTGAGTGAATGAGTGAGTGAGTGAGTGAGTGAGTGAGTGAGTGAGTGAGTGAGTGAGTGAGTCAGTGAGTGAGTCAGTGAGTGAGTCAGTGAGTGAGTGAGTGAGTGAGTGAGTGAGTGAGTGAGTGAGTGAGTGAGTGAGTGAGTGAGTGAGTGAGTGAGTGAGTGAGTGAGTGAGTGAGTGAGTGAGTGAGTGAGTTTTACAATTCGATTTTTATGTCTCGAATAGAACTATGTAGAACCTGCAGTAACCTCTAATTGAAAATTACATACACGTTGTATAAAATACAATAGGTGAAACATAAAAACGAAATCATTGAATATATTGTCAGAGTATATAATATAGTATTGTCTAGTATCTGGGTGACTGACAAAAAGATTCGGATTCAGATATTCAAAACAATATCAGTCAGTTTATTCAGATAGTCATTGCTGGGAATTAAGGTCTGTCATTCTTGTGTGATTGTGTGAGTGGATGAGGAGCTGACAGACTGACTGACGGGTGGACTGACTGACTGACTGACTGACTGACGGACATCGTACACCAACCAAGTTTCACGACCAAATTCTGCAGCACCAAAGCCATGCACCAATCGATGTCCTGAGAACAATTCTTGAAAAATAAATTCGTTAAATAAATTCCTCATGTACTAAATAAATGTAAAATACATAAATATCTGTGCCTAAGATTGTACGGATGAAACACAGAAATTGCATTAAAAAACTTTTCAGCCCAGATTTCATCAACATAAACTACACGGCTACGCCGACATTGACTGATTGATTGACATTGACTGAATCAATAAATGGGAAGGGGTCAGATAAAATTTTTCTTTATCAGATTGACAAACGGAAGAACGAATATCAAAACCTAAGTGTCTGATATAAATATATAAATTTTCTGAAACATAAACCACACGGCTGATAAAATGGAGAAAACAGACTGACTTAATTCCGTCGAAACCCATTGTTCCTTACTTCCTATCCTACTGTTCCAAATTGTATGATTTTATAGACTTCTTTTATTAATAACAGATAGACTCACTCACTCACTCACTCACTCCCTCACCCACCATCTCATTGACTGACTGACTGACTGACTGACTGACTGACTGACTGACTGACTGACTGACTGACTGACTGACTGACTGACTGACTGATTGACTGACTGACTGACTGACAAACTTGTCTATACGATTTCATGGTATCAGCCATGAACTTGATGACTTGATTCTGCAGTTCCCAATTTCCATCCAGCAGAATTCGGTTAAACTCGGCGAAGAGATCGGCTTTACGACGGAATTTCCCCGCCCAATTTGCATCTTTTTCAAATATGGAACGAAGACGAGTGACGGCGCGCAAACGTGCGTCCAGACCTGTGTCAGTCAGTCAGTCAGTCAGTCAGTCAGTCAGTTTGTTCACGTTTCAGAAACAGAATAGTAAAATTTTAATGGCACCTTTTTAGCAGTAGACGAACACCTTTCATGTAAACGATAGAAATACAAAAAGCATACGTAAAAGAAACATTCCGTCAGTCAGTCTGTCAGTCTGTCACAAACTCTCAATGTTTGTTTATCATGCCAAAAACAGAAGGACTGCATCATAGTATTATACTGTGTTTCTTCATGTAATGTATCTCGAGCAGCCAGATTGAATGTCCGTCATTGTGAGTTTGTCAGTCAGTCATTTATTACTTGTATATGCATACTAAAGGCAATGTGTATCGAATTTTTATAACTACATCTGTAAATTATCATAACTGCGGATATGTACTTACGTTTGGACTTGTCACAGACAGACAGTCAGTCAGTCTGTCAGTCAGTCAGTCAGTCAGTCAGTCAGTCAGTCAGTCAGTCAGTCAGTCAGTCAGTCAGTCAGTCAGTCAGTCAGTCAGTCAGTCAGTCAGTCAGTCATTCAGACAGTCAGTCAGACAGTCAGTCTGTCAGTCAGTCATTCAATTCATCAGTCGGTCATTCAATTCGTCAGGCAATCATTCAATTCGTCAGTCAGTCAGTCAATCAGTCAATCAGTCAGTCAGTCAGTTAGTCAGTCAATTCGAAAGTCAGATTCAGTCAGTCAGTCAGTAAACAGTCCATCAGTCAGTGAATCAGACAGTCAGTCAACCAGTCAATCAATCAGTCAATCAGTCAGTCAATCAGTCATCCGAACGAACCTTCCGCCTGTAGCGCACTGATAATCTCATCTTCTAACGGAATCGTTGAGATGTTGCCAAAACCACTCATGTTACAGGAATCGTGTATTTATACTCAAATGAATTATTTCATGATTTGGGACAGACAAAAAATTCGGATTACAAAACCGAAACTGAAATCACAAAGAATATTTCAGGAATTATATAAATTAAAGGGTCTGAACCCGTTCATGTTTCATGGTGTGTTAAGATTTAATACTGAATTTCATTTTTATAATGTTAACGTAAACGTTTTTTGTACGCATAAAAACTAAATATTATCAAACAAATACAGTAAACAGTTAATACAAATTAATCGTTAATATTCACATGTACATGAAGATAGTTTCTGTTCATTAAGGTGCAGTAGATACCAATCTGAAGGGTATCTTTTGTATGTATCTGATCCGTTAGTTAATTAAGATAAATACAATAAGTACTCTTTATTGTTAGGAATCAGTAATGAGCTGGTTTGTCATAAGTAGCAAGAGGATAATGGGATTATGCAATAGGCAATCACGGCACTAGCGGACGAGAAGGGGTGGGAAAGTGGAATTTCCCCATATTTGGCGTTCTCAAAACAAAGAACTCGTTCCCTGAGGTGTAGGTAAAATAACCTGAAAATTGCCGATTTCCCCTCTTTGAAAAAATTCCCATCCCTTTGAAGGATTGGCTCGTCCGACAGTGAATAACGGTTTTCATTTATTTTACATTATTTATGGATATGAACTCCTGATCAATAAAGACTCAATCAGGTGCTCCGATATTAGAACGATTATGTCGTATCTGGGATAAGCCCTGGATACAGTTTAGCATGTACTGTACTACTTGGGAAACTTTAACATTTACCGATTGTTATAAACACAGTCAGAAGTATCGACTATTGATTCATGGTTATAGAGTCAGCATCTCACTAGTAAATACGTGTATATTCGATAATGTGTAGGCGTCTTATCATGTATATGTTCAATAAGTGATATAAACAGGAGTGATCATTGCATTCTAGGGGTCTTTATCCATTTGTAACTGGCAAGCGATATATATAATAAAGTCCACCAGTTGTGCACGTCGGCTCGTCATCACCTACCCCGCAAACATACACCGCTCAGAAACTGATTGGCGCTCCAGTCAACTTTGGTTTTCTGAAACGTTTGTTTGTGTGTGCGTGGAAGGAAAACGTGGCAACGTGTACTTCGTGGCTGGTTTTGACAACTTCGATCTATAAAGAGGTACGACTTTGTGTCTACCAATTGTGCGACTTTGTGTCCACATTTGTTTTCTGTTAGTGTGACTTTGTGTCCACTGTGTGACTTTGTGTCCACCAAAAAACTTGTTTTCTGTTAGTGCGACTATGTGTCCACTGTGTGACTTTGTGTCCACCTAAAAATTTGTGTGACTATGTGTCCACTTGAAAATTTATAAGCCACAAGCTCTGAAATACAAACAAAAAATCGCTATGCCCATGACAAATGCAAATGGATATCGTCACAATAATTGCATTGTACTGCGTGAATGTCGTCATTTGTTGAGACATTATATAAGCAATGACGTTCAGATGGCTCTGGATTTGTTCGAGTCAATCACTGAAATTTGTAGGCTAACACCGGGTGCAGACGGTATTGTTGTGCCACATATAGATGAAGGGTACAGGGATCAGCAAAAATTGGCCCTCATGTTTGATTATCTGTCTGATGTGTATGATGTTGTTGATGAGTTAGAATGGGGTCGTGTTAATCAGGCCAAATATAAACTGGCAGAGGCAGACCTCACTAACATCTCGGTACAAAGTTTTGAAACAGCCAAGACTGTAGATAACACTCAGAATTCAACGCACGGTGAAGTTGTAGGTAATGTGTATAATTCGGGTAATGTGTCGATGGGTAGTGGTAATGTTGAACCCACACACAATAATGCCAATATACAACAGGGTTTGGGTAATCCCATAGTGACTAGCACTCCGATCCGTCCGCCGCATGGACTGGGATACGGTAATGATGTGCAGCAGTCAGGTATGCAAGGTGTATGTGTTACACCAATGGCACATGATACAGGTTACGGTAATGATAAAGGTACACAAGGTGCAACGGGTTACGGTAATGTGACATATGGTAACGATAATGTTTCACATGTAAATGCACAAAATGTAGGCATTCATTTGTTGATAGAGCAACAACGACAGCAGCAAAAGGACATGGCTCAACTACAGTTATTCTCGCAGGTTTATGATAAGTTGGATGGCAAGGATGGTGCCAAGTATGAGACATGGTCAGAAGGTGTCAAGAAACGTCTCTTGTTAACACAAGCAGATGAACAGACCGCATTGTCCCACATTAGGACATGTTTGACAGGTAATGCTTTGCGCATGTATGAGTTCGCAGGTGACAACATCAGGTTGAGTTTGCCTGAAACCTGGCGATTTTTGAAGAATCGATTTGGTGACCAGCGTTGTGCTGCAGTCCGTCACAGTACGTTCTATTCGTGTGATCAGAGACCGAATGAGAGCATTCGACAGTACGTGAGTGAATTGGAATCGAGATGTTTCCTGAACAGAGAGACATATGGCTTCGAAACGGTTATGATGCAGAGACTGAGTCAAGGTCTCATATCACCTAAGCATAAGGAGATGGCGATCGAGTCATTACTCAAGGAGGGAGAGAATCGCCTGGATGATCTGATTAAGAGTGTGGAGGTCAAGGAAAATGCAGCCAAGATACAGAAATGTTTGATGATGGGTACTGAAGGTCATGCGACGAAGAAGCATGAAGCCTTTCATCCGGACGGAGTAAAATCTGTGCATGGAATTTTTAACAGCCGAATTCCCGACCGAAAGTACAATAAGAAATGGTGTCGTAACTGCAATAACACCTCTCACTACACAAATAAGTGTTGGTATGCTGCTAAATGCATGAAGTACGGTTACGGTAGTCGAGCTAAGACTAAGTATAAGCAGACCGAGTACGCTGAACAACAACAGATAAAACAGTACGACAGGGATAAGTTCCGTAAGTGTTACCGCTGTGGTAACAAAGGGCATATTGCGATGAATTGTCCAGTGGATGAGAAACAGGTTAAGATTGACAAGTGTTATGACCAGGAGGATCAGGTTATTATGTCAGTCATGAACAACGAACAGACGGTTGAGAAAATCCGGTTTAATCACGGTTATGTGAAACATCATCCGAATAAGTTTCGTGTTGATAAGAAAAAGACTGCTAAGGTTAAGCATAAGGGTTTGAAGATCAAAAAGGATAGTGCGCCGTACATTCGTGTGAATGGTGTTAAGGTGAAACACCACGAGTACTCCATGGATAGCGGAGCTAACACGAATCTGATTTCGTCGATATTTGCCAAGTCATTAGGTGTAAAAGTGTATAAGTGTGACGATCAGATTTCGACATTCAACGGATCGAAGATTTTCAGTAATTTGGCGTGTACGGTTAGTGTGTCGATAAAAGGTGGTCGTGATGATATTGAATGTAACATTGTGGATGACATGAAGTATCAGATTTTGATCGGTTTTGAAACCATGGAACGTTTGGGCATTTATATGATGGGTCCAAATGGTGTACGCTACGTGGGCAACAATAGCTATTCGGACCGAGAATCCGAGGTTATGTGCGCCGTTAGAACGAAGGCTTGTGAAGATCAGGGTGACATCCTTCTCTAAACAAAAATTGTCAATCTATTATAGGTATTTAGTTATTTGGTATAATATGGTTCTCGACTGAAAAAATTTAAATAGGGGAGGAATGATCGGACAACAGTGGTAATTGCAAATATTTAGTAATAATGCATCTAAATTAACGTTGTCTTATTCCCTATACAAGGTAGTTTTAATCAGTGTTAGTTATTAAAGATTAGTTTCCATTTGAGTTCAGAAAGTATGAGTTAAATGAGAACACATTAATCCTTATTTTATGCAGATATTTATGGTCAAGACAGGTACGGATCTAACAACATGAGAGCTGGCAACAATCAAGGCTTGTCGTCAACGTATGGTTCTATGGTCTATGAACCTGAACTTGAACATTTAATGACGATTTTATTCTATTTGAACGACACTTCCATCTTATTTTCTATTATTGTAGGGGAAGAGTCAGCATCTCACTAGTAAATACGTGTATATTCGATAATGTGTAGGCGTCTTATCATGTATATGTTCAATAAGTGATATAAATAGGAGTGATCATTGCATTCTAGGGGTCTTTATCCATTTGTAACTGGCAAGCGATATCTCTAATAAAGTCAACCAGTGTGTACACGTCGGCTCGTCATCACCTCCCCGCAAACATACACCGCTCAGAAACTGATTTTCATATAACTATCAAAACAGCTGACTCCCTTTCTGTATAGTAGTTCACGTTTCAGCGCTCGTATGAATGTGTTGATAGAGTTTCTTTCCGTGTTTCATATATTCGAACAATGCCAAAAAATATCAAAAACCTTAAAAGAAAAATCTTTATATCGATGAAAAATTAAAGCATTGATGGCTCATGTTAACTCGAATAATTTTTGTTTGAACTACTGAAATACAGAGTACATACTTACGACAGGGGTTGAACAATTCTATCGGGATAAATATCGATAGAAAAATCCAGCTGGGAGATTTTCCTTTGAAAGCATAAATTTTCATTGGTACATTACGATGGTAAAAATGAATTTTAATCTGAAAAAATCTGGCAATTCTGTCTAATTCATTGAAAATCTAGTAACGGGCCTGTAATTTTCTGAACACAAGAAACTCTGACTAAACTATAAGATTGTGCTAAAGTCTCAAACGGGATCATCTTAGAAACCAACGAGAAAGAGCACTTCTAGCACTCAAATTAAATCTCGTATATCTTGTTCAGTTTTTTTGTTATCAATAGTTTATGTTGCGGGTCGGTTACGCACGTACGCAATGAATTAATCGCAATTTTTGTCTGTCGTTCAAATGCTATGTGAAAATGTTTTTATTTCTCGAATTTTTGAAAGCGCGCCAGAACAGATTTGAATTTAAATTGCGCGCCAAAAACTTTTTTGAGTAACAAGAAACCTTGGATAGGCTATAATCCGTTGAGAACGCAACAGAAAGTAAATTTTTTTGAATGGTACGGACCGGCATGAATCCGTGGATCAATGTATACAATCTTGATCATGATAATATCTGTTCCTCTAATGAATAAATAACCTGTACTCAGCTCAATTAATATTTGACAGAAACCAGAATCTAAAAATATATTGATGGGAAAGTATTAGGGGATGATGGAAACAGATATAAGTGTAGTTTTTCATGATGATTTCCTACATAAGCTGAGCCTACTTTTCAGTCTAAACCAAACATTAAATGCACCCTGCTAAGCTGAAATAACTCAACGATTCTACTTTTTTACAACTCCAGTTTTTCTTTAAAAAATACCAGTGCGATTTCTATAAACTAAGGAGGGGCATATTAAGATAAGAGAGAATTAAACAGGTTTGTGTTGCCGAAAGAAATGAGAAAAGTTTCACATTTTTTACTAACCTACATGAAATGAATCATAAGAGTGAAAGTTTGATGTACTAATCATTCTTCCTAGTTTTCAAATAACTTAGCTCAGCCTACAATTCAGCCAAAGCCAATGATTAAGTACATCCTGTCATAGCCAGACGAACACACGCGGTATCTCACACTCAACCACTAGCGGACGAGAAGGGGAGGGAAAAGTGGAGTTCCCCCTTCTTCGGCGTTTTCAAAAAGTATAATTTGTCCCCTAAGGTGTGGGTAAAATGGTCTGAAAAACGCCATTTCCCCCTCTTTGAGGAAATTCCCCTCCCTTTGAAGGATTAGGTCGTCCGGCAGTGCACTCAATAAAGCTCAGGTTCTATGCAGTCGAAATGGTTACTAAGCAACATAAGCCCTCACTGTCTACATGTGCCCTTATAGGATTGCACTGACCCGCAAGCCAGCAAATTGATATGGAGGATTTTTATAGGAAAATATGAAACTCAAGGAAACAAACTTGAAAAACCCTATCGAATTTTTTCTATGGTTGACAAGAGTGAGATTCCATGATAACCTACTCTTCTCGTCCGCGTCTGAGACCTCAGGTAACACATGTGCCTGATAGCAGTAGCGGACGAGAAGGAGAGGGAAAAGTGGAATTCCTCCCTTTTTGACGGTTTCAAATAGTAGAGTTCGTTCCTTAGGGTGTATATAAAAATGGCCTTAAAACTGCCATTTCCCCATCTTTGACAAAATTCCCCTCCCTTTGGAGATTTGGCTCGTCCGCCAGTGGACTGATAGATACTGATGGATGTGAAATGAGGCAAAACAAGAAAAATGATTTTTACCAGATAATTTAAAAATTTCAGATTTTTTTCTAAAAGATAAAATTTATGTCTTATGGTCATTTTGGGAGAAATTAGTTATTATAGCTACCTCTTCTAATCCGCTAACCTGCGCATGTGAATATATTATTATATTAGCACGTGTTATACACAGCTGCCGACATGTGCTTATGCTATTGCATGTAAAGCTGGGCTTATAGAATGGAAGCAATTTAGTCCTGATTGTAGTCCGGCAATCACCATTGAATTTTATCAATATCGAACATGAAACGTGAACCAAATGGGTGTTTGAACTCTGAATTTGAAACGTGAATAAATTGACTCACAACAGTTGTGTAAAATTTTACAAAATATTGAATTATATAATTTTTTCTAGGATCGATGGCAGAAAAGATGGTGTTTGCAAACACATCGAACAAACGAACTTAGTTTGAAAACTTATTAGTAAGCTGAAACGTGAACAAAAAAGGTGTAACTTTGAGTGGTTGACATTTTGAAACGTGAATAAAATGATGGTGAATGGTGAATTAGTTAAATCTAACCAGTAAAATCAGTTAATTTAAAAAAATACTATATGCTATCCAAATATTCTAATTTTTTTTCCAAAGATTAGTGTCGGCGGACTGGCGGAGTGAAGCACTCGTGTAAAGAGCACCAGTGGTTTTTTTAATAACTTAATTTAATTTTTAACTTAATTTAATTAAATTAAGTTCTGCCATGAAAAGCAATCGGACCTGGATTTTTTCAACTTGTATTTTAATTAGACAAATAATATAGCTGAGAATTTAAATGATTATAACTTTTATAATTATGGATACAATGCCGAAATGAATTGAAAGAATCCCTGCTCAGATAACTGACGTACGAGCTACAGAAATCTCCAAAGGGAGGGGAATTTCGTCAAAGAAGGGGAATTCCCAGTTTTCAGGGTATTACACATATACCTTGAGAATATGTTCGACTTTTTGAAAACGCCAAAAAGGGTGGAATTCTCTTTTTTCTACCCCTTTCGTCTTCTAGTGGCACAAATAAACGTTCAACGGATTTTTGATCTGCAGTAACTATGTATTTATTTATTTACATATATGATTGTCCTATTAACATCAAAAAACATCATATACCACAATTGAAACGTGAACAAATCAATGTTTAACTCTTTCAGCTTCAATCAAAATACCTACCAAGAAGATATGTATGTAAATCTGGCTCAATGAAAGCAAGTGTACCAGTAATTCACCACGTGACTCTGTAGTGCCTTGTAAGCCACGATAAACTTCTTTTCAAAGGCATACTTGCCATAGAGTGGCAGATTATTCAATGCTTTTCGAAATAACCTATAGCGGACGCGTACAATAACCGCAAGCACTAGCGGACGAGAAGGGGTGGGAAAAGTGTAATTCCTCCTCTTTCGCGTTTTCAAAAAGTAGAATTTGTTCCCTGAGATGTTGTTAAAAATGTCTAAAAACTGTGAATTCCCCCTCTTTGACGAAATTCCCCTCCTTTTGAAGGAATACAGTATCTTGTCTGCTAGTGACCGTGAGACCCACTAGCGGACGTGAGGGGGTAGTGAAAAGTTGACTTCAACCTTTTTTACCTTTTCACATGTAGTCTATAGAGAGCGGGAAATTACGTCACTACAATTTGGTATCTAGTTTTGCTACGGTGTCATTTGAACATCATGATTTTTTTCATTTCATCTCGTTCCAAACCAGGCTCAGGACAAACGAAAGATTGGATGGACTTGAACAAGTTTTTCCGTGACCGTAATCCAGTAGTTCAACATCGTATTAATTTCAACATAATTTTTCTTAAAATAACCGATTTCACACAATTATGATTTATAATTTATCACTCCACAATTGCACCTGTACACAAAAAAAAATTCTCACGATCTATCAAAACGGAAGAAAATGACAACTGAAAATTCGGAATCACGTAGAAAAATTGCAGTAAAATCAAAATGAGTAGGTCGTAAACGTTGAATTGCACCAGTGCATGGAAAAATATAGAAAAATGAAAAATATAGAAATTAGCAATTTTTCATATGAGTAATCGCTCAATGTTTGTGATTTTAGCGAAAACTTCATTCCATGAAAATCGCATTTATTCAAAAACTTTAAACTGAATTTTTTAATTTATTTTCACAAAATTCAGATTTCGTTAACTTATATTTCACACAAAAAAGTAGTTTCTTTGAGTTTGAAATAGCTGCAAATTGAAATGCGGTAAAAGTTTGACACACATCAAGAACAGCCGTACAGTTTTTCGTCATCAGATAAATATAAAAATGATGGGAAAACCGCCCGGCAAATGCACAGATTTGTATCACAATGCCCAAATGAATGAATTTTGGTTGTTGGGAATCATTCTATAAATGCAAATGTTACAAAAATTAGTGAAAAAAAAGTAGAAAATTTGTCAATTTGCTACATCTATTCCAGAATGAGAAAACAGTAAACAAAAATTTCCAAACAAATTCCAAATTTTCAAACTTTATAAAATCTACGACCAAATATTGAAGATTCAAAATTGCACCAATAATTGGCGGTTGTAAAATTTCGCAAAAACACAAAAAAACAACGTTTTACTGAAATTAGAGACAACACTTTTAGTATGGAGCTTCATAGAAGCACACCGGTCATTACGGAAACAAAATCGTCTTTTTGACAAAAAAAAAACTAATAAATCCAGATTCCCATCAAAATGCACCATCTCCGTCCGAGTGAGGAGGGAAAAGAATTGAACCCGCATCGTTTCGCTTCACAGTCAACATGCTAGCCCACTCGGCTATCTGTCCCGGGAGTGCACCAGTATGTTATGGGTGCTGGCTGACTTGCGCGGGCGCGTGCGCTGGATGCGCTGCGGCGCTTCAGGTATGGCACCGGGAATGTTGACCTGATGTTTCAGTGGAGACAATCGCTGTTGTTGTTGTTGTTGCGGTTGTCTGATTTGATGCCGACTGTTGCGGAAGGATTTTCGTAATCGCGACAGATCTTCGGTGAAGAATTCGCCCGTTTGAAGCGCCGAAATCAGCGAGTCGAAATCCTGGTTAGTCCGGGAGCGGATCATCGAGCTCGGGCCGTCGGCTGCAATGGAAGCGAGTAAGTGAGTGAGTGATTTTTTATTTATTTTAACTTAAGGTTGAGTTGAATTAGCAATTAAAAAGTAAAAAGCCTATAACTCATATACCATGAGTGAAACGTAAACAAAACTAGTCGAAATTTATCTTTCATTTGAAACTTGACCGAATCATTGCATCATGCACTAGATCCATTACATCAACCATTGAAACACTTTTAATATGCTCACTTTAGGTTAGAAAATGAAATATTCTGTTGTTATGATGAAACAAACCTTTTAACTCCTATCCTATACCAAAAACAAAATATGATAAAATTTTGAAACGTGAATTATGTAACGAGTGGTTTTGCTGATAAATCGTCACCTCTTATACATATTCGTTTTGAACACTGATTACCACTTTAAAACCTGTGTCTACAATCTGTAGCTAACCACAACTGACAATTCTATTCCGTTTTGCGAATAACGATCTGATCAACGTTCTCCTCTTCCTTCCTTTCATGCCACTAACTGACCTGATGACTAAGCACCATACAAGATAAACTACTCACCAATTTTGACTGATTAACTGATTGACTAACTGATTGACTGACTGACTAACTGATTGACTGACTGACAGACAGATTGACTGACTGACTGACAGACTAACCGCAACTGGCAATACTGCTCCGTTTCGCAAAGAACGATCTGGCCAACGTTCTCCTCTTGTTCTTCTCCTCCTCCTCCCTCTCATGCCACAGCTGATGGAGTGCGTCGGTCAGGTTGCTGATCAACCTGCTCACGTGACCGAACAGGCTCTCAGGTGATGTTTCAACCGGTGTTAGGTTGAATAGACGCGCACAGTCGTGGAACTGAAACGAATGACAGAATGTGTGATGAATGACAGACTGTGTTATGAATGATAGACTGTGTAATGAACGACAGACTGTGTAATGAATGACAGACTGTGTAATGAATGACAGACTGTGTAATGAATGACAGACCGTGTAATGAATGACAGACTGTGTAATAAATGACAGACTGCGTAATGAATGACAGAGAGTGTAATTAATGACTGACTGTGTAATGAATGACAGACCGTGTAATGAATGACAGACTGTGTAATGAACGACAGACTGTGTAATGAATGACAGACTGTGTAATGAATGACAGACTGTGTAATGAATGACAGACTGTGTAATGAATGACTGACTGTGTAATGAATGACAGACTGTGTAATGAATGACAGACTGTGTAATGAATGACTGATTTGTTCTGACTGTGTAATGAATTACAATCTTTGTGAAGAATCTAAGACTGTGTAATGAATGACAGTCTGTGTGATGAATAACAGCCTATAGTGAATGAATGACTGTGTAATAAAGGGCAGACTGTGTATTGAATGACAGACTGTATAATGAATGATAGACTGTATAATGAATGACAGACTGTATAATGAATGACAGACTGTTGTGATGAATGACAGACTGTGTAATGAATGATAGACTGTGTAGTGAATGACTGTCTGTATAATGAATGGATGATGATTGCGTCAAATGTCAGTCAATATCTGCATCGATATATTTTTATTAGGTGGTTGGAGATCAGTGCCATGCATCAGTCAATCAGATTGGTCAAATAGTCATACTACCTCCGTGAAAGGTGAAATAATGCTTTAGGAAGTGAAAATTAGGTTTACTGACTAATTGGTTGAAAAATTATAGACGGACTGACTGACTAACCGCTTCCGTCATAGCCTGATGCGAATGTTGGATTTCAATGTACTGCATGTTGGCGTCCTTCAAGAAGTCATCGACTACCTGCAAGTGAGTGAGTTCGTTTTATATTTATTTTGTATCGTTAGTTTTATTTTACTACAGAGTTAATCTCAACGAGATATGAAAAACCGCTCTTATAACATACGTGAAACGTGAACAGATGTCAAATGAATGTATTTTGATGCTATATTTGTAAGACATACGGAACTAAAGAAATAAAAAAGAAAGTGTCTGACTGACTTCATATTTGATTGATTGCGACTGACTGACTGACAGACTTACTGACTGACTCCTTCACTGACTGACTCACTGACTTACTGCCTCACGGACTGACCTGTATGAATCTGTCATCCGTATCAGTCGTGCTCGGCCAGTCACTCTTTGACTGACCCTTCTTGTGAAGTGACAACTCGTGATTGACCCGATCCAATTCGGAACGAATGTCAGTCAATTCGGAGCCGAGCTCTTGTTGACTGAAAATAGATGTGAAGTTGTTGACTGACTGGTATATTCAAGGCAAATGTGTTCACGTTTCAACTAAGAATGAGTAACGATAATGAACCGTTATCAGTTAATGACCAACGTACCTCGAAACCTCGAAATTTAAAAAATACCCAATATAAGTAACTGGTAACTAACAAAACCTAGAGCTTGAAACTAAGTTGGAGCTGTACGTTATGAGACATCAGAACCCTTTCTTCTATTTTTGGTGTTTTACGACTAAGTCGGAACGGAGCACAATTTTTAAACTTATTTACTTCTATTACATTTTTTTTACAGCTGTGATATTTACAGAAAAAAACAACACCGACTAACTTCACACGAGACGCCTCGAAAACGGCATTTAGTTCACGTTTCATGCGCAGTATATCAGGCTGTTTGGCGTCGATGAACCGAGCAATGTAGTGCATCAATGATTGGTCGGTGCGTACAGACGACTTCACGTCGGGTAACACGTTGAGTGAGGAAACGGCGAATCCTGAAACGTGAGTGAGCAAATGAGTGAATAGTGAATGGAAACGAAAACTAACTATATTTTTCACTAAGTGAAACCTCGATAACGTTTGTAAAAAGAGATTCATTTTTCAACCATTATGGGTGGGTGGATTGCAGAACATTTTAACAGAAAAATGTTTTAGTACTGTGAATTATCATTTCACAGAAAATGTTTTGATCTTATACGTATGTCAGCTCATTTAAAAAGTGAACAATGATTGCCGGTGACTAGCAAAGTTATATAAGCATAACGATTTGATAACAAAAAAACATTTATTGCACCAGTTATGCTGATGTACACATAAATTTTGATGAATTTTTCTATTTTAACGACGAAAAAGAATATTTTTTATCACAAAATAATAAAAATGAATTTTAGTTCATACCATATTTGAAAATTTTCTTCACACTATAAGTGCAGAACGATAACCAACCATAAGCGTTCGCATTCCGTTTTCCGTAATTCATATAGTTGCCGATTGCCAGAATCAAAGCCAGAAGTTTTCGAAGTCGTCGTGATGTACTGACGGCCCGTGACGCTCTCTCGACCGCCTGCAACAGTGACTGACTGACTGACTGACTGACTGACTGACTGACTGACTGACTGACTGACTGACTGACTGACTGACTGACTCACCTGAATCTGAGGTTTGCATTCGCTCAGTCGTTCGCGGAAATTCTTGATAACGTATAAGCAATGTAGACGTTGATCGTATCGTGGAATTCTGTAATGTGTGAGTTATGTAGTCAGTCAAACAGTAAGTCAATCAGTCAGTCAGTCAGTCACTCAGTCAGTCAGTCAGTCAGTCGGTCAGTCAGCCCGCCAGTCAGTAAGTCAGTGAACAATCTGTCTATAAAATGTTGTTCACGTTCCAAATGTTCTAAGTGTTTGATTTTACATGAAAAATTAAAGGTTATACAATATGTAGATGACTTAGCGATAAACGATAAAGAACTGAAAGTAAAACGTGATGAGCAAACAGGTTTTTGCATGTGTCTACTAATTTACTCAGTCCCTCACCCACTCACTCACTCACTCACTCACTCACTCACTCACTCACTCACTCACTCACTCACTCACTCACTCACTCACTCACTCACTCACTCACTCACTCACTCACTCACTCACTCACTCACTCACTCACTCACTCACTCACTCACTCACTCGCTCACTCACTCACTCACTCACTCACTCACTCACTCACTCACTCCCTCACTCACTCACTCACTCACTCACTCACTCACTCACTCACTCACTCACTCACTCACTCACTCACTCACTCATTCACTCACTCACTCACTCACTCACTCACTCACTCACTCACTCACTCACTCACTCACTCACTCCCTCACGCACTCACTCACTTGGACATCTCTAATAGGAATCGGTCAGCAGTGGCCAGCTGATCAACGTTGGTGCCTTGATTCAGAGCCTCATGGATCAGTTCCAGATCTTCTCCAGTGGGCACGTATTTGAGTAACTGAAAAGGATTCAGTAAGTCAGTCATTCAGTCAGTCACTCAGTCAGTTCATCAGTCAGTTGGTCAGTCAGTCAGTAAGTCAGTCAGTCACTCCAATATGTCATCCATGTGCTAGAGATTTAAATTTTGTGTGATATCAGTGTAAATCGTTTATAAACAATGCTTTCAAATTTACATAGCCGTATTGAAACATGAGTAGTAGGAGGTATGCTGAAATGGGGGAAAAGCGGAAATTTTTAGATTTTAGCGGTCATTTAATATTTAGAATAAAAAGTTGAAAGTGCTAAATATGGCGTTGTGTTTTTTATCATTGGGTTCAGCTTTTTTTAGTTCAATGTTCCTCATGACGTTAAAGTCACATACCGTATGTCTCACTCACTCACTCACTCACTCACTCACTCACTCACTCACTCACTCACTCACTCACTCACTCACTCACTCACTCACTCACTCACTCACTCACTCACTCCATCACTCACTCCATCACTCACTCCATCACTCACTCCATCACTCACTCCATCACTCACTCCATCACTCACTCCATCACTCACTCCATCACTCACTCCATCACTCACTCCATCACTCACTCCATCACTCACTCTATCACTCACTCCATCACTCACTCCATCACTCACTCCATCACTCACTCCATCACTCACTCCATCACTCACTCCATCACTCACTCCATCACTCACTCCATCACTCACTCCATCACTCACTCCATCACTCACCTCATCACTCACTCCATCACTCACTCACTCACTCACAAGTGACAAATGAGTAAAGAAAATAAAGTTTTATTAATAAAATTTTATTTATAAAATGCAAAAAAAAACAATATGATAGGGCTAGTTTAGTTGACCAAATTGTCATCGCATAATCTCACGCACTCACGCACCCACGCACCCACTCATTCACTCACTCACTCACTCACTCACTCACTCACTCACTCGCTCACTCACTCACTCACTCACTCACTCACTCACTCACTCACTCACTCACTCACTCACTCACTCACTCACTCACTCACTCACTCACTCACTCACTCACTCACTCACTCACTCACTCACTCACTCACTCACTCACTCACTCACTCACTCACTCACTCACTCACATGTTCGAGCATGTCCTTAGGCAGTACAGCCTCCTCATCCATGCTAAGCACAGCTCTTCTAATCTCACGATTAGTGAGCTTAAGTCGAGACAAAAGTATGGTACAGTTCTGAGCTCGACGTGTATCGATCACCGAAACGAGATTATCTCCTCGCAGTTGCGATCGGCGTGACAGCGTACCGAGCATGGAGGCGGAGTCATCCGGATTATCCGACTGAAATAGGAAAAACGGCTTTGTAAATCTTTTTAGTCAAAAAAGTACATGCTGCGAAATGTATGTCGGTTTTTTCATAAAAAAATGATTTTTTCATTAATGTTTTTACTCTCACAGGTACATTTTACGAAATAAAAAATAGTTTTTGTGCTCGACTTTAAATGTTTGTTTGGTGTTTTGCTGAAATGACTTTTGCTGAACATTTCTGCGAAGTCTGATTTCGAGCATCAAATCATCAAAGAAAATATGGGTACGCTAATTTTATTTCGATCAGTTTACTGTTCATGTTTCACTGCGTTTACTGAAAAGAAACCGTTCGGTCATCAATAATGTCCCGTTATTCTTCAGTGTTTAACAAAACATATCGTCAATCAGTTCACTAAATAAGGGTGCCTTCATAGTCAGTTGCCAAAACAGTTGCAAAAAAGTTGCAACATTTTTCGGAATTTTTTTGACGTTCCGTTTTTCCTCTGTTTCTGTCTTCCAAAACATTTCGGAACGTCACGAAAAGTTCCGAAAAAACTTTCAAAAATTCTGCAACTGATTATGAAGGCACCCTAACAAAAAAACTTTAAGCCCCAAGGTGAGTCGTTATATTGAAACGCATTATGGGCGATGAAAAAAAGTTAAATATTACATATTAATGTAAAAAAACTATCGGTATTATTTCTTCCAATAACAACAATAAATTATAATTTCCTTGATGTAAAGTGTTGTAATTGAATTATATGCTCATTTTAACTATAATAAATTAAAAAAACCATTAGCTAAAAGTATCAATTCTTCAAAAAACAACCTGTCGGTTCATCACAGCGAATTGCTGATCCAACTCCCTCAGGTCCAGTAGGTCGTAAAACTTTTCCTCGTCAATATTTTCCCAGATCGTATCTTTGGTGTTACGGGATGTCAGCTTCTCCCA
>OZ038448.1:19250227-19285227 GCA_964036265.1 Daptonema setosum
TAGAGCGTTGATGACTGATTAGGGTAATTGATTTGAAGGCGCGCCATTTATTTGAAAGTGAATTTCTGATGTGGACTGAGATTCACCGGCGGACGAGCTAACCCTCCAAATGGAGGGGAACTTCGTCGAAGAGGAGGAATAGATAATTTTCCTGTCATTTTACCTACACCTTAGGGAATTAACAAATTTTTACCAAAGAGGGGGAATTCCACGTTTCCCACTCCTTCTCGTCAGCTAGTGCTGAGAGTGGATCGTCTTTTTTAGTCAACGCAGGGGAAAGTTTCACAAATTGATTGTCAACTTGAGAAAATTTGACGGCTTCTCACTCAGTCTTCTAATTATTGGTGAATGGTAAGATCAATTTACTGATATTATAATGTAATCAATCAATCAGTCATTTTGCCGACAGTCACCAATCCGGAAACATTAATTGACTGATCGATTGACAGACAAAACGCTGACTGACCGACAGACAGACCAATTATCACACCCCGATAATCAAAACGAGTGATTGACTGATTGTCTTAGCCCGCAATACACACAGCGATTCATTCATGCGTTATTTAATTTATAATAGTAAGTTATATCTCGAGTTATTACTTATTATTAGCGAAATTGCTAGCTTGGACAATTGGTGAAAGGCACTGGAAGCTTAGCCGATCCGCCAAATGAAGGGGAATTTCTTCAAAGAGTGGGGAATCGACAGTATGCTATTCCACCTACATCTTAAGAAGAGGGCAGTTCTGAGACCATTTAAACTACATGAAAAAAACAGGGAAAACCTCAACTTTTGTCAATCGGCAGCTTGGGGGAGGGATTCCTCTATCCACTCTCTTCTTGTCCGCTTTACTAGAAAACGACGGGTTCGACCTGACAACTTGAGTAGACTTTTAACAAAATAACCGACTATTTAAATAGGTTTAAATGTTTTTCATGTTACAAGACCGGTGAATGTAGTAAACTGCAAACAATGCATTCAAAGCGTTCGTGCGGTAATGGGCGCTTTTGCCCCGCGGCTGTTTTGCCCCGCTAAAGATAGGTCGTTTCGCCCCGCGAAAAATAGAAATTTCGCGGGGCAAAAGAGCCTACCTGAATTTTGACGCTGCCGGGGCTAAAGCGCACGTGTCATTTCGCCCCGCGTGATGGTTGGCGGATTAAGGGGTTCTTGACGCCGGGGGGCATATTTACAGAAACTACAAAAAAAATTGTCACCAGTAAAACTTTTCTCAAAACTATGGTTTCGCACAAGTGAACGAAAAATTTTGTGACTGAAAGACGTTTTTTTTATGAAAACGAAGTTTAAATTAGAGAAAAAATAGGATTGCCTGTTATGAAGAAACTATTTATTTTTGCGCTCTTATTTGCATTAAGAAGTTCCCATTGTTTGTATGGCTTCGGCTTAGTAATTATCACAGATCGTTCATTCTAAGCGAGATCGCCGAGTATGAGGCTAAGAGTTAGTTTTCAGTTTAGGCGTAGGATTAGGCTTAGGGTTTGAGAAAGTCTTGGGCGCGTAGCGCCCGAGCCCTTCTTCAAAGGCTAAGCCTAAGCCTAAGCCTACACTGAAACCTAAGTTTTATGCCCCCGCCTTGGACCGTTAGCACCGCGAAGCGGAGGTGTCCAGCGTGGTTTTTCGTGTCACCACAAGCCGAACCGTTAGCCATAACCTAAGAGTTAAAACACCTAAGAGGTCAGATTTTAACACACCAGCGTCGAATCCGCCAAATATCACGCGGGGCGAAATGACACGTGCGCTTTTGCCCCGTCAGCGTCATATTGAGGTAGGTCGTTTCGCCCCGCGAAATTCACATTTTTTGGCGTGGCGAATCGACCTACCTTTCGCGGGGCGAAACAGCCGCGGGGCGAAAGATCTCATAATCGTTCGTGCATCCGTTCCCATATGTTCCAACCAGTCGAACAAAATGAAGAAAACCCGTTCACGTTTCATCGATAATAAATATTTGTAAAAAGGTATATTTCATGGTAATCGAAACAGAGAACGATGAAACAAATTAACAATAATGCAAAAAAACAGCCCTTTTAGTAAAAAGTATAACAACCCCTATAAAGTATAAAACGAAAAGTTATACGTTTGTGCTGAAAAAAGCGAGTATTCAAATTCAATCGGCTAATCCACTTCAAAGGCTATAATGGTTTAATCTGATTATCCCACTCACTAAAACCATCATTACTCCTTTGCCTCAACGCGATATCCATCTCCTGATTGCAGAGCTGATGTTCCATTATTTTTTGGCGCTCATTTGAATATTTGAATTTCCGAAAGCACTACGACATTCATTCCGAAAAATGGCATGAATTCAAATTGAGTCGGCTAATCCCTTTCAAAAGCTATACTAGTTTAACCTGATTATCCCACTCAGTAAACCCGTACATCCTCTGTCTCAAGACGCTTTCCATCTCCTGATTCAACGTTTTCGCCAACGCTTGCTGAGCTGATGTTTCATTATTTCTGGCGCGCATTTGAATATTCGAATCTGCGAACGCACTACGACGCTGATTGGCCGGCGCCGAGGTGCTTTGCGATCGGACCATAGAGGTCCCGCTGCGAAATTGTCGGAGGTTTTCGCTGTAGGACCAGTCGTTGTTCGTGGTGGGACCAGGTGGCTGCTGCTGATGACACGCGTGATGGCGAGTGCGTGGTTGGAAGGTGGTGAGCAGTGTGGACATTGTGCTATGTATACAGGAGTTGTATTTTGAACAAATAGAACACAGCTCATTAATCTTTTAGCAGTACTCGTATAGACTTGTACTCATAACTTACTACTGGCTTTATGAGTTGTTGCCACTAAAAAGCACCCCAGCGAGCCCGATTTCCGATAATTTCCAAAATCACGGATTTGGCTGAAAACAACTCCATATGTGCTAAAATTTACGCTGATCTCAAATATCTTTTCAGATTTCGCTTGGGTGCTCCGTATAACTTGGAAACAGAACTTTTATGACAGCAAGTCAAAATTATTTTGAGAAAATGCTTGATTTTACAAAAATACGAAATGTGAGAGGTGGGAATGACCTACAGCGATGAAATTTTTTCCTGTAAAACCTGAGATGGTAACCCTAATGGCATGCAATTTGCAGCTTACAGAACGACGTTTTCGGCAGTTAATTATTCCACGAAAATAGGTCGTTAGCTGAAAATTTTCTATAAAGTTTTACGTTTCCAGACTTTTTAAAAGAAAATTAACATTATATACGCTGGCTTAACTAAAATTAGATGCAGTTTTTCACGGTGAATCAGGCTTAGTAAAAGATCCTGCAAGGTAATGGCTGTAATTTATGGAATTAAACCGCAAAAACTAGGTTTTCACGTTGATAATTCAATGGAAAATCAGTTCGTTCACAAACAGCCCGACAAAATTTTATAAAACGCTAGTTATTTAGTATTTTGAAATGGTTTATAGAAAGAAACATGAGCAAGAGGAACTGGCTTGTCGTTCTGAGCAAAAACAATATAATTCCGCTTCAAAATAACAAAAAACAACGTCATTATCCGACCTCCTTCACCTCGATGAGAATTGAACCTAGAACTGATGGTTTATAAGTCTGACGCTTTAACCACTGAGCTACGCAGGCGACGAAGCGCGGATTTAAAAAACTGACTATATACGCGAGGACTGAGTACTAGCGTCAGTTTGGCGTTCCAACGTGTGAACCAGCCAATGCACCGGACTCGATGTTTTCGGTGATTTTCAGTTTTCGGCGGTTAATTCTGAGAGATAGAGGAATTACCTTGCAAGGTCTTTAATATTTCCTGATTCACCGTGAAAAACTGCATCTGATTTTAGTTAAGCGAGCGTATATAATGTGAATTTTCTTTGAAAAAATCTGGAAACGTAAATTTTTATGGGAGATTTTTAGCTAACGACCTATGTTTCGCGGAATTAGTAACTGCCGAAGACGTCGTTTTTCAAGCTGCAAATTCAATGACATCTGGGTTACCATTTCAGGTTTTACAGGAAAAAATTTCATCGCTGTAGGTCATTCCCACCTCTCACATTTCGTATTTTTGTAAAATCAAGCATTTTCTCAAAATAATTTTGACTTGCTGTCATAAAAGTTCTGTTTTCAAGTTATACGGAGCACCCAAGCGAAATCTGAAAAGATATTTGAAATCAGCGTAAATTTTAGCACATATGGAGTTGTTTTCAGCCAAATCCGTGATTTTGGAAATTATCGGAAATCGGGCTCGCTGGGGTGCTTTTTAGTGGCAACAACTCTTATGAAAATCAGGAACTCAATAGCACGAAAAGCAAAATTTGTTGTCTGACTGAATTAAATGTCCAGGACTCCTCTGAATCAAAATGTTTCACACCATCATTTTGAGTCAATTATAGACGTGCAATCGCAGTTCAGTAACAATTCGATTTTCGAAAATCTTCATGGGAAAATAACCTAGAATATTCACTTACGAATGTTGAAGTTTTCCATACATAGTACAACCCAATAATGGCTAAGGGTGCGTTTAAAATAAAAGGAAAGTAAAAAGGAAAGTAAAATGGAAAGTAAAAGGGTCATTAATTTGTAAAACATTTGTGTGAAAACTTTGATTTTGCTCCTGGGAACTTTTATTGAATGAAATGTTTTATAGTTTAATGACCCTTTTACTTTTCATTTTACTTTCCTTTTTACTTTCCTTTTCACTCTGAAAACACCCTAACAATGCCGTAGGCTCAATTTCTTTCATGGATTATAAAATAAAGTCGAAACGGATGAAAACAGTTACTGTATATAGTAGATAGTTTTCTAACCCACAAATTCATGTCAAAAAGGAAAACAGCTGGAAAAACATAGGACGACTTATACAGGGTGGTTCATAAAGATAAAAGTAATAAGAAAATGAAAACAAAAAAGAAAAGTCATTTTTCTGTAGAATATTTTCTTGAAAAAAATCTGGGAACAAAACACAACATTTCGGTTGAAAAAATTTTACACAGATGAATGTTCTCGTTCCGTTCTATTGTTTTTTTCTTTTTTAATTTCCTTCTAACTTTTAAAGCACCCTATAATGACACACCCTGTACCATTACCGTACATGGAATGTTTGCAGTGCTTACCTGCCTGTATTCTGTACACTTGACACAGCTAGTGATCACTAACGAACGAAACGAAACGGAACGAAATTTTTTGAGTTTCGTTTCGATTGATTCGAAACGAAAATTCCGTGTTTCGTTTCGTTAGCTACCGAAACGAAGAAAGTTTCGTTAAGGGTTTCGATAAGGTTTAATAAACTATTTTATTCTTACAACCGAACCTCCATAGACACATGAGACGTATAGCTCACGTTTCATAGACACTTCCATTATATAAAACATTAGTCGGTGAGTCAGCGAGTGAGTGAGTGAGTGAGTGTGAGTGAGTGAGTTAGTAAGTGAGTGAGTGAGTGAGTGAGTAAGTGAGTGAGTAAGTGAGTGAGTGAGTAAGTAAGTGAGTGAGTGAGTAAGTGAGTGAATAAGTAAGTGAGTAAGTGAGTGAGTGAGTAAGTGAGTGAGTAAGTGAGTAAGTGAGTGAGTGAGTGAGTAAGTGAGTGAGTAAGTGAGTGAGTGAGTAAGTGAGTGAGTAAGTGAATGGTCAGATAGAGGTTGTTCACAGTTACTGAAAACCCACAAATCGAATCGAAACTCTTATCGAAATTTTTCGTTTCGGTAGCAATCGAAACGAAACTTATGGAATTTCGTTTCGAGAATATCGAAACGAAGTAACATATTTCGGGAGGAAGGTTCGTTTCGGAAGTTTCGATAAGGTTCGTTTCGTTAGTGATCACTAGACACAGCTGGTGTTGTAGTATTCCACCAACCTATAGCCTATCCAGGGTTTCTTGTTACTCAGACAGTTTTTGGCGCGCAGTTTGAATTTAGGGTACCAGTGGTGGAACCCAAAACTTCAAAATTTACTCACTGTACATAGCTTCCTGCACCAAATTTTTTGGTAAAATGTTCTGTTCACGTTTCAGGGTTTGCATCAACCCCTGGTAAATTCGAAATGTATTCAGTGTTTAGTGTAAAAAATTGCAAACTGCAAAACCAAATAAATGATCTTTCTCATGCATAATAAGGCCCGTATGTTGTTTCTGCAAGCAAAAATATTGCCCATAACATTTGATTATGAAACATCACTAGCCTCAACCCAACTCGGTTGACACCATAGTTTATCACAGTATAGCATGGGGTGATGGTGATTGATTGATAGTCGAGATCTGATGTTTCATTATCAGACGTTTTGGGCGAAGTTTTTGCTGGCAGAAACAACATACCGGCTTTTTAAAACAAAACATTTTCATTTAATTAGAAGACTTTTATACGCGCGTTATTTTATTGACATTGGCAAATTGTTTCCCATGTATGCACAGTCATTGAGATCATTGTGTTTACTCCTAGTCTGTGGCTGAAAAATGCACACGAACATAACACATTATGCCGCCTAAAAAGTCACCTAGCAACAGGCGCGAATTTAAATTTCAAATCGCCATAACAATTTTCAAAATGCCATATACAGATGAAAACTAAAAGTTGTTGCTTTTTCTATACGTTTCACTTAGGATATAGTCGTTTGTAACAAGCAAAATTCACGGCTACTGGTTCAGACCCGAACTCTCAAAACAACAATGCAAGTCTATCAGTCAGTCCCAGTAACATAATAATGTCACCGAAACAATGGCGCCCAATAAAATGGAATCTCTTTCGCAAATAAAAATGCTAAAAACAAAACGTTGATTTTGTTCATGTTTCATGTGGAATATCAACATTCATGACCAGCAAGTTTCCTCATTACAGTAGTTTGTTCACATCAATTCTAACACTCCTAGTCGATCAATCAGTCCTAGTAGAATAAGGAACGCATGAAGGATTAAAGGAACTTGAGAGTAATGCCATGTCGAGGAGTGATTCTCTGTAAACTATTTCTTACACATGAAGTAGAAAACTGCTCCCAATATTAATATCATGGCAAAAAACTAAAGGACAACTTTCTGAATGTAATGAAATTTATCTGTTATATATTCATCATTCATGGAAACTTTTTCCAATTTGAAATACAGCCAATATCCGAAAAAAAAAGATTTTGTTGGTACTGAATAAACATTTTCGTGATAAAAACTAAAAGGTTTCAATTCCGATCCGAACTGACTTCATCGTCCCAGAGAGTGCGGATTATCTGACCGGGAGTGTTTGATGGAGTGGGTTCCTTCCAACCCACGACAAAAACAAAAACATCGTTAAGTTAAACCTTCTATCCATCTTATGAAAGCTTGACTGCACAGGCGAAGACCGGGAACTTTGAATATTTATAGCGTATTCATGTTATCTTGTTATAAATATTTTATTTATATAAAGCCACACAATGGATTATATTTAACACTTGCATGTTATCGGAATCTGATATGAAACAGTGGAAGAACATTTTAACTGATAACTTGAATGTGCGCCAAAACCAGATTCGAATTCAAACTGCGCGCCAAAAACGTTTCAAGTAACAAGAAACCCTGGATAGGCTAAAATGGCTTCGGCCTACTGATGCTGTGGAGGCCAGTAACTTCGAATACTTATAACTTGTTCATGTTATCTTGTTATAATTTTTTGTCATATAACCACAAGAACAATGATTTACATGTTTGAACAATAAATGAACTTGCATGTTATGGGAGCCCGGTAAATTTTTTTTTAACGAAAATGTGAGTCAAAAGCGTTGAAAAAAATCTGTTTAGTCTAAGACATGACTCAGAGAGATTTCGGTCAAACTAATTGACTTAATGAAAACAGTGCCCGCGACCAGAATTTGAACGGTTCTACTGGAAAACACGTTCAGTACTTTCAAGCATCAGAGCCTTCAATTTGGCGTCTTTCCTTTACTGGCTTAAGGAAACCGCGGCTATTCAACAAAAAACTACGTGTGAGTGACCATATCTTTTCAGCCGAAAATAACTCCAAATTCGTTTAACGGCCTACATAGTTGAGACAAAACCAGAACAAATGGAGGGCTCAATAGGAACGCTTCTTTTAACTCAATCAGGCCCTGAGCACTGGCGGACGAGCCAAACCTCCAAAGAGAGGGGCATTTTATCAATGAGGGGAATTCGCAGTTTTAAGGGCCGTTTTACCTACACCTTAAGGAACAAACTCTACGTTTTTGAAGTCACCAAAGAGGGGGAATTCCACTTTTCCCACCCCTTCTCGTCTGCTAGTGGCCCTGAGTCCTGAGACACAACCATTGGTAGACGATCAAAGCATCCAGATTAGAGTAAAGTCCTCCTAAAGAAGGAAAATGACAAATTCTGGTCGACCTAGACTACACCTAGAGATAGAAACCTTTTGAAAACCTGAAAATGGGAAAGTTATTACTTGTCCGCTCCCACACTAAAGCAAGTACTGTAAGCTTGTATAAAAGTTCCTGAGATTCTGCCACTAGCGGACGAGAAGGGTTAGAAAAGTGGAAGTCCCTCCTCTTTGGCGAGTTCGAAAAGTGCAGTTTGCTCCCTAAACATGTAGCTAAAAAGCCTGAAAACATCCAATCCCCCTCTCTTTGACAAAATTCCCCTCCCTCAGGAGGATTAGCTCGTCCGCCAGTGGATTCTAGTAAACAGTTGACACGATAGCTTTTCCAAACCTGGAAACCAGTCACGGAACACGATGACTGAAATTTCAACTGTTCAGTTCCAACTTGGTTCTGACCATGATTCAGAAAATTCTAACAAAAAAGGAAATCCTCTCCCTCCCCTAATTTCGCCCACCCTGTAGACCAAACCAACTCATTCAATCAGTGGCTGCTTTCAACGAGTGGCTTGATCCAATTTCAAACGGACTAAAGCAGATCTTTTCCACTCAGTAGTGGACGAGAAGGGGTGGGAAAAGTAGAATTCCCCCCCTCTTTGGTGGTTTCAAAAATTTTGATTTTGTGCCTCAAGGTTTAAGTAAATGGCATGCTTCCTGCCGATTCCCCCTCTTTGGGAAGATTCCCCTCCCTTTGGGGGCTTGGCTTGTCTGCCGGGTTGTGTTTCTACTACAATTGGTTGTTGTTCGTTAGAACTGAAGACCGGACTTGTGGTTACATGTATTATAGGCACAGTGAAACGTGAACTGATTTGATCAATGGCGGATTAGTCAGATCTCCAAAGGGAAGAATTTTTTTTCGAAATTGAGGATATTAACAGTTTTGATGTTTTACTCACATGCACCTTCAGGAGCAACTTATGTTTTTTTTGGAATTCCCAAAGAGGGAGATTCTCATTTTTTGTTCTTCCCCCGTCCATGATTCATGGTATAATACTGCATGAGCAGGACAGACAGATAAAAATGAAAAATTCACCGAGTTCAAGTTCATATCGTAAATGGATAACAAACAAGTAAATGTCAACGAGAAGCAATTATTGTTTTATCAATTTGGAATAAAAACAATTTTATTTTCGTTGTTTTTATCAGTGAATTATCCAAGTTTACATACAGATCAGGTACTTCAGAACGTCTAGACGGCGATGAACAGTGGAAAACAAACGAAAAGGTGGAATCCCCCTTTTTGGCGGTTTCAAAAAATATAGTTTGTTCCTCAAGGTGTAGATGAAATGGCCTCAAAACTGCCAATTCCCCATCTTTGATAAAAAAAATTCCCCTCCCTTTGGAAGCTTCGTTCGTCCGCCAGTGAGTAGGGAACATAATCAAACATTGGGATACTCAACCGTGGAAATCGCCAAATGAAAAAGGCGCGTATTTGAATTCAGTCCTCTAATCAAATACGATTTCTTTAAGTCACTAAGAATCGACAGATCCAGGAAGAAAATCATTGTCCATAGTGAGTTTCGGTAGTAAATCGATACCACTGATCACGATTTGCATGGTCAAATGCTTTAAAGATCACTCTAACTAAGGATATTTGCGAGTTAATAGTCGAGAGCGCACTCAAAAAGTTACCAAACGCATGCATTCGTTACAAAGGTTAGTGGCAAAAAATTCCTTCGAGTACACACTATAGCCGAGTTAGCGCGTATGACTCACAATCCGCATACGGAACAAAATAAAACGGTTCGAGTCTCCATTTCAGTACGTCTACACTGTATATACTGTCGGGACGGGACCCATAGAGCCTAATGTGCCTATATGGATGGACATTCCTGGTAATGTCTTTGACAATAGCTCGGACGCTTCTGTGCACAAACGACAGACAAAAGCATAAAAATACAGTGCTTTTATCGGGTTAAGACTTTTTCTGGGACAGTTCCTTTGTTTCCTTAAAACCTTTTTCTCACGCCCAAATACTGTGCAGGTCTGTTTGTTAAATGGGGTAAATTAATTTTACTAAATTAAAAGCCATCTCATTAGGCAAGACATGATCGAACTGGCTTCTTCGGTCAATGAAGGGCATAATTTTTCCATTCAATTAAAATAATGTTTTAGAAAAATGAGTTTTAGTAAAATAAACAGGGTTAACAACACGGAGCATCCATGAATACAATCTGAATCTGATGCGTAACCCGGTGCACCGAAGCAAATTTACCAAAAAAAATATTTTTTAATGCGCACGGCAACGCGACTATGAATTCATGGTAACACTGGAAGAAAGCGGCATAAACATACTATAGACGCGAAGCACCCATGGATACAAACCATATCTGATGCGTTACCATATCTAATGGTGGTTGTCCAAGGATAAACTGGTATAAACCGTTTTCAAGTTCATTTGAGCGGTTTTCCTCCTAATTTGTACTATTTTTTGTCATTGGAGAAACTTCCATCGCGTGTGTGGCACATAAAGTGTGTAAGCTGGGTTATTAAGCCATGGGACCCAAATCATTTACCTACAATAATTTACTATACGCTTTCACGTTTCAAACATCAAATGAATTTAATTTTTTTTTAATATCATCGATTAAACATCGTTTAATAGAATCATAACATTCAGACTGAAAAAAACTAAAACCCAATGCTGATTTGGCAATATCGAATTATAAAAACGCACTGAAACGTGTGAGAAAAATTTTTTTATGAAGTAAATCGTGTTGCAAATTTACTAAAAGCGTTCACGTTTCAAGAAAGGACATGGAAGAACCAAAGATAAGTTAAGTTATTTCATAAGTTCTTTCATAAAAACGTAGTATAAAAATGCTTAAACACTGACATAATTAGGTTAGTGGACAATAAACCAACGGAAAACTCACGATATAGTCGGTTATGATAAACCTTTTCAAAAAGTTGTTTAGAAATTTATGTACACGCACATAGAGAAATTGATTTTGTAAAAATATTCTTTGTCGTCGTGTTTGACATTTTGACAAAAGTTTTACAAGAAATTTTGTTTAGAAATTTGTTTTTTTTTCATAAAGGTAAAACGGGAAAAATTACGAATTCCGTGTAAATTATTCACCCAAAGCACGTAATAAAGTCTGGTTATTACTTTTTTAATTGTTTCCTGGAGTTATTTTGTTTCATCATTTAAAATTCAACTGCTCAGAAAAACTCGCTCATCCATGCGACAATTTCACTTCGACACACTTGTGTAAACCTTGTGCTACAGAATAGTTTTACAGAAATATTTTTCATGTGCGGCTGGTAGTTTTTTTTGAAAATTAGGAAAGGTTTGTCATAGCCGACTATATCCATTGATGAGAGACCATGCATCGTGAGAGTTAATCGGGAATTCAATTGCCTTGAAAACTTTTTTGATTTGCGTTCACGTTTCAAGCGAGAAATATGACAAATCTAACGATAAGATTTTCGTTTAGACTCGATTATTGATTCTCAATTAAAAAAAAACTCTAAATTCAAACTCAACCTCATTATACCAGAACAACATTAGATTCATGAGATCTGTTTATAAAAAAACCCTCGAAAGTTCAGAAAAGATGTTTTTGGTGAAGAAATTAGACTGCACAAAAATGCCGGTTCACATTTTAAGTAAGAAAAAAACTTCAAAAAAACGTAAATCAATGTTTCAATAGAATTCTCTCGTTCGTAAATCGAACTAAATGTTCTAGCGCAAATCAGCAGTGAACTAACGATTTCCATTGATAAAAAAATAATATTTTAACTTGCAGTAAAAAGTTCTCACGTTTCAAACAGTAAATATATATTCTTCTCCGAAAAAATTCGTTAATCGTTCGTTGTTCAACGGGAATAGTTATATCAATAAGACAGCTAAAAGTACGGTAAACCAACACTAAGTTTGCGATATCCATTGATGAAAATCACCGAAATGTGGGGAATGTAGTTCCGGCTAAAGTAAATTGCAGTGCAGAATCCGACAATAAATGTGAAAATGCCGGTAAATCCGAGGACAAAGTTCAATGCCATTGTTGTTGTTGTTGTTGTTGTTGTTGTTGTTGTCGTTGTTGTTGTTGTTGTTTGACCCTTCCGCACACCCAACTGGAGAAATTTTGTAGATCACATTTTCGCTTCCTTGCCATAAATGCTGTCAACGAAAAAATATTTCAAAAGAAAGGAGTAACAAGCCGTGAAGGCGGGATGTGAGTGGCCACAGTTCGTTCTAAAATATTTTCCCATATGTGACACGTGTTCATATGTGACAAAATATGAAAATGATCAAATATGCAAATATTACAAATACGAACAAATGGAATGCCGTCAATAGAAAAACACAGACAAGCATATAGGTGCTAAGAAATATACTGGCGGTTGAATATCCTCGGAGTAGAAATATAGAAGTTTACCCAAGCACCGTGCAGCTAGCATTAAAATACAGAGCCGGCCAACCAGGATAGCGAATAGCGCACAGCGTTCTCAATGCTGATTGGCTCGCTCTCTATGCTGATTGGCCAGCTGTTCAATTTGAATGCTAGCTGGACAGCATTTGAGCGTGTATATAGTTGTCTAGTCATCAGGCAGCGGGGCTCGGGTGGAATTCTATAATATTCACTCCGAGGTTGTTCAACCGCCACTATACCTTGTTTGTGAAATTATGGATTACAGAGAAGCGTATTTTTTTACAGTGAATATTATTATTTTAACGGAAACACAACCATGGTGGTTCACCAGGCCAATATGGTAAGACTGAAACATGAACAGTTCACGGAACGAACATTTTGCAGTTTGAAATTTGAACATTACACTGATCGGGTTCTTTGAATAAAACGTGAACTGTTGTGGCACACGAACCTGACACATGTTCGCAAATACGAAGATGATTGACTATGCAAATACAGAAACTATCATTTGGAATGCCGTCTATAGAAAAATACAGACAAGCAGATAGGATGCTGGAAAATATTTTGTTCGAGGAATTTTAGATGAGAGTGGTGAAAATTTTGTTACACATATTTTTTTCCTATGTTTTTATTTTATTTATGGTTTATAAACGCAACCATGGTGGTTCAAAAGTTTATTCATCATTATGTGATGTTTCATAAGTTTGAGTTTCGCGTCCAATGTGATCGTAAAAAATTGTTCAAATGGAGTCGAAGAACTTGCTCAATTTTAATAAAATTTACATGTGAGAGGACTTTAGTCTTTTTTACGTTTCAAGACAATGACAGATTAATTGTTTGCTGGCACGTTGGCTGTTGTATAACTAATATATCAAGTTCGTAAATATCACAAAATTAAAAAAATTAAAAATTACAAGCGTTTATTTTGTTTGTTACTGTGCCAAGTGAATTTTTTCAGCGTACAATGTACAAGTAGACAGTTTTTCAGGAATCAATTCAAATTAGTGAATCAAACCTGGAGAATGCATCTGAATTACTCACAAAGTCAAAAAATGTATGAACGAAAGCGATGCCGGTCGTTACCATTACCAGTGTAATGTTATTCAGTTCACGTTTCATAATCAATTAAGATTAGAGGAGTTTTGATTTATTTTGTTGCCATACGCTTATGTATAAAACAAAAAAATCATTCACCGCCCAAAAAAGAATGGGGACCGAAGGTAAAACGAATGTTGAAAAATGAAACAATGCATTGTCTATTACTAAGACTAAGTGCTGATGGACTGAGAGGAATTTTAGGAGAGCATTTGAAACTCTGTAAAACAAACTTTGGCAGCAAAAAACTATGCAACTATGCAAATAATGTACGAATGAAGTGATTCTGTTCACGTTTCACGATCAGTTAGCTTAAACGAATGTTTTGAAATTAAGTGCTGCATTATCCATTACTATAACAAAGTGGTAAGAATAAAATAAAAATGAATTCATTACTTTAAACAACTAGTGGAACACCACTGTAACTATGCATGAAAACGACGCCGATGAACTGAAAAGACTTTAAAGAGCATTTGAAACTCTGTAAAATAAACTTTTGCAGCTAAAAAAACTATGCAACCATGCAAACAATGTACGAATGTAGTGAATCTGTTCACGTTTCACGATCAATTACAATAAACGAATGGCATAAAAGTTGTTTGCTGCATTATCCATTACTATAACAAAGTGGTGAAAATAAAATAAAAATGAATTCATTACTGTAACTATGCATGAAAACGACGCTGATGGACTGAAAAGACTTTTAGAAGAGCATTTGAAACTCGGTAAAATAAACTTTGGCAGCAAAAAATTATGCAACTATACAAACATGTACGAATGTAGTGATTCTGTTCACGTTTCACGATCATGTAGGATGACAGGAACGTCGAAAAAATATAATGCAGGATTGAATGTACGACAATATGAAAAGAATAAAACAAAATTGAATTCATTACTTAAAAAACAAATGGAACACTATTGTAACCATGCATCAGAACGACGGTGAAATACAGAAAAGTTATTAATAAGCGCATTTCATAATCTTTGAACAAACTTCTGTTGCTGAAAAAATATGCAGTCATACTGTTCACGTTTCATGATCAATATCTAATAAAGGAATGTTTAAAAATTTCGATGCGTTGTCTATAATCATTACAAAGTAATAGTAATAAAACTAAACAAGTTTACAATGGAAATGTGGAAAATTAAATCGGCTGCTTTATCTAAAAAACTGAAATAACATAAAATAATGAAATTAAAAAAATTATGCCTCGCCAAAACAGTAACTACTGTATGCATCAGAACGATACTGATGAACAGAAAAGAGTCTCATGAGAGTATTGACTTGAGTAAATATTTGAGTATTAATCAATACGTGTTAATGGACGCACATATATTTGCAATGAGATCAATGCAATACTCCGTTGGTTGGTTGCGGAAACACGAGCTGAACGGCGCAAAACGGCGCGCATTCAATCTGCTAAATCAAATCATTAGACAATGCTTAACCAAACTGGACGAACAAAAGTTTCTGTTTAGCGATATGATGTGCTAAAGCAGCAATTTACCGACATTCATATTAACAAATGGGATCAGTTCTTGCACTTCAACCATATGTAAAACATTTGAATAATTTAATTCAAACATGCTAGCGTATCGGAACATGGCACTAGCGGCCGAGAAGGGGAGGGAAAAGTGGAATTTCCCCCTTTTTGGAGATTTCAAAAAGTAGAGTTCATTCCCTAAGTTGTAGGTAAAATGGCTTGATTTCTGCCAATTCCCAACTCTTTGGAAATATCCCCCTTCCTTTGGATGTTTGGCTCGTCCGCCCGTGGAACATGGTATGGCATTGTGGCGTCTTTTTGTGAAGCCCATATGTTATTTCTGCCAGTAGCCTCACCTCAACTCGGTTGACACCACAGTTTAACACCAGAGCATGGGGTGATGATGATTGATGAGCGTGTTAAAACGGATTGTCTGATGTTTCATTATCAGAAGTTTTGGGCACGATTTTTGATCGCAGAAACAACATACGGGCTTTAGTAAAGTGAACGTGTATGTATGTATAAATGAAACGGGTTTGCATTCTAACAGATATAAGCTTTCTAAGCACCATTCAAGTCACGGTAAAATTTATTGTGAAACCCAGATTCTTGAAAAAAAACTGAGTGTTATCACATCTGTGCTACTAAAGTCCATACGCTAAAATTATAGAGAATCTTATCAGTGAATTTTGATGTTCAAATGATGAATTGGAGCTGGTAATAATAATTTTGATTGAAAAAAACAGTGTGAAAAAATCAGAATGTAAGTGTTTCGTAGATTGGGAAATTTAGATTTTGTGTTAAACCGGAAATTTTACGGTCGATTCTTCTGCTGATAAGAACTAGATCCCAGGATTTGGGGTTATAATGCACCAAGTGAAGTAATTATTTATGTTGTTTAAATGAGAGGTTTGTGAAAGTGAATTCTATTTTTTTCTACAACTGGAAATCTGACTCAGTGTTGGTATGGTCAGCTATATATCACTGGATTTCTAAAAATAATGAAGCTATAAAATTAATCTTTCGCTATACGGATTGATGAACTTTGACCGCAAAAACAGATTGCTGTTTACGTTTCAGATTCACTATCAGATGGCTGTCAACAAAGTTGTTTTCAATAAAATAACCATTAAACTTCTTATCTGTTCTCCAAATTTACAGTTCATTCGTACAGTTCACGTTTCATGAATGCTATAGTGATTGCTGAATTTGAGGTTTTCGACGATATCTCTATTCCCTACTGCTCAAAAATAAGCGTGTCTGATATGAAAAGGTTCCATATTTCAAGAGATAAAGTCTGTATTAAGAACCATCCAATTCGCGACTAAACTTATTGTGAAACTTATTGTGAAACCCATTTTCTTGAAAAAACTAAGTGTTATCGCATTATTCACCTCTAAAGTCCATACGCTAAAAATATAGAGAATCTTATCAGTAAATTGTGATGTTCAAATGATGAATGGCCGCTGGTAATAATATTTTCATCGAAAAAAACAGTGCGAAAAATCAGAATGTGAGTGTTTCGTAAATCCGAAAATCTAGATTTTTTGTTAAACCAGAAATTTTACGATCGATTCTTCTGCTGATAAGAACTAGATCCCAGAATGGTGGGAAATACGGGAAAATATTATTTATTTGATCAAAAAGAGGTTCGAGGAACCATATTAGTTTTTTTGTAAGAATGGAAATAAAATCTGGCTCAATGTTGGTCTGATAAGCTCATCACTGTACTAAGGAAAATAATTGAGCTCTGAAATTAAGCTTTCGCAATGTGGACGCGAACTTTATTGAAACTGTTGCTGTTTATGTTTCAGATTCAATATAAGGCGGTTGTAAACAATGTTGTTTGCAAAAAAAATTACCAGTAAATTTTCCACTATTTAGAAACACAATTCTTTCTTACAGCTCACGTTTCATGGATGGTAAAGACATTGCGCCTATGCTCATAAAGTTGTTGTTGGTAGATTCTTATCTGTCTCTATCTATTGCATGAAAATAAACTCATCGAATCATCAAATAAACTATTGTTACATTAAAATTGCTTTTAGACAAGTTTGTAATCTATAATTGAGCCACAAATATAATTTATAGCAAAACTCTACGAAACTTCACAAAAACTCGTCTGCCCTAAGCGACTTGTCACAACCTACGGTATGGGCCGTACTACAAAAGTCATCATCGTGTTGTCATTCACATAAATAAAAAAACCATTTACGTTTCACGTACCACTACATAAAGTGGATGTGAAACAGCGGATAAAAGCCTGCCACTTACTAAGCGAATGCGATAAGGCGCTGTTTCACATACAGTATGTACCCTTAGCCTTACCCTACCAATTCAGCAACTGAAGGTTTATAGACTAATTATTATATATATAAAAATCGCTATTTACAGTCTATATTCGAGTTTTTAAACTATATGTTTTATTTTACACGTACGAAAGAAACCAGATGAGATAAAGTTGAAGTAATGTGATGTTTGTGCACCAAGCGATTACATCATCTGAAAAAACATCATCGTGTTATTGTAAGTGTGAATTCATAAAAACCACCATTTAATGTTATTGAGGTGGTTCATAAGTCAGGAAATTCTAGATGTAATCGGCAAAAAAGCTTTATTTCGATTGTATTCTACGATCGTACAATCTCCTTCCCACATCTAACCCAGCGAAAATAACGGTTATGGTACGAGCTCGGGAGATTTTCCGTACAAAATTTGCATGTTCAGTACATAACGTTAAAATTCAGTTTTAGCTTCATGATTAAGTTTGAGTCTTAATTTACGAATGAGCTTAAGGACTAAGTTAGCGTTAAAATCTGAGAATTATAACGAGTGTGAATTGACCTTATTTATGACTATCAGGCTTAGCATAAGACTTGGAACATTTTATTTCTGGCGAATAGACCACAATTACATAAAAAGCCGTGAAATTTTGTTTCAGTGGCATTCCAAGGCTAAATAAATCAAATGCCAGAAAAAATGAATCCGTGCGGCTACTAAGAGCTCTGCGCTGATTGGGTAGGTTCGCCCTGTGACTAATCAGCGAAGAGCATTGACTAGCCTCAGTTACGGCTAGAGCCTGTCACATCCGATTGCATGTACTCATCGCAAGTCATTTTGTGCTTCACATGTATCCAGTCTGTTATTTAAAATAAAGCGACGATGATGACATCCATTCTGATATTTCGGACTGTACATACGATGACGATAAAGAACTCAAGTATGACGAAACGTGTTTATGTACGAGTTTCAAGTCGCCATTCCAGAAATAGCAAACACATGAAATCTTCCAAACCACTCGAGGACATAACATAGACTTTGGAATGGGATAAGATATTTACCAAGTACGGTTTGATGGTTCAAGTGACGAATCCAAAGATGGTAAGTCTGGTAACGGAGATAGTGGAAATCTATGGCCGTTATTTTCATTCTTTTGAAATTGCAAGGGTGCTTTCAGAGTAAAATAGAAAGTAAAGAGATAAGTAAAAGGGAAAGGAAAGGCATCATTAATCTGTAAAACGTTTGAGGGGAAACTTCTATTAAGGTGCTTTCAGAGTAAAACAGAAAGTAAAAAGGAAAATAAAATGAAAAGGAAAAGGGTCATTAATGTGTAAAACAATTGAGTGAAAGTTTCTATTCCATTCCAGGGAACTTTTTTTCGATGAAATGTTTTACAGGTTGATGACTCATTTCCTTTCCATTTCACTTTTCTTTTTACTTTCCATTTTATTCTGAAAGCCCCCCAAGGGTGCTTTTAGACTCGAAAGTAAAAAGAAAAAGAATATAAAATAATTAAGTGATCATCTGTAAAATATTTGAGCGAAAACTTCTATTATAGTCCCGGATGTTTTTCTTCGAAAATTGTTTATCCAGAATCATTATGTTTCCGTTTCTTTTCCTTTCCTTCTACCCTTCCTTTCGACTCTGAAAGCACCCCGTGAGTGATAATAAGAATGGAAATACAATTTAACAACAAATTTCATTTAACAACAACGTATAACTTTTTTACTTCCTTCCTTATAACACGGATTAACCGACGGTGTTTGGGAGCAGACTGTTTTCTTATGGAATACTATTCTTCTCTTTGTATGGCTATGTACGTTTGAAATCGAAAGTTTACGTAGTACACAGTTACACGCCCACGGCGGTGAATAAAAACAGTATAATATTGTTTATTCGTACAGTCGCAGATTCTTTCCGATTGATTTTAACCAATCTTGATTCAATTTGTATAGCTTTTAAGACTTTCAGATGTCGACTATAAATTACCTGACAAAAACCATTATCCTACAACTCGGTTCACGTTTCAGATTGAGTACGATAACCATTTTCAGTAATATACTTTGATGGATGACCGAATACTTTCACAATAATTTTGATTATTCAATCATATTCAATTTCAACACGATCATCATAATTAAAATACTAATTATGCACATAAAATTTTTATACAGCAATGAAGAAAAAAATGGCGCGCAAACAACATTCAAATTCAGTTCCAATATAAATTGTGATTGTACATTGCGCCTTTTCAGGCGTTTAGTTTATCGTTGTAGTTTCCGCGAAAATCTGAATTAAAAACATGGAAATTAAATTTGACAGTTAATTGAAAAAGTTAGAGTAAAACAGTCCTATAAATTCTTTTATGGTGTTGGATTTCTTTTTCTAAGCAAAACACGTCAACTAAATTGCTTTTGGTGACCTTGGCTGCACACGGTGGTCAACGAACACGGAAAGATGTTTTTTAATAAAACGTAAAACGTGAGCTATACGGGTGCTCCGAAAAATGGAAATGTGAAAAAAGATAAAAAATGTCAAAAAAATGAATGAAAAAAATTATTTCAGGTTTTGAATACATTTCCGAACGATTTCATTTAGAATAGCTCAGGCTACATGTATTGTAATCGCTTGAGAAGGCGAGGATTAGAATCTTCCGTTATGGAAGAATTACATCCGTATGGAACGGATATGAAAATTACACGGCCATTAAATTATTCTATATTTAGTTTCTATATTCTAACGGTTGGAAACTATTTATGATAATTACTGAAGTCATAATTTTTTTGTTTTTAGAGCTTTATTGTCGAGCAATGAGTATTAACAATGTAGACGAAAATCTGGGATCGTAAGTTTCTTGAAACGTGAACGATTATTGACACCGACAGTACATACTACATTACACAGTACACCATTTCAGGATTCGCATGCAATGCGGAATGTATAAAAAACCACTTTATACCAATAAAAAACTAAAGAAAAAATACTAGATATTCATCACACCGAAATTATCCTGCATAATATTCCAACCAGTCAATCCGTTTGAATTGGGGTCTTATTCAGAGTCATTGAGTAGTTGATCAGTCAGTCTGTCAATCTGTCATGACTGTCTACAACTCGGATACAGTCATCAAAGATGAATGACCTTCACCTTCCTCATCTCAAATTACAATTAGACAAGATTAGTGAGGACCGGTAGGTAGTCGTAGCACTAGCGGACGCGAAGAGGAGGGAAAAGTGGAACTCCCTATCTTTGGGTGCTAAAAAATAGAATTTGTTCTATGAAATGTATGTAAAATGGCGTCAAAGCTGTCAGTTATCATTTAATTAAAGAAATCCATCTCCTTTTGAAAGGTTAGGTCATCCACCAGTGACCATTAGAGATTTTAGGACAATTTTTATAAAAGTCGGCTGGTCGAAAATATATGACAGTTCAGATTGAGTATATACAATTTTCCCAAACTAATTCTTATGTTAACGCAGCTATTTTCTCAGCTATTTTAAATAAACACAATCGATCGTAGTGGAAATGAAATGAGGAAAAACGTCATACTATTCACGTTTCTGCATGCATTCCAATATCTTATTCAGTTGTAAAGTTCAATACATCCAGAATCTTTCACATGACTTAAAGAGGTCTCAAATCTAACACGAATTGATTGTGGACGCTGTAATTATTGAAAAAACGGTAAGAAGTTTATTTAGAACCAATTAAAAAATCACAAATAACAAAAAGTGTTATTGAAAATAAACAAAACGAAAATTGTTCACGTTTCAGATTGAGTTAGAATACCTTTGATGAACTAAAAATTTTGTTAGGTACCATTCAGTGTTCCCATGTAATAAAAATAAAAATAAAATGTTTTTTAAGCAACGAAAGTTTGATATACTGGTAACTAGAAAAAGTTCATCTTATAAAAAAACGTTGAGATAAAATGCTTTATTTGTCTACTTCCCATTTTCACCTAAGTACACATGTAATTGAAAGAAAAAGAAAAAGTAAAAATATCAAACAGATCCAAATGATCCTGCAGTATCTGATTCGGTGTGTAGTAAAATATAAAAAATCAGAAAAGTTTGAATTCAGTAAAAAAAGCTGATGTCAAACTTCACCGAACCATCCGATATTGTCTGTCCAAGTGAGTGAAAGTATAGGGTGTCCCACATAACTTGCAGCATTCTAATCAACTGCCAAATTTTTTGTTGTGCTGTTAATGAAATGAGTTGTATATCATCTGATAGCATATAGTTTGATGTTTTGTTTGCCGCATCCTGGAGGTTCAATCCTATTATACAGCTTGAGATACAGCCCAATTCCTGAAAGTAGTCATTTTCAACTATAATTTTGTTTTTAATTTACTTTGAATGCACAAAATTACAACGTATCATTGAAATAACGGGAATTTACAGATACTAAAATAAATCAGAAGCATATAGTTACAGTTTGTAATACTTGGTTTCCCCAATCTCGGCGCATTTCGCACAGCGACTCATCCCAACTGAGAGGCAATCATGAAACGTGACCATTACGGTCATTTGCACTTAACTTTTTGAAACTTTGTGAATGGATGCAAAATAGCTTTTCATTGTTTATTTTAGTGATTTCAGATTTTTACAAGTTATTTTGAAAAATATTTACAAAGAAAAATCACGAAAAAAATGCAAAACTCAATCAAGAATATTTTTTAGATTTTGACTACTTTCACGAAAAGGGCCATATCTGGAGCTATGTGACAGGTATGAACCTCCAATATACGGTAAACAAAACATCAGACTATATGCTATCTGATGATATTTAACTCATTATGTTAACATCACAACAAAAAATTTGGTGGTTGATCAAAATGCTGCAAGTTATGTGGGACACCCTATAAAAGTAAAACAGTAAAAGTAAAAGTACAAGTAAACCGACCATATCAAACAGATCCAGATGATCCTGCTGCAGTATCTGATTCGGTGTACAGTAAAATGTAAAAAATTCAGAAAAGCTTGAATTCCGTAAAATAAAATAAAAAAAGCTGAAGTCAAACTTCACCGAACCATCCGATCGAGTCTGTCCAAGTGAGTAAAAGTAGAAGTAAAAATTAAAATTTAAAGTAAAAGTAAACCGACCATATCAAACAGATCCAGATGATCTTGCAGTATCTGACTCGGTGTGTAGTAATTTATAAAAAGTTCAGAAAAGCATGAATTCCGTAAAATAAAGTAAAAAAGCTGATGTTAACTTCACTGAACCATCCGATCGAGCCTTTCCAAGTGAGTGAAAGTAAAAGTAAAAGTAAAAGTAAAAAGTAAAAAGTAAAAGTAAAGGTAAACCGACCATATCAAACAGATCCAGATGATCCTGCAGTATCTGATTCGGCGTGTTCTGCAAGGTCTCCAGCGTTTCCGTGATTCCCAGCATCAGAAACTCATGTCGAAGATGGACGCGAAATTCCACGCTTTCCTGTAAAAAATGTAACATTATTTTTAGTTATGTAAAAAATAAAAAGTAACTTAACGATTAATTTCTCTTCAGTTACATAGTTCGAGAAAGTTAATGTCACAATATATCTTTATGTACCTGATCGGAAACACAAAGTCTGAATAGGGAACGAAATTTTTTAGTAAATGAAACATTATATTAGTTATTTCTAATGATTAAATTTCTTAGAATAATTTACGTTACTTTTTTTATATTTACGTTGTGTAACTAATGTCAAAATGTTCTCCTCAGATACCCATGTCGGAATAAAGCACAACTGTTTTCGAGTGATTACACAAAATCATTTCGGGTCAAATTATTTATGTTTTCTTCATTTTTGGGGAGGAAAACCAATTTAATCAATAGAGTAAAATCAAGTAAAATCAATTTAAGTTCTGTTAAGCTCATGTCCAAAATCACCGCTGAATCCCACGATTAAGTTTTTTTTTCAAATCTGCGTGCGACCTGGGTAAATATTCGAGTAGAAATGTTTGATATTCACACGCGAAACTGGCTTTTCGATAATGTACAGCGATCTTAGGATTAGAGAAATAGCCGTCATTAAGTGTGTGACGAATGGCTGTATAGTGATTTTATGGTCAATACATTTGCTTCACTTTCACATACACTCAATAGTCATGATTTAAAAGCCCGGAAATGTGTTGAATTTTTTCACAATTAATAATAAATCATGTGGTTAACCACTCAGTAATACAGAGATACGTGTATGACCAGTTTTTTGTGGAGCAATTTGTTTTCGCTATGTAGACTATTTTATGCACCTATGTATGTACGAACACTCCTAGTCTGCGTTTGCGTAAGCCTGAAATGCTGAGAAAAAGGCGCGAACTCAAATCAAGTTTCCCAAACAACAGTGAATGAATGTATTTTATGTACCTCCTAGCCTGCATTCGCTTGAGAAAAAAAACGAACACGTATTTAAATTTAGTTTCTCACTTTCAGTGAAACTCATATTAGTTAACCACTCAGTAATATAGGGATATATTACCAGATTTGTTGATCAATTACGTTTGTATTACGTAACTCTGAATCTCTATAGCGTGCCGGACACCCATTTGTAAAAGTCCAGAAATCCCGTTCGCACGTAAGGGATTACCCGCGTACCATCTTTCGTATATTACACTATTTACTGTTTAGGTTTTATTAGTCATTCGAGGAGGTGAGCTTTGAGAATGAAATATCACCGCGGGAATTTTTTTGTCCGCTCTTTTTTATTCAATAGGTTTTGGGTTTTCAGTATTTTGAATGAAATTTCATCGCGGAAATTTTTTTGGCGGACCATTTTTATTCAATAGCTATTGAAGCACACGACAACTTCACTGACAGCTATGCTTTGCATTGTGTAACAACAACCACTGGCTACTTTTGTCTAGAACGATAAATCATTTTCTGTGACCTGATTTATTATCTGGCTAAACCAAAGAGAAGATAAAAAGAGAATTATCAACCAAACAGAATCAACCAGTTCAGAAGATACTTCATTGAAACATTTGACCAAAGCTTTATATTCGAAACCATCAGTAAAATAACTTTTTACCTGATAATAATGAACTTATGCACCTTTTCTCGAATTTTTTTCAGCATAACTTCATGAAACTCAGCAATTTTCTTGGTTCCAGCAAACTTCCATCCAATTACGGTATGAAGCCATAAGCAACCTATGTACCTTAGCCACTGGCGGACTAGCTGATCCTCCAAAAGGAGGGGAATTTCGTCAAAGAGCAGGGGATTGGCAGTTTTTATGTCATTTCACCTACACCTTAGGGAACAAATTCCACATTTTAGAAACGCCAAAGAGGGGGAATCCCACTTTTCCGTTCTTCCCTCGTCCGCTAGTGCCTGAGTCCAATATGCCAATATTGATCTTAGACCCCAACCGATCTTACGTAGTTGTGCCCAAAGAACCGACCAATTACTTTGGCACACAAACATTGGCTTACGTGTTTATGAGACATTGTAGAATATTGAATTGGTTTATTAAGGGGCAGAAAATGTGGTTTATTATGCTTCACAGCGCTGGGTGGACGAGATGGAAAATTCCCCCTCTCTGTCATTTTTCAAAAGTGAAATTCGTTTCTTACAGAAAGATGTAGGTAAATAAGTCTGAAAAAATTGTTCTATTTTCCCCCTTTTAGGAGAAATTCCCCTCTTTTTAAAGGCTTGGCTCATCCGCCAGTGTCTAATAGTGAAAGATATGGCAAACTGTTTCATAAATGGCTTTCCCGATTGATTAGGAGACTAAATTTGAAAGCCTGCGAAATTTTCACAAATCAGTAACACTTTTCCTTGCATGCCATGAACTCGTATTTTATGAATGTCGAAAAATCTTGAATAGTCTTGAAAACCACCGATAAAAATGGCGGGGCTTCAAATGTAGTCTCTGAAACCTTTAAGAATGCGGTGCTATGTGGTATTGGATTGGTTTAAGATTGTTGGCAAATGTGTTTTCTTACGGCGTGAGGTTAATGACACAGGTAACATGCTTACATACATACGGTACATGCACTAGCGGACGAGAAGGGTGGGAAAAGTGGAATTCCCCTTCTTCGGAGGTTTTAAAAAGTGGAGTTTGTTCTTTAAGGTGTAAATAAAGTGGCCTAATACCTGCCGATTCCCCTTCTTTGTAGAGTTTTCCCTCCCTTTGAAGGATCGGCTTGTCCGCCAGTCGGTACATATACCGTAGTTGATCTCTGTCCCACCCGATGGAATACGGTGGTGTGCTGGGACTTGTTTTCGTAGACAGTCAGGTGATTCAGCGGTGAACTACGGATAGCGTAATTGGACAAAACTTTAGATTTGGATGGGGTCATGCATAACTAGAAGGTATGGCTGATATTATGTGAAACAGTCACATTTGCCTGTATAGCTTGGCCAAGGATTTCAGTAAAAACATTATTTTACAATCACACCTAGTTTCATTGACCGACACAGTGTAAAAGTTAGAGACAAACAAGGTTAAATTCCATAGTTTATGTATTTTTGTCTCTCACACAATGTATGCGATTGGTTGTTCTAGTCTTGTTCAATTTGGTCTGACTGAGTCGATGACACATTCTCACATACGGGCTCAGATTGATTTGACTCATTCATAGTTTAGTCAGAAATTCTTTTCATTCAAACTTGCTTATGTAAACCCTTTAACAGTCAACAAGTTTTGGCGCGCGTTCAAACATTTGAAAAAGTTCAAGTGGGGCCCGCGACGGGTTCACAATTCATTAACAAGTGCGTTAGCTGGTGTACAGATGTTTTAAGTAGAGCAATACGAAATGAAAAACAAACTATAGTGTGAAGAATTATTGACTCATGCATAGTTTCTTCAGTAATTCTTTTCACACCGACTTGCTTATGTAAACCCTTTAACAGTCAATAAGTTGGGCGCGCGTACAAATATTTGAGAAGGTTCAAGTGCGTGCACTTGACAGGTTCAAAACTTATTTTACAAGTGCGTTAGTTTTACAGATTATTTGAGTAGAGTAACAAGAAACAATGACTGAACTACAACTTGGAAAAAAAATTACTGAAGTTGATGGTGGAATATAGAATTTGTACATAGTTCAAAAGAATAACCACTCATAAAGTTTGAGCTTATTTAACTACAAAGTTCTGACTATGATTCAATGATTCAATGAAAAGACTGGAAGCTCTAAGTTTTCCTTGATGTAGACAACAATTCGATGTCATAAAAACACCTAAATCATAAATGTAAGGGTGTAAAAAGGAGACTAAAAAGGAAAGAGAAACGGTCATTTAACTGTAAAACATTTCGTCGAAGAAAAGTTTCCAGGAACAAAATAAAAGTTTTCACTCAAATGTTTTACAGATTGATGACCCTTCTACTTTCCGTTTTACTTTTCTTTTTACTTTCCTTTTTACTCTGAAAGCACCCTTAGTGAAATTTTTTTTCATAAAAACGGTAACTAGTAGAAGACTAACTAACTCTACAAGTTAAATGAAAACACAACGTCACACTTCCTTCTACTCACACTAATATAAGTCAAAAAAGAGTGAAATTTGGGATTTATGCATTAATTCAGGACACAAATATGCATTTTCTCATATTACTTTTTTTCTTCCGCCGATATCCCCACTAATATTCATAAATGTAAATATCGCTATTGCGTGTCCCACATAAATCTAAAACAACAGCCACTACAAAAAACAACAGCAACATAAACAACAACAACAACAACAACAACAACAACAACAACAACAAAAAACAACAACAACAACCCTCAAACACACTTCCGCGCGGAGTGTGAATAAAACTGCAAAAATGTTTTACAGCCGGCAACCGGCATGAGCAGGAGGTTTTTTGCTATTTTAGTAGAGGTTAAAAAAAGTATGTGAAAATTCAGAGCGTCGCGAGTTATAAAAACATTAATGAAAAAGTTCGAAGCATCGATTGCTGATGGAAATATTTTTAGTTCATTTTGGCGTACTATGATGGGAAAAATGATATCTGAGAACGGGTTTACATAAATATTATATACCGTTCATGAAACGTGAACAGTTTAGCAACATTTGTTGTTGTGGTTTTCATGAGTGTTGTTGTTGTTGTTGTTGTTGTTGTTGTTGTTGTTGTTGTTGTTGTTGTTGTTGTTGTTGTTGTTGTTGTTGTTGTTGTTGTTGTTGTTGTTGTTGTTGTTGTTGTTGTTGTTGTTGTTGTTGTTGTTGTTGTTGTTGTTGTTGTTGTTGTTGTTGTTGTTGTTGTTGTTGTTGTTGTTGTTGTTGTTGTTGTTGTTGTTGTTGTTGTTGTTGTTGTTGTTGTTGTTGTTGTTGTTGTTGTTGTTGTTGTTGTTGTTGTTGTTGTTGTTGTTGTTGTTGTTGTTGTTGTTGTTGTTGTTGTTGTTGTTGTTGTTGTTGTTGTTGTTGTTGTTGTTGTTGCTGCTGTTGCTGCTGTTGTTGTTGTTGTTGTTGTTGTTGTTGTTGTTGTTGTTTATTTGTTCACTTCCATTTTTTCTAGCCGTGACCAAAATTTCGAGTTTGCTTTTATTACTCATCAATCTCCTTTTGAATTGACCACTAGTTTGAATGGATTTGAGTTTGTATGCGCAGTACCCTATTTTTATGAGCGGATGATTGGACAACGGGCATTGGTTGAAGTAAAGCTTTATCTGACAGTTTTTTTCAATAACGAATTCTTCCATAATCATTCATTACACATTTACGTTAATAATAAATATAAATTTAGTTTTACGTGAAATTGATGAAGAAAGATGAAGTTCCACGAATTTCTCACTCTTCGGCAATTTTTTCACTTTCATTATTTGGTTTGAGCCCATCGCTGAGTCACGTGAGCAGGAAACCCAGCTTTTACGATCTTTATATTGTTCGAAGTGATTCGATTAAACTTGATATTGGTGTGATATTGAAACAACTAGGGAGTGAACTGAGTAATTCATTCTACTTGGACGGTTTAAAGGGTTGAGTTTCTTTACTCACAGTTCAGGTTAATTTATGTACAGATTTCCCTTAAATTTAGCAAAACATTATTTGGATGATATGTTCGTTTTCGTCCGCCAGATTCAATTGACAAGAAGAAGACATGAAATGGAGCCAGCGGCCTTTTTCTACACTTTTTATGACGATTGTAATAAAGTTGTACACTCGTTCTTTATTATTTATTCACGTTTCAGCGGTGATACGTTTTACATCTGGTTCTGAATTATGCAGTTTGTTTTCTTTCAGATTTTCAAAGCACACAAAAATAAGAGCAATCAAATGAGAATAGTCTTGTGTGACTCGCTGTTGATGCTGGAAGGTTCTTCAATTCTAGCCATCCTAGATTGGAAATAAGCTTACTTGACAGTAGTGACCGAATTTCTAGAACAATCTTTCCGGTTCCTCAAAACTACATGTAATCAGCAAATTTAGGCTAAATCTAGGCATGCTATTATTTTCACCCACAGTAACAGAATAGGGGCAATACAAAATCAACAAAATGTTTAAACTGGACAAAATTTGTTTAACAGAACAAAATTCGGAAGGAGATTTTGAAAATATTTTTGAAAAAGTATTTTTATCACTCACCAGAGCATGTCCAGATTTGAGGAGCGCGTTCACCAGGGACAGAATAGCTGTTTTGACTCGAACCTCCTCCTTGAGCGTCCCATAAGGACGCCACAGGTCGTAGAGTAGACGCTGCAAGTGAGTGAGTGAGTGAGTGAGTGAGTGAGTGAGTGAGTGAGTGAGTGAGTGAGCTGGTTTTATAGTTTATACTGTACGTAATTACGGCAATTTTGTTGCCAATCACCTTAATGCTTTTCTAGTAGTCAATTAATAAAATCATTGGAACATATGGAAGTTGGCGTAGAGTTTTTGTTTCAGTGAGTGAGTGAGTGAGGGAGGGAGTGAGTGAGTGAGTGAGTGAGTGAGTGAAAGAGTGAGTGAGTGAGTGAGTGAGTGAGTGAGTGAGTGAGTGAGTGAGTAAGTGAGTGAGTGAGTGAGTGAGTAAGTGAGTGAGTGAGTGAGTGGGTGAGTGAGTGAGTGAGTGAGTGAGTGAGTGAGTGAGTGAGTGAGTGAGTGAGTGAGTGAGTGAGTGAGTGAGTGAGTGAGTGAGTGAGTGAGTGAGTGAGTGAGTGAGTGAGTGAGTGAGTGAGTGGCGTTACCTGAAATCTGGTACGTTCGCCCAATGGTGCACTGGCCCGTGTAAAAGCCTCCAAAACCCGCCCTGGTCCGTCCGCAAATAAGCACACACCCGAGAGGATTTCCAAAGCGGCAATCTGAAATAATTTAAATTATTATAAATATAAAAAAATTTATAATTTGTAATTGTCTAAAATATCCAAATGCGAAAAAAATCTAAAATATATATGATTATAATTTTTTGTGTTTGATCTCCTTCTTGACTGTCAAAAACGTTTATGACCACTCAAGCAGCTCAGAAATGGATAGATCTCAACAAATCCGGTTATCAAATGTACTGGAGTGGAATATGATTGCAAATGACTGTTCTCACAATGAATGAACAATAAATACATAAATGTTTGACAACGTTCACGTTTCACATAAACATTGAAAGAAAATAATGACAGATTCTGAACAAGAACAAGTAATAGCATAAACAGAACAAACGACACAACAAATGTTAGGAAGTTTCTACTGGTCTGGTCCCAAAACAAACGAAAATTACTTTCCCTTATTTTCATCAAGTTTTATGTTATTGATTGATGTGATATGTAGTTGATATCCTCGTCATAATGAGTTCACCCGGTTTCAAAAGTATTCAATAAACATGCTAAAACTAATCTTTTTAAGCTTATGTACTTGTAAAAGGAGTACATGCAAATGACAGCTTCTATGCATCTTGACTGACTGACAACCAACACTCAAATTTATCGTTCATGTTTCAAAAGGTTTATATATAAAATCAACATTTCACTTTTCTTGTTATTTCCCGATCCACTATTCACAAAAAAAAACAAATTCGATTAAGAAATTCGTGCTTATTACGGTACTAATTATAAAATATTACTTATTACAAAATTCCGTCTCCTAATTAAAAATGAGAATGCTATAAAATTGGGTCAACCGCTCTTTTTTAGATGACATTCAGTCATTTCACTGCAACAAATTCTATTTTCTAGAAACCGTGAAACGACTCCCATTCATGGTCGTCGCTATATGATGAATAATGCATGATCATTGAGAGCATGGACGTAGAGCATTGCGGAACAGTCATGAACAGAAGTGGTCGATAACAAAAACAACAGTCAGTCAGTCACCCAGTCAGTCAGTCAGTCAGTCAGCCAGTCAGTCAGTCAGTCAGTCAGTCAGTCAACCAGTCAGTCAGTCAGTCAGTCAGTCAGTCAGTCAGTCAGTCAGTCAGTCAGTCAGTCAGTCAGTCAGTCAGTCAGTCAGTCAGTCAGTCAGTCAGTCAGTCAGTCAGTCAGTCAGTCAGTCAGTCAGTCAGTCAGTCAGTCAGTCAGTCAGTCAGTCAGTCAGTCAGTCAGTCAGTCAGTCAGTCAGTCAGTCAGTCAGTCAGTCAGTCAGTCAGTCAGTCAGTCAGTCAGTCAGTCAGTCAGTCAGTCAGTCAGTCAGTCAGTCAGTCAGTCAGTCAGTCAGTCAGTCAGTCAGTCAGTCAGTCAGTCAGTCAGTCAGTCAGTCAGTCAGTCAGTCAGTCAGTCAGTCAGTCAGTCAGTCAGTCAGTCAGTCAGTCAGTCAGTCAGTCAGTCAGTCAGTCAGTCAGTCAGTCAGTCAGTCAGTCAGTCAGTCAGTCAGTCAGTCAGTCAGTCAGTCAGTCAGTCAGTCAGTCAGTCAGTCAGTCAGTCAGTCAGTCAGTCAGTCAGTCAGTCAGTCAGTCAGTCAGTCAGTCAGTCAGTCAGTCAGTCAGTCAGTCAGTCAGTCAGTCAGTCAGTCAGTCAGTCAGTCAGTCAGTCAGTCAGTCAGTCAGTCAGTCAGTCAGTCAGTCAGTCAGTCAGTCAGTCAGTCAGTCAGTCAGTCAGTCAGTCAGTCAGTCAGTCAGTCAGTGTGTCAGTCAGTCAGTCAGTCAGTCAGTCAGTGTGTCAGTCAGTCAGTCAGTCAGTCAGTCAGTCAGTCAGTCAGTCAGTCAGTCAGTCAGTCAGTCAGTCAGTCAGTCAGTCAGTCAGTCAGTCAGTCAGTCAGTCAGTCAGTCAGTCAGTCAGTCAGTCAGTCAGTCAGTCAGTCAGTCAGTCAGTCAGTCAGTCAGTCAGTCAGTCAGTCAGTCAGTCAGTCAGTCAGTCAGTCAGTCAGTCAGTCAGTCAGTCAGTCAGTCAGTCAGTCAGTCAGTCAGTCAGTCAGTCAGTCAGTCAGTCAGTCAGTCAGTCAGTCAGTCAGTCAGTCAGTCAGTCAGTCAGTCAGTCAGTCAGTCAGTCAGTCAGTCAGTCAGTCAGTCAGTCAGTCAGTCAGTCAGTCAGTCAGTCAGTCAGTCAGTCAGTCAGTCAGTCAGTCAGTCAGTCAGTCAGTCAGTCAGTCAGTCAGTCAGTCAGTCAGTCAGTCAGTCAGTCAGTCAGTCAGTCAGTCAGTCAGTCAGTCAGTCAGTCAGTCAGTCAGTCAGTCAGTCAGTCAGTCAGTCAGTCAGTCAGTCAGTCAGTCAGTCAGTCAGTCAGTCAGTCAGTCAGTCAGTCAGTCAGTCAGTCAGTCAGTCAGTCAGTCAGTCAGTCAGCTGTGTCCATTGTGACAGATGATGGTCAGGGAAGTTAAAATGTTAACAGACACGCAACATGCGTTCACGACTGGGTTACGGTAGGATTGTACAGTCATGCAAACAGTCAGTGCAAAAAGTCGCGAATTACTGTCATAAATGTTTTTTTTTGTAAAACTCGACCCACAAGGAAGTTATTTTAAAAATGTTTCGAATTAAAGATTTATTCATAGAAAATGTGATCAACAAAGATGTGGCAATTTTCAGAAACTTAACTAAGAAAAAGTTAAAAAACTATGGGGTTGCTAAGGGGCTGTGTTGCGTGATCGGTATATATTCTATTGGTGGATACGATTTTAATTGACAACATTTAAAAGATGAGCGAAACAGGCTTCAAATTCAATCAACACAAGGTTTTAATAAACGTGAGAACAACAATATTTTAATTAAATAATGCTGATCTACTCATCTCGTAAACTCCTACCCGTTAGCGGACGAGAAAGGGAAGCAAAAACGAAAAACATCTTGTTTGATATAAAAAAAACTTTCAGTTCCTCAATCCTTAAGGGGTATAACATAGACTACAAATCCATTCTCTTCGGTCAAACTCCCTTCTCTTGGATGATTTACTCATCCACCAGAGTTCTCTTGCCCACATTTAACTGGATTTCAACGTGGTGAGAACGAGTGGCAATTAATTCCGCCAGGAGTAGGTGGTCGCCAATATAATATGTTATTAGTGTGAAACGTGAACGAAGTGGAGAGAAAAAACACAAACACATACATTTGGAGCACTAGCGGACGTGAAGGGGAGGGAAAAGAAGATATCCCTCCTCTTTAGCGGTTTCAAAAAGGAGTGTTTGTTCCCTAAGGTGTAGGTGAAAAGCTCTCAAATCTGTAAATTCCCTCTCTTTGGTGACATTCCCCTCCCTTTGGAGGTTTGGCTCGTCCGCCAGTGATATGGAGGGTTTTCCATTGTTCCTTTTCAGTCACCACCACACCCTCTATTCGACCAAGTGGTCGGAAACGAAAATCAAGATAATACACCGCGAAAAAAAACATTATGCACATGCGGGTTTATAAATGAAAATACTTCGAAGGGATTGCAAAAATTAGGAGATCCTGGTGTGATTATGGCGTTTGATCCTAATTTAATAGTTTATTATTATCAAGCTGTGCTGCATCTTCAACTTCCTTTACAAGTTTTGGAATGAATTCGATTCGTTAGTGAAACGTGAACTGTAAATGAGCGTTTTGGGTTACATAGGTTCATCGGAAGGTTTATTCATTTCATTGAATTTTTTGAAACACATGATGTTTTACAAAGTTGAAAACGTGATAATCTTCAAATACAAAAAACCTCAAATAAAGTTAGGAGTTAAAAAAAATTCGGGTTATAATTTTCCGAACGAACTGCAATACAAAGTTGATGAAATAGCTTGCATGACACATGCAACCAGGTGTTGTTATTATTTATGGTTTTGGTTAAAGTAGTGCCAAACATGTGAAGGGTTGGGTGGGGTCAATGAGTTGACAGATATAAACGGATAAAAATCAGGCATGGAGTAGAAAATACGGGAAAAAATTTGTTTGACAAGTTTGTTCAATAACTGAAACTCTACAACCTCCTTGATTTTTTTAAATTTTCTATGTACCTACATACTTGTCTGCCAATGGATAATGTAAAAATGGGGGGGGGCTCTCTATGAGTCATCCCAGATCGAACGCACCTATTCTATGAAGATATGTACTACATGAACAAACATGGAACAGAATGGTTGCGAAATTTCCGCCGAAATTTCTGGGCGGCTTACGATTTCTTTGATTTTTGGTAAGTTTTTTTTGTACTATCAGATTATTTGATTGGTTAACATTCATCCAATGGCATTGAAATGCCCTTGAGAGGGATATATATAAATTTACTGTGAAACGTAAACAGTTACCATATGAATAGAAACTAAATTTTTTTGTTAAACTTCAACAAAACGTGTTGATTGCACTGTTTAACTAATAATTTTTTACATTTCGGCCGAAAACTCTTAAAAATAGTAAATGGTCACAGAAAATGCTGCATCGTGTTCCAGGTTCATTTTAATGCTACATAAATTGCTTTTTTTATTAGATCTGATCAGTGCGAAACCTAAATTGAAGTGAAAAAACTTCATTTATACATGTACCAATATTGAAACATGAACATAACTACGAAGACTAGACTAGTCAGTCACCCTAAACAGATGGCCAAATGATCGTAAAATCATCCGTACGCACCCATGAAACGTGAACAATAAAACGGGGATTTTTGTATAAAAATTTGCGCGCGCACACATTATGAATAATAATGAATATTAGACAATATTTTATGATGATTATATCAGGATGCTGCTCCATGGTTTTGCATTACGATGGGAAGATATTTGTCGGATTTGGTTGGAAAATCTGAGAGCAAACATTACGACATATAGATTCATGAATTTGAAACTGTGTAACGTGAAACCAGCAAAAATTTTTTTGATTAAGTATAATCATTCGATATTTTGCTAGATAAAGTGATTTCCCGGACTCTATGACGTTAAATATTTAAAATTTGTTTAAAATAAAGAAGCTGGTTTTAAATACGTTTTATGTTGTAAAAGGCGAGCTAGATATATACTGAAAGAAATCGTTATTAATAGCTGACATGAAACATGAAACAAAAAGGTGTGCAAGGGGGGTGTCACCCTGTGTATGACGTGTCATCAGAAACTATTACTAAAACTACTTTTAGTACAGAATTTTTTTTTATCATCGTCGCTTTATTGGTCAATTATCAGACTGGATTAAATGCGGTAGATACATTCATTTATACCAGACCAATCGTTCTCACGTAATAGAAATGAAACCTTAAGATTTCTC
>OZ038448.1:19287727-19302727 GCA_964036265.1 Daptonema setosum
TTCATTAGTGTTTGATAAACCTACGTGACATGTCTTTTGACAGTAACTCGACACGAAAAAAATTGCCCCTAACCAAAAAATCATCAACAACAACAGCAACAGCAACAACAACAACAACAACAACAACAACAACAACAACAACAACAACAACAACAACAACAACAACAACAATCCCAAAAACGATCAACTCACCACGAGTTCCCTGAACATACGGTCCAGATCATCAGGTGCCGGCATCTGCTGAATCTCCGGCGGATTCTCTCTGCCTCCGTGGCTGCCGGAGACGGCCGAGCTCGATCGTCGACGTCGATTCTGCATCGAATAGTGATTGGCCAGACGATATCGTTTGCCACCGATCGTGAACGACAATGCCGAATCCTGTGAAAAAATTAAAAAATCAAAATACAAAATACGTAAGTCAAAAAATTAACAAAAAACATCGTGAATGATAGGGTGGAATACTTCAAAAACATGAAAAAATGAAAAAAACCATTAAAATTTACAAACTCAAAAACTTAAACACATTGGTGATGACAACTGATATCAGAATAGATAAATTTATTCCCTTGTAAACAGGTCAGGCGGCACTTTAATTGAATTGATTTTTTCGAAATTACATGTAACCAAGGAGCTCTCAAAAATTGAGCTGCTTGATATGTTTGTCAAACAAAAAAGTTCCTTTATCTATTATCAGTTGTCATTAACCTTTAGATGGGTTTCTTCACTAGATACATACAGGTTCTGTTTGATTACCGGGATTTTTTTGTTGATTTTTACGTATATACAAGTATGTACATATGTACATATGTATGTATCGGTGTAAAGTAAAAATGTGGAAACTAGTTATCTAATTATATGAAACTTGGATTGGAATAGAAAAGGTGTAACTGTTGTGTGGTATAGTTGATTGTTGCGTGTGTTATTATTACTCACCGCCGTAGAATTACATATAATTCCCAACTTTTTATCAAATATGGTTGTTTCGAATGAATAGAAACTCACAAACAAGGTGTCAACTTTTCACGTGTGGGAAACTGTTACTAGAGATACAAATCAGTTGCAACAGAAGTATCACTCACGTATAGACAGGTTGGTCAGTCAGTAGTCAGTCAAAAATCAGTCAGTCAAAAGTCAGTCAATCAGTCAGTTAGTCAGTCAGTCAGTTAGTCACTCACTCACTCACTCACTCACTCACTCACCTTGCTCGACATCATCGTATCAGCATTCTTCTTGTTCTCTAAATCGGCCACTGATACGGACTGTGGTATCCGATGGGCATGATAATAGCCCTTGACCTGCGCCTTGACACCCGACCACATTTTGGCGCGAAATTCAAAAATTCAAATTTCCCGCCAATTTTCTTTTTAATTATTTCGTGATTTTTCTATTAATTGGGTGGCGGATGATAATGATGGTCGTACATGATGGTCGAATGGGTTCGTCTGAAAAATGAGGGGTTTAATTTATATAGCTTTCTCAATGAGTTGAGGAACTAAATTTGAATGCGCGCCATTTTTTCGGGTGATCGTAATGATTGACGAATTCTAGTCCAAACAAAAAAGTGATAAATTTCAAGTTCCTGGTAGGATTCGAACCTAATGGCCGGTCCGACCTAAGACTGTTTGGGTTGTGAGTTTCAGCGGACATATATGTAATAGAAGAGAGTTGGCAGAGGGGGCATGCCTACATAGTATTTAGTAAAGTTCGTAACAATAGTGGGCTTTTCGAGGTCTTAATCATTTGAGAATAGTATATAGAAAACTTTTGAAATACAAACACCAGATTAGTATATGATCCGGTTACTTATCAGGTGTTTATACACGTCAATTTACTTCTTTATTCTTTTTTGCAAAAGACATTGATCTATCACAGTTTACATGACGACAGCAGTTTCATAGCAGACATAAAACATGAGCAATAACCAACGTTTTTAACGGATTATTAATTATTTAAAACTGCACTGCGTTTTTTTATATATCAATTTGTAGCGTGAAACGTGAACAAATAGACAGTTGAAAGTTGTAAATTTTAACGAACTTCATTCAACTTTATACTTCAATAGCTTACTGTCAACAAAGTGTTGCAATTTCGAACAGTCAATAAGTCAGTCAACACTTGAAATGACTGATTGTTCAAAAATACGATTGACTCTTCATCTCACACGCTGTGAATGCAATTGAAAAATTTCACACTCAATAGACCGAATTTCATCAGGGGTTGGTGATGGACAGTGGCTGAACTACAGTATTATTTGAGAAATAACTACAATAGCATACTTTGGACGTGGAAATGTGGTAAACAAATACGTAGCTTTACATTCCTTCAGACAATTGCAGTATTTACGTTTTTCCATTCATTAAATAAATAATTACTATCGATGATAACGTAAGAAACGTGAATTAAAAACAGTGTTAAAATTGGCTACTTACATACTCTTATTTTCTATTCCATTTGGTTTTTGATCCATGGAATTTCGTTATCATCGGCCAGTGTTGCACCGCGTTGCAAGATTTTCCAAACCTTAGATGGACTTTTTATAGCCTATACAGGGTTTCTATAATTAGTTATTCAGAAATCTTTTAGCCAATTTCAATAATTATTTTCACAGCGGCAAGATCGCGCTTTTGAAAAATTATCGTCTTTAACATTTCTTGAATGGTTCTCTACCTTGGTTCTCCACATGTTCTGGCGGGTTGAAAGCTTCTCCATCGAAACATATTATTCCTTAGTTGTTTTCGTACGCTCATGCTATATCAATAAGCCAATAAACCGTACAGTTGTTGTTGTTTAATTGAATATGTAAATTTCAAATGTAGTTGAATCCAAAAAGTACGACTACAGAATACATTCAAGATCTTCTTGTATAGGCTGGACTGTATGTGCATGGATGTTGCACAATAACGTTAAGACAGTCTTCTTACCAATGCCAGAATGGTGATATAGTACATTCTTTGTTTCATGTTACTGAATTTTTTTTACTAATAATTGGAACCTGTTACGTAAACGTTTTTTTCGCAGCCGATAATTTTTTGAGGTTTTTCCGTGCAATTTTCAAAGAAATTCTTGCTTCAACATGATATTTTGTGGAACAACATTCGAACGAACCGTTTACAGGTTCGTGAAATATAATTTAGCCACAAACTAATAAATATGATTGAAATAGAAATGAGCCCAACCAAGTAAAACATGTAGTAAAATAAATGTATAAAATTTTGAACATTGGAAAGGGAAGGAGCAAATCAGTTATTCTGTACAAGAACATAAGAAGCAAAACTAAATACTGTCTTAGTTTTGTTGCTAAAAACGAACTTATAAAATAATTTCCGTTCTTCAAATGGAAAATTTTCATACTTTGATATAAAACGATTTTTCGTCTATAACCTTGATACTGATACATACTTCTGAAATCGCGAAATACCCTTTTACCTAATATACACCTAAACCCATTTAGTAACGGCCAGTGGCGGACGAGCTAATCCTCCAAAGGGAGGGGAATACCGTTAAAGAGGGGAGGGGGATTGGCAAAAATTAGGTCATTTTACCTACGCCCTAATGGAACAACCCAACTTTTTTAAAACACCAAAGAGGGGGTAATTCCACTTTCCCCAACCCTTCTCGTCTGCCAGTGGTAACAGCCAGATACTGTAGGCAAATGTATGACTCTTACGCCGCAGATAAGTTTTGAAAAAAAACCGTATAAATTCACAGTTCGTGGAGACTTCCAACCATGAAAAAATTCATGCCATTAAAAACTCACCTTGCATGTGTAGATGGATTTTTTCTATTTCCATCAATTCACTCATCCACCACTTAATGATGATCACATAAGGCGATTTGTTTATTTGCTTATCCGTCTGTCTAAACAATACGAACTGTTCGTGGTGAGCAGTGGCGGATGAGGAAGGGAAAGTAAATTATTCCGGGGTAGAATTTTTTATATGTAAAAGTTCACCCACGGTTATGTGAAAAATTAGTTTATTACCTACATTAAAACTTTTTTCAAGTATTCAACAGATCGTGAAATCCGCGAATAATGTTTATTATAGGGTTTTATACGCGCGTGAAACGTGAACAAATTCAATTGTTCAGTATGGTTGTGTGAAACGTGAACGGTTATGGCAGTATTTGGAACAAGACAAACAAATTTGGAGCGGCGCGCGATCGTAATGTAGTCATTATTTACTTAATGATGATGAGACGTGTGAGAAACAGTCATTTAGATGACTGACGGGCAGACTAAGTGATTGATACTGATTGACTGACTGAGTGATTGGTGATGATTGACAACTAAATGATTCGATGATTGACTGCTGAGTGACTAATCATGATTTTCTGACCAGAGGCTGATTATGAATGATTGATTGACTGATTGATCCTAATTGACTGATAAGTTAGCTTCACGTGTTATGACTATGTCACTTCGTGTTTATGCATGTTATGTAGCATTGTGTGTTTGTGGCACATGTGTATGTGAGTGATAATGGAACTCGTTTCGGGCTTCAAACAAGACGAGTTTATAAAAAGTGGTTAGCCCTCATCAGTTGTTCCCACTTCATACTTTACTATTGTTGAGCAAAGTTCAAGTAGACTGGCTTTATTGGGTGTTATGCCAAGTCTGCACAAGGTCTTGGTATGAGACCAAAATGTGCGAAGCAAGTGTTTTGCTATGAATGGGGTGGTATGCCCATTTGCTCTTAGTGCGGCGTTGATATTTATACTCGCTCGAACGAAACTACTAAGCCTGTTGCAAATACGAGCGGTGCGGATTATCTGACCACATATGATATTAGCTGTGACCTTTTTGGAAACATTGCTGTCATTGTGCACGTAACGTATTGCTTTGAATGGGAACGACACTTTTTTATCGAATACTGACAAATCGATTTTATCTGCTCCATTTTCATCGGTTAGTTTGATTGAAATATCAAGGTAATCTGCCTGATTGTCAGGGTTATTGGTTCTGTTCAATGGTAAGCTGACATCGTAAATATTTTTGCTGATTTCCATGAAGTTTTCTTTGGATATGCAACAAATATCATCTATGTACCGCATGGTTCCACATAACTTGGTTTGCAAGTCAGGGTGTGCGATCAGGTAACGATATTCCATGACAGACAGTGTAAGATCAGCTAGCTCAGGGCTAGCATTACCACCCATTGGGATACCGGTGGTCTGTCTCAGGATGAATGACCCAAACCGTATGTAGGTTTCTTTGAGTACTGTCATTATAAGGGTGATCACGCTGGTAGCGCATAGTGTTTTGCTATTGCTTATAAAATTGTTGGTGTAGAAACTGTGTTTATAATTGAGTTTGAGGTATCTTCCTCGTTTTCCGTTTTCAAACAGCAGCTTGATTAAAAACCCTATGTGTTCCACAATAACGTTATGTGGAAGTTTTGTGTAAAGGGTTGAGAAATCTGCGCTCACTATTTTGTCTGTAGATGACAGACGTTTGTTCTGCAACTTGGCCACAGCTTTTTCGGTGGAGTCAATTGACCAATAAAGTCGTTGCGGCTTATTGAACGCTTTAATGTTGCAGTAATTGATGAAATGTTGTTTCAATGCTTTTAGCGTTTTGTGAAGTAAAACGCTGAGTGGTTTGATGCTTGCATTTCTTGCTGATGCAATGAATCTGTAAGCATGAGGCTGCTTGTGCATTTTAGGGATTCCGTAAAAATACGGTAGTTGGGCTTCACTCTGTGGGAAGCTTAAATCCCATTCTTTTGTGAGCGTCATGTGGGACGCAATGATTGCGTTGTCTGCAGTTTCTACTTTTTCGTATGTATCGTTACCTTGACAGGTCAGCATGTTGTCAGTTAAGGATATACCCAGTTCAGAACAGATTGTTTGAACGTAGAGTTTTTTGCAAATAATGATAACGTTATTTTCGGCTTTATCAGCCGTTGCAATTACGTATTTCTTGTGAAGTTTATGTATCGTTTCACCATGTTCTTGCTGATGTATGTGATCAGCTAAGGTCTTTTTGGTATTGGCTTTGCAGAATCGTATTCTGTTGTCGAGTATTGTATTGATAAATCCCATGGCACCATGGAAGTCAGTGTCTTCCAGGTTAAACTTCTTTTTCAAACAGGCCATGAACTCGTTTAATCCGGATTCAATCGAATTTCGAGTTTCAGCCCAATCAATGGGTGGTTGTTGCCTGTATTTAGATCCCTTTTTAACGGTAGCTTCAAGGTTTGAGTTACCTATTATTGTCAGATTTCCGGTCATCACATGACCATGGTGTTTCGACTGGTATAAGTCTTTGTTTTCGCATCCGCAAGTTGCTTGCAGTTGCTCTTTTATTTGGTCATTAGTGACTGATTTGCTTAATTTAGTGTTATTGCAAATCTTTTGTTTCAGAGTCTTGCGCATGATTACAGACCCCACAGATTTTTCGAATTTGGATTTTCTCGAGCAACATTACTATTCCATGTAAAGTTTTACTGTTTGCGAGCCCCCGATAACCTAACGTAAGGCTGGCTTGTCCGAGCGGAGCGAGGACAAGCGCGTTAGGCCCCGCAGGGGAGATTTCAATATTTGTTCCTGCACGTGTTGTAGCATAGGCACTATGTTGTAGAGAGCATGCGAGCGTAGCGAGCCAGTTATAGTCGGGTTCATGCAGCTTAGTTGCATCGGCTCAGTAGCACAGTGCAAGAGCGCTTGCCTAGCATGCGAGCGGCCCGGGTTCGTTTCCCAGATTTTTGATAAAAACTCTAAACTTTCGAAAAATCTGTGGGGTCTGTAAAATTGCGAGTCTTGCCGTATGTGTATATGATTCTGCTGTTTTCGAAATATTCTCTGCAAGAATCTGGCAAACGTGATATGACTCTTTTATCTCGTATTACCGTGTGTATATTCACGATATCGATTGCTTTGTTTATAAAGTTGATTTTTATCATTCCACCAATCTTTTTGCTTTGAGTTTTCGCTCGAAAGCACCCTCTTTCTTTCATGAAGTTTTCGACAATCTTAGTGATTTGACTGTCTTCAGTGTCTTTGTTCTGAGCTACCCAGTTCTCTATATATGAGAGTTCACACTTGTTAAATGACATTAACTTGGTGTATAACTTGGGCAGTTGGCGTTGTCTGGCAAACTCTTTAATTGAGGCAAGGTTTTCGCCGTGATTAAGAGTTTTTATTTTATTCTTAGGATGACGTTTGCCTCTGGATCTCTTCAACCTTGGCAGCTTTTGAAACATGCAAGGTGGTTTAGGTGGGCTACCAAGCGTCAGGTATCCGGATCCTTCTACCCTGTCGTTCAATCCCGCTGTATGGAGGGTGTCAAGCAGACCCATCCATTTTTGTTCACAAGACAAAAGTTTGTCTTTATTGGGTAAATGTTGCAGTACTTGGAACTGCATGTCATCGACACTGTGGTCATTATTTGTAAAATGTGACACCAGAAGGGTATTCAGACTTTTGTTAATTACTGACCTTCTGTGTTCCATCATTCTGATACGAAATTCTCTGCAGGTCTGTCCTACATATTGTATGTTGCACTTGGTGCATTGTATCAGGTATATTACGTTTTTAATGCCACATGTGTAAGCATGTGGGTTGTTTTGGATAAAGAACCTTCCATTTGTGTTGGATCTGCATGTATTTTGATTGTCTGTATGTCGACAAACTATGCAGCTTTGTGAGTTCTTTAGTTTGCACGTAATATTCGATGGATTAGGATTGAACTGTTTTCTATGCAATCTGCGATATGAGTATTTATCATTGGTGTATGATACACTGATTAAGTGTTGAGGCATATTGTGAATGTTCCGTTGGAACGTCATCTGTGTTTGCCGTGAGACAGGTTCAGTCTGGTCATGCGTTTGTGGATGAGTTGAGTTGCTGGATGCATGACATCCAGAAGTTTCACCAGTAGCTCTACTCCCCAGGCCAGCCTGGTGAGTCACTGAAACCTGAGGAGAGAGTGAGATAGCTCGACGACTCATGGTGCTCTCCTCTAGCACACCATGAGTTGGTTCCCCAGAGATTATAAAGCCCCTTTGCTGGGTACCGAGGCATGATTGTGTTTGTGTGTTCATGATTGGTTCAGGTTGTTGTTGAGTCGATAAATGAGATAACCAAACTGAAACATGATTCTCACGTTGGATTGGGGTGTCATGTTATATTGGTGGAATGTGAGCAATCGCATATCATCTATGTATCTGACAGTATGATAAGGATCATGATGCATATTGCATGTTAATTGATAAATTGGGTTATTGGGATTGTATCCATGTTTGCTATTCATGCTTGCTACAAAGTGAATGTAGTCCTAATAATTAGAAGCTATGTTCAGAAAAGCTACCAGAGCTTAACAGGTGGGGCAAACAGCCACTGTTACAAAGCAACGCACCTCAAAAGATGGTAGAGATGACTGATAAGTTAGCTTCACGTGTTATGACTATGTCACTTCGTGTTTATGCATGTTATGTAGCATTGTGTGTTTGTGGCACATGTGTATGTGAGTGATAATGGAACTCGTTTCGGGCTTCAAACAAGACGAGTTTATAAAAAGTGGTTAGCCCTCATCAGTTGTTCCCACTTCATACTTTACTATTGTTGAGCAAAGTTCAAGTAGACTGGCTTTATTGGGTGTTATGCCAAGTCTGCACAAGGTCTTGGTATGAGACCAAAATGTGCGAAGCAAGTGTTTTGCTATGAATGGGGTGGTATGCCCATTTGCTCTTAGTGCGGCGTTGATATTTATACTCGCTCGAACGAAACTACTAAGCCTGTTGCAAATACGAGCGGTGCGGATTATCTGACCACATATGATATTAGCTGTGACCTTTTTGGAAACATTGCTGTCATTGTGCACGTAACGTATTGCTTTGAATGGGAACGACACTTTTTTATCGAATACTGACAAATCGATTTTATCTGCTCCATTTTCATTGGTTAGTTTGATTGAAATATCAAGGTAATCTGCCTGATTGTCAGGGTTATTGGTTCTGTTCAATGGTAAGCTGACATCACGCTGAGACGTGTGAGAAACAGTCATTTAGATGACTGACGGGCAGACTAAGTGATTGATACTGATTGACTGACTGAGTGATTGGTGATGATTGACAACTAAATGATTCGATGATTGACTGCTGAGTGACTAATCATGATTTTCTGACCAGAGGCTGATTATGAATGATTGATTGACTGATTGATCCTAATTGACTGACTGAGTGATTGATTACGATTTACTGACTGAGTGATCGATTGTGACTGACTAAATGATTTTTGTGGATTACGATTAACGGATGCGCGATCGAACATTGCTACATCCTGCACTGAAACCAGAATTGAAGCAAATGTGAAACGTGAACGAAACCATTTTATGTACTACTGAGTACTCTGCCTATATATATGTCGACCCATCCTTCTTTATCCTATCATCGTTACATCTCAATGAAACTAAGCCAATGTAACGGAATATCTACACCCTAGTCCCAATTTTCGTAGAGACTGAAAATCCCGTAAACTCGATAAAATCCCTAAACTAAATCAATCCGATAAAATAATCAAAAATTGTACCCAAACTGCCCCACCCCACCCGAGAATTGGCGGCGAAATTAAGATGATCCTAAACGAACAAAAAATATCTGAAATTGAATCCGAATTTTTAAGGGTGTCGCGCGTAACAACGGGGATATAACAATTTACTGTTGCGTTAATCGTACACGGGTCGCATATTGCAGATAACTTTCCCTTAATTCAGATATTGGATAAAACGAGCAAGAGTTGAACTTCATATTCAGAAACTACTTAGGATTTAATCAGGATTACAGAAAAGTACAAGATTACATGAGAAAAATACTAGATACTACATAGATAACGTTTTTAGTACAAGTTTACTCATGCATGTTGACAATCACTATGGTCTATTTTACTTCTTTTCTTCCATTATAATCGACTTGGCTCGTGCGTTTCAGATACATAAGTTTCTCTTGTACCACGGGCGGACGAGCTAATCCTCCAAAGGGAGGGGAATTTATCGAAAGAGGGGGGAATTGACAGAAATTAGGTCATTTTACCTACACCTTAAGGAACAAACTCTACTTTTGGAAATCGCCAAAGAGAGGGGAATTCCACTTTTTCGCTCTTCCCTCGTCCGCCAGTGTCTTGTACATTGGGAAAACATTAAGGGTGGTTACTGGTTTCAGAGTAAAAGGGAAAGTGAAAAGGAAAGTAAAAAGGAAAGGAATATATAATGTAAAAGGGTTATTAAACTGTTAAAACTTTCATTTTGTTCTTTTGAGTTTTTCTTCGATGAAATGTTTTTAGTTTAATGACCCATTTTTATTCCATTTTACTTTATTTTTTTACTTTCCTTTTTACTCTGACATATAGCACATACTTCCTAAACTGGAATGAAATAGTATTATTATTATAAGTACATACAATCAGCACTGCAACATAAGAAACGTCATTAAAACATATGTTCGACGACATCAATTTTTTAGTTCGACCTTGAACGGGAATTATCATAAAATAACAACGCCCAGGTAGCCGATTTCTATTTTAAAGGCGGAATCAGTGAAACCGTTATTTTAATAACGTTTGTGTCCGTAATCGAACTCGGGTCGCAAGTCTCAGGTATTTATTCTCAAAAATTTAATAACGTACATAAAAACGTAGATCTTACTAATGTAGATTTAAATATCGACTCTAATACGATGGCTGATTCGAAATCGATTTTAAGTCGACAGCTAGAACAACTTATATCTCATTGCAACATGTTAGACAAAAAGTTTGATGTCCTTAAACGAGATTTATCAAACTTCAGATGGGGTGGAATAATTTTACCTCAAAATATTGACTTTTAAACGATGGCAAACGTCCATAGATATAGAACGAGAAAAAAGTATATGTGAAACCAGTTCACGTTTCAAAAACAATAACAATAGGTGATTTTACGATATCATACAATGCTATGTTTGATACTGAAGAAACCAAATCACATAAAAACTAAAAAAAACAAAACAATATACATACATATGATTTATGAAAGTATAAAGAATGCTTCGAAAATTCTTAAACACACCCGAAAACACCCCCGAACAGGCTTAGGCTAAGGCGTAGACTTAGGCTTCGGCTCAGGCTTAGGCTTTACAATAGATTAGTTAAATGGATCCTATTTCTCCGAACAAACAGAAATAGCCTACATCCACGTGGTGCGGAAGTCACGAGAAATAACGCCAATATACAGCACAATGCACATATCTTTCTCTCATCTGCGTTATTTCATCAATTAACCCGCGATTATCGCTTAGCGGACATCTGTATATTCAGCCGGCTAACTGCCAATTGTCCAAATGACGCTAAATCTGATAAGCTATAATAGCTTTTTAGCTAACTGTAAGAAAGTAAACATGTGCAGTACATACAGGTGTACACATACTGTATGTACAAGTGCGTGCACAAAGCGGACGAGAAGGGGAGGGAAAAGCGGAATTCCCCCTCTCTTACGGTTTCAAAAAGTGAAGTTTGTTCCTTAAGGTGTAGGAAAAGTGACCTGTTATCTGCTAATTTCCTCATCTTTGAAGAGATTCCCCTCCCTTTGGAGGTTTGGAGCGGGTGCATGTAGCATGCCCAATCGATTATGAGCAGGAATTCGGATACGTTGAGTTTATCTGAACGCTTCAGGCATGTAGACGAAGACCATGAGTTCATAGTATGGGTTAGCTCCTAGTAAGCCCAAAATTCATGGAAAAAATGGCACGCGTTCAAATTCAGTCACAAGATAAATTGACTACTGTATGCTATATAAGGTAATGTTTCACGTGCTGGAAACCTGAAATTCCGGCTATTCACCGAAATTCTGTATCCAATTTACACCCATAAACAAAATCATGCGGCGAATTAATTGAGTGGACAATTTGTTGAAAATGGTCTAAAAACACCACATGGTGAAACCAGTTTTGTGTTACCCAATGAAAGGTTCTATAACGATGGAAACGTTTTATTTAATTTTTATCTGTTTCATATATTATGAGAAAGAAGTCATCGGAGCTCGGAATCTGAATCTCTTGATTTACGTCTGAGTATACCACGCTTATGCATCTTCTGTTTTTCGTTCTTTCACGTCTTTTCAAGATTCCTTTTGCCTAGCCGAGTCTAACTTACATGTACTATCAGAAATCAAGGCGTCAGTCAGAATCTCGTTTATCTGGCAAACGTCTTGCTTCTTCAATGATGCCACGGAAACGGTTTAAAGTGTTCGATACAATACATTCAAAATTATACTGCACAATGAGAGCGAAAAAACTAGGTAAAAGTAAAGATCTTTATAAAACTGTTCATCCATTCAATTTCAAATAGTTTCAGGAACCGTTCACGTTTCATTACCCCGATTTATAAATAAAAGTTTGTACCTTTCCGTGTATAGAACAGCCGTCTAAGCAAATATACGCTTTGCGTAGTAAAAAGTACAATCAACATCCGATATGTATGTAGCTACAGTCAGACAGTCAGTCAGTCAGTTCGTAAATCAACGGATATTTTTTAGCGAAAATCGCCATAATTGTGACGAGATTTTATCGGTCCGTCAATACACGTTTTTTTATTCTACTGGAACGTAAATGCGGATGTTTAGAATAGTTTTTGGTCATCCTTGACTTACTGGCAGAAAGATTGCTTGACTGATCAGCTGGATGACTGACTGACTGACTGACTGACTGACTGTCTTACTGACTGACTGAGTCACTGAGTGACTGACTGGCTGACTGAATGACTGACTGATTGACTGACTGTAATACTGTTATTACTATAATCAATCAATATAACAAGAATCATCAAGTAATCCCATAAACAGATGTCTTGCTCACTAATACAATGATCACCAATGGGGGAACACCCAAATAGTCCAACCAACCGACAACATAATTCACTAATCACCGTTTTCGTCTGCCCAAAACACCTGATTTCTAGGTCATTCGATGCAACGCCGAAAACTATTCCATATAAATACATACTCATCCATGATCACGTGTATTTCGGTATACATTAGCGGATCACAGAAGGGATAGTGCCTCCCTCTATGGGAAAATAAAACAATGTGTTACTTTCGGCGAAGGTAAACATGCTAATTTTAGGATGTTTGTACTTGTCTTGCGTTCCTTTCCCCATCGCTTCTAAAAGTCGAATACTGTATGTGTTAGGAAACGAAACTCGATTGCTTTTGGTATTGCCACTTAAAATAACGGAGTATGTAGTTCTAAGAGAACGGAATTCGAACGTATATTTCTAAAAAAGATAAGATTGTTATCGAAACCAGAGTTGTTGCGCATTTTTTCTAAAAAGGTAGAAAACTGAAAAATGTGCAAAACTGAAATAAATTCTGTTAGAAGTAATACATCCGCCTAAGGTAACATACACTATTTTCCGTCTATTTGTGTGGATTTTCATTGGATAGGTAATTTTGCGCTCAACAGTTTATTTTTTCGCGCGTGCCGGTGGAATCACCAGCGTTAAGCGATCGTTGGTATGAAGACAGTCTGTCAAACAATCGGTCATTTGAACATTGACAAGTCAATTAATCGGATATTGATCGGGTTTATTACACCGGGTGACCAGTAAAATCGGAATAAATAAACGAGAAGATAGAGCTCTTTTTCTCCATCTTAGAAACATTGACTGATAAAATTAAATAATCTTCTGCTGTTATCTCAGTGGTACTTCACAAAAAAGTATTTCTAATATTTTTATTCAGGATTTGACTTGGGTTTTTACATTACATGAATTAGTTTGTTATGTTACATATTTATTACATTTATTTACATGAATTGATTACTGAATAAAATTTGAAACCTGAACGATGCGTGTGAAACGTGAACGAAATTCGAATGACAGACAGAATGACGGCGTTTGCGCCATGTGTCAATGTTGATATTGGTCGGCGAATTTCGTCAATTAGGTTGATCTGTCAATTAGTTTCGTGGTCAATTGATTGGCGGCCTTTTTAATGACTGAAAAACAAAAAAAACGTTATATCCGTAATAAATGTGAGATATGAAGCTGGCTGACAGACTGACTGACTGGCGAATGCGCTAGAAGTGGAAGGTTTTTAGGACAGTAAATACGTAGTTAACTTTGTCAGCGATACATCGTTTTGTTGAACATCTAGAAGTCGTTTTTATAGAGATTAATGAAAGATAATGTATGTACACAAGATACATGTATGTACTGGATTGTCGATTGAAAGAAAATGACTGATAGACTAACTTACAATCAGATCGGCTTAATGAGAAACCGTTTAAAAGACAGACAAAATGATCAAACAGAAGAGAGTTTGAACTAAAGAAACAAATGATTCAGCCGGTGAGAAACAGTTGTGTAACTTTTTTATTGAGATTATAACAGAACACACTATGTAGTGAATGACTGACTGACTGACTGACTGACTGACTGACAGATTGATTGACGAACTGACAGGCTGCCTACATTCATACATAAGTAATATGTAGAGTATACGGACTCAGAGAGTGACAGACGAGTCAATTATAAACGGGAGATTTAGGAACAGGAAATGACATATTTGGTCGGAGGGAATTTCACCGTTTCGGCGAGACTTTTTATCAAGACACTTCTTATTGACAGACACACAAGGACTGGCTAGTGACTGACTGACTGGCCAGTAGAATAGAACTAAATTTGGCTGAGTGAATGACTGACTGAGAGTAGACTGACTGACCGACTGACTGACTGACTGACTGACCGACTGACTGACTGACTGACTGATTGACTGAATAACTGACTGACTGACTGACTGACTGACTGACTGACTGACTGACTGACTGTGCAGTGTCAACTATTAAACAATAAAGTATGAGGGCAGTAGGAGACCGATGCGTAAAAATTGACAATTTTAATGTTCAAGCCGGTGACAGACAGATCAACAGACTGACTGACTGACTGAATAAATGGTTGGTCATTTGTATGCAGGTTAATATTTGTTGACACTTAACACGGCAACGAAGTTACTAAGGAATCGTTGACATGATGAAA
>OZ038448.1:19307727-19317727 GCA_964036265.1 Daptonema setosum
GCGAATCCCACTTGAAAAGATAAACAATTGCGCATATGAAATCCCTATTGACTCGATAGAATACATACTTAACACCCCATACTGAAATCCGGGTGGTGTTTAACTAGTTCAATATTGGCGAAGTATGGACGTATACTTTTCACGCAGACTTTACAAGGTAACATAAATGTGTGCATTTAAAGGGTTAGGGATGAATTGAGGATTTGAGTTTAATTGGGGGACTTATGATTTCAACTTGGTGTAAAATAAATAATTCATGGTCGAGGAAACAGCTCCATGTGTAGCGTAGGCAATTCTTTCATTCCGTATTCTGAACTGTTTAAGACGATCTACTATCAGAGTATGTAGAAAAGTTAAAAACAAATGTTCATTAACATTAATTGTGGAATCAATCTTAAAAACAAACATAATATTAGAGAATGAAAGACGGTAAAAGAACCCTAAACATGTTTGTCTAATAAAATTGAAAAGGTTATGTAACTTCAAAGGGGTCTGTGAAAAATTTGATCATCAAATCACAATGAATTAAATAAGTTATGCAGTATGTAATTATATGTTTCAAGAAATCACAAAGTTCTTAAAATCTCTGGAAAAAAATTCATGTGATTCAAATAAAAAATTCCTGGATTTGCCAAGAGTTTCAAAACATCCTGTAATATTTTGCCCACCTATCAACTCAGGATAATGAATATTGGGAACCTATACGTCATTGTGCACTGTTTCAAGTGAACACATGAAAAAACACACACAGACAATATTGTGATAATGAGATTGCCACGCGTGATATAGGCAGATCCGATGATCCATTCATTGTGTGAATTTCGGGAATATAGGAATACATTGATCATATTTTAGAATATAGGAAGAAATTATAGGTGTTATATAGGGAATTATATCATTTATATATTTTAGTTAGTTTTAATTCATCTAAATGACAAATAAAACACACGATTTCATTAAAAGACGTCAAACTCTGAATTACGCAGCTTGAAAATTCATTTGAGGTTATTTTTAACCTAACCAAACGCATCATCTCGGATAGGAAAACCTTTTCAGATATACTTGTTGGTTTCGGCGCAGAAAATATTTACATAAAATTCTTTAGAAATCATGAACAGACTCTACATTTTTGTCAGATGCCCATCTTTGATTTCGTTCCGTTCACCTTAGTCAAGATCATAGAACTTAGTTAGTCATCTAGTGATTCACATTTAGTCAGTGCCTGGCCATAGATATGGCGGACTAGATAAACATAACTGTGCGAAACAACATCTGACTGCAACAACAACAACAACAACAACAACAACAACAACAACAACAACAACAACAACAACAACAACAACAACAACAACAACAACAACAACAACAACAACAACAACAACAACAACAACAACAACAACAACAACAACAACAACAACAACAACAACAACAACAACAACAACAACAACAACAACAACATCAAAAACAACAACAACAACAACAACAACAATAACAACAACAACAACCCCAACAACAACAACAACAACAACAACAACAACAACAACAACAACAACAACAACAACAACAACAACAACAACAACAACAACAACAACAACAACAATATGTGAAATTGTAGACTTCTGTTTCCTTATTTTACCATAACCGTTCACTTTTCAGCAGAAACCATAAAATTTTGCAAGGTTCCTACTTCAAACTGATAAGGAGTAAGTCGTCAATAACCACAGTAGCAAAGGTTGAAGTCCCTGTTGCATAGTTATTTAGAAGTTTGTCGTCTAGAAGTTTGTAAATGTTAACATTATGCAATTGCAATTCTTAAAAAATCTCGAAATTTCAAGCCTCAACAACAACATCATAGATAATACCAAAAAAATTAATCATAAATTGGTTTCCAAAAAAAGTTTATCGGGTCGGGTCGGGTCATCGAATGTAATCGATTCCGTCATAATTCGAGTGATTATATCGTTTCAATGGTATTGTCATGCAATTGCCGAATTTTCTAACACCCGATTCCAGAGCACGAAAATACATATCAAACAATCGAGAATATAATCACCGCCATTGCAGAGTTCAATATTATGAATATCATGAGTTTGACTCTTGGCTATGCTTTGTGAATGATATAGTTTTTGTAAGAGGTCAGAAGTTGAGTGAACGGCAGTGTAACGCTCACATGAAGTTTGTTGACTTTACGAAACATGAATAACATGGGCTGTTTCCAAACAAAAGATGAAACGTGAACCGTTGGAGAAAAACATTTCAATAAATTAATTTTATTGTAGTTTCGGGATACGTGTGACAATTTTGAGAGTCTCCCTGTAATGGTTGATTCGACGGACTGACTGACTTGTTTGATTGACTAAGCCACTGATTGACAGACTAAACTCAGGTTATCAGAGAAAAATGGCATCGAAAAGATTTTTTTGTTGATATTGATAATTGAGAGACTAATTATTGGGTGAAGAACTGACTAACCGACTGATTGACAGACTGACAGACTAACCGACTGACTGACCGACTGATTGACTGACAAATTAAATACATACTGCACATATGTATGTATGTATATACGTGTACATAGCTGACTATTGACTGGCAGAAAGTACTCCGGTTATTTCGGAAGTGATTACAAAAGTTCGATGAAGCGGATACAAATGAATCAAATAATAATGACTGGATTGACTGACTGACTGACTGACTGATTGTTAAAAATGACTGGCTAGTTGATCGACTGAATGACTGACTACTGACTGACGGACAATCATTACAGTCAATCAGTGAGATGACGACTGTGTGATTAATTAGTACGGCTAACAAGCGAGGAAATACGCGAAGTATATAAGTTAGGATACGTAGTGATAATCTTTCTGGTTATAGAAACTCATAGCTTTTTCGACTGATTAGAAAACAAGATTTGGATGGGTGCCGTTTTTCTTAGTTTATTAATTCCTGTGTAGTTTTATTGAAGATATAGAATAACGCACTGATGATGCGTTTAGCTGGTTCAATAGAATCTGAAGTGGTAATATTTAGTGTTCAGTTCACGTTTCAGTGAAACTGAGTACTTAAGTAGCTGATTGAGATTTAGTTGTCAAATCTAATCAATCCTTCCGTAAAAAATCTGGTTCAGTTCACGTTTCAGAGCAACAATGAATTGCCTACTGATATACGAACGTACGATATTAGTTAAACCCGAAACGTTGCAAACTAAACAAAATAATAATAAACTGACTTCACCAAAACAAGCTCACGAAATGAGAAACATTATAATCAGTAAATCCACCAACGCTTCAAACAAAACACCGACACCACTGAAAGATTCGAACCTAATTTTATGGTATTCCCGCAAAAGAATTTTGTCGTCAGACAAAGGTATACCGCCAAGAAATAAAATTTAGCGCACAAAAAAGCAGAAAAAAATCTAAAAAAATTCGCTTTTAAAGGCAGAAAGCGATCAGCTATGAAAACCGAGGGTACTAATTCCAAATTATCATGAAACATGCATAGGTCGATTTCATTAAGAAGCCACATTGTAATGTAACACTGGCGGACGAGCTTACTCTCCAAAGGGAGGGGAATTCCGTCAAAGAGGGGGGAATTTACAGTTTTCATGCCATTTTATCTACACCTTAGGGAACAAATTCAACTTTTTGGAAACGTCAAAGAGGGGGGAATTCCACTTTTCCCACGCCTTCTCGTCCGCTAGTGTAATGCAATCCATCGCATGAATTAGTGACCACAAATTAGTGACCACTCAATCATAATGTACTGAAGCGGATCTTTGTTTTGAAAAATTGGGAAAAATCTGCAGACAGATTAATTTATATGGAATCCTAAAAGTTTTATAACTATTTACAGAGGTTTCACAACTAGGCGATATTCCCTTATCTCTTGCAAAGGAAGGACCAAACACCGTCCTTTATTTCCGCCGCTATCCAATGGGCTAAATCGAATAAAAAATTTGCGGTCTATGTGAGACGATCTTTATAGGTATTTTCGAACGGATAAGAGGTTTTTATAGAGCGGGGATTATGCACATGGGATTTGGGATATAAACAAGGCTTTTGCTGGGGTCATGATTATGAGCCTTCGTTTTGAGGTATTCAGATAGAATAGGGTCTGTGAAATTGGGGAAATGAAAAAAACAAGAAGACTAATTCACTCATTGAAACGTTAATTAATTCATTTATTTATTGTAAATGGTTACTAAACACCCAACATGCATTCCATACACACAGAGAGATGAAACGTTAATCTCCTATAATTATTGAATAATCGAAAAATAGTCATTATGAATTTCGGACAGGAAGTATTAAAATTGCTATACATTTTATGGGTTTCGGTCGCAACCCAATCTAACCCCCCTAATGCAAAATTGATCACTTAGGATTGGTCCCATTTAACTGGAAATAATTCTTCAACAGTGACAGAGCAGCACTACCAAAAACAAATTTAAGATTGTCAGAAAAATCATAATCCACAAAACACTAGCGGACGAGACGGGGAGGGAAACGTGGAATTCTCCCCTATTTGACGTTTAAAAAAGAGCATAATTTATAAGGTGTAGGTAAAATGGCCTGAAATCCGCAAAACCCCCTCTTGAAGAAATTCCCCTTTGGATGAATAGCTCGTCCACCATTATCTATAAATGAATCTCAATGTACAAAGTCGGGGATTCAAAATTGTTCCCTCTCAAATTGTTCGTGAATAACGAAAATATTACAGAAAAAAGCGCGATTTGGCGCATAAAACTGCAAGAAGTTTGTGCTGAGATTAAATTACGGATTTCTGTCAGATCCTTATCGCACCTCTGCCCGAAATTACATACCGCCGTTATTTTTTTATGTTTTTTTGTAATCTGTAACATGAACTTTATGCAATGAAAAACTAATTGCGATAAATGAATTGGAAATTTGGAATACGCAAAAAAAATCACGAAAATGTTTTATTTTGAAGAATACAGAGAAGAATCAGAGCTTCAATTATAACTGCTGTAGTAAAAAACTATAACATAAAAGTTCAGATTTTTTAAGTTGAATTTTTATTGCGCGCCAAAAGCAGTTTTGAATTCAAATTACGCGCGCAAACTTTGTTGAGGAACAAGAAACCATGGATACGCTACAGTGAAGTAAAAAATGCCACTAAATATACAACTGTTATTGTTGCTCACAAAATTAGTTCAGAATAACGAGCCAATAGAAGAGATATTTGAATTGTATGACCGTTTGAAGAGTAAATACATCCAAAGGAAGGGGAGTATTCCCAAAAGTGGGGATGGGAAACTTGCGAAAATTAGGCTACTCAAAAAAAAAACAAATAACTTTCTGGAATCACCGACGAGGGAGGGAATCCACTTAAAAAAAAAACTTAACCAAGCTTCAAAAAGCTTTTTGATATGAATTTATTTTCAACTTTACTTAACTTTATTTAGTTCATGAAAAAGTTGAGGGCACTTATTGGTAACCTGCCATTATAAAGATACGGTTCTTTTTTTGAAACGTGAACGAATTGCGAATGAATTTAATAATAATTTTGGCAATTGTTTCGGTGACTGAATTACAACGGAGTCACTTGAACTCAAAGAAAATACAACATAATTAAATTAATTTTGATTCACTAATTTTTAATGATAAATCTGATAAAAAAGTTTACAAACGGCATGGTGAACTATCTTTTTTTGCGAAATCCAAACAAGTCAAACCTTTCCGGTTATCCGTTGGGCGTTGAGTGTCGAATTACTGCGAGTAATAAATCACCCTTAACAAAATAAAAGGAAATGAAATCGAAATTGAAACCGCAGTCCGCACTGAACGGAGAGTGTACTCAACCGGAATATATCTCAGAATGTCCCTTATACTTTTTCCTGATAATAATAATAATAATAATAATATATAGACGGATCATCTCGATTTGATTTGAACTCAAGTTCATTACACGAATCCTTTACTCGTAATTATGCCTTCTTCCACAATTGGACGAAAAAAAGAGGAAATATTGAATTTTTCCCATTTTTCACCAGTAATTTTTTACATAATATTCCTTAATGATCGAAAAACCTAAAGAAAAATCAATCAGGAGAAAATTCCCTTTCAGAGTGAGTTTTCCCATCCGCCCTTTCGATTTCTGCCTTTCGAATGCACCGAGAAGACCTTCGGAGCGATCAGGGTAGTTACGTAATCTAGTCACTAGCGGATGAGAAGGGGTGGGAAAAGTGGAATTCCCCTCTCTTTGGCGTTTTCAAAAAGTTTGTTCCCTAAGGTGTAATAAATGGCATGAAAGCTGTGGATTCCCCTTTCTTTAGAGAAAGTCCCCTCCCTTTGGGGATTTCGCTCTTCCGCCAGTCAATCTAGGGGCGTTGATAAGCGGCTAAGGGATTGAAATTTGAAAGCGCGCCATTTTTATGGGGTATGGAAAATTATTTTTCCCCAAAAATTCGTTTTTTTTATTGTAAAAGAGAGAGAGAGAGAGTGAAGAACTTTTCTCTGATGGTATCAGCATTCGCATAAATATTTTTTCTGTTTTTTTATCATGAACATCGGAGTGATCAAACTTGATTGCGCGCGCAATTTTTCGTATTTTTCAATTATAATTAGCAGACACAGGTTTTTGCCAACAAATGAGTTTGCGTTGACGAAATATCCTCATATAAACCTTGAAGTCTGCTGAAAACCCCATTTTTAGTATTTATTTGAAAATCAATCGAACGGGTTTTATTAGTTTTCAACAGGAATCAGTAAATAACTTATGGAGAGATCTTGTCTATTCGATTTTAATTTAATAGTTGGACGATTTTTTATTATTATTGCTCTATAACAATAAGCAAAACAACAAATAGCAACATTGAAACATGAACGAGCGGACATGTTTAGGAGTCAACGGAAGTCACTTTTTCCGCAGTACTCATTTCCTTGACTGGATGCACGAATAAGTAAAGGGTTAGGGCAAAATAAAAGGTATAGCAGATTCAGGTGTCCACCTGAACAATAACATAAGTCGTAGAAGGTAAAAAGGATTCACATGCCGTACCATCGAGTTAAAAATCATTTACATGGACAACAGTTCAAGAAACACTTCACGTTTCAAATACACTACATAAAGCTTTTATTATTTTGTTTGTAGTTAATATTGTTCATCGCTGTGCAAGAGTAAAAAAATTAGCCAATCTTTAGTCAAATAAGCAAAACTGCAACATCAAAGCAAACGTGGAAAAAAATACCGTAAAATCCGCGCATCCGCCCACCTAATTCTTTGGCGCCTAGTCTTTCACGTTTCACCAATAAATGGGGTAAACAGCCATACATAATCGTTCACGTTTCATGAGGTATACAAATTTTTATGGAGAAAATTGACCTTCGATTTGTTTTCAGCAAGAAAAACAACCAAAACCAGAAAAATTAGTCTCATGTAAATATACTGTATATGAAAGTTTTTATAGCCTAACCAGGGTTTCTTGTTTGTCAAAAAAGTTTTTGGCGCGCAATTTGAATTCAAAGCTGAAATTTCTTCAAAGTTTCTCGAAAAAATCGTTTTTCACATAACACTTGGACAACATATGAACACTGCGCCACAGTTATTGCAAATGTGGTAACGGTTGCATAAAAACAAGTTTTTTAAACAAGAAACCATGACCAATCAATAGTGGATGTCGTTACACAATGCGAAATACAGCTGTCGATGCAACTGTCGTGTGCTTCAAAGCTTGTAGAATGAACGAGGTGCTACACAAAAGTTCGTGGCCATAGCTTCGGAGTTATGCCACCATCAGTCATCGAACAGTGTATGTATGTAGTTCCATCTCACGTTTCAGAGATTATACAAATGTTTTGAGTAACATAGGTCTCTGATAAAATATCGGGAAAGCCAAATAATCTACAGTACTAGAACATAAATGTCTAAAGACCACTGACTGGCACGACTGAGAAAGGGTCTGGAATTGACTGTCATGTCGTGAAATCAGTCATGTTTCAAGTTTAGTATGAATAAAATGAGATGAATGATATGTTTCAATCACACAATCAAAGAGCTATTTTAATCCAGAGCAATACGTAAAAATCTGTGTAGCTTCTGTCGGGTTCTGCTTAACCAACGAGACCAGAATTTTAACAACATTGAGTCTTAAAAAACTCAAAAACAAGTGTTCAGTATATTTTTCTTACTGATTCCCATTCAAGATGCAAAAAATAAATAATAAATCTAAGCTTTCAGTTAGTATTTCCTGCCATCAACTTTCGATTTCTAATCTTTGATATTTCAACTTTCACTATCAATCGTCATTGAAATCGTCAACCTTGAGAGTGAGGATGTGGTGACAGAAGCGGAAGAGAGAAGAACGGAAACGTGAAATTCCACCATCTTTGGCAGTTTTAAAAAGTAGGGTGTGTACCTTGAGGTGTAGGTGATTATAGCTTCAAAACTACTACTTTCCCCCTATTTGAGAAAATTCCCCTCTCTTTGGAGGATTGGCTTGTCCGTCAGTAAGGGACGCAACGCAAAATTGCTACCGCCATCATTTTTTTCGGAGAAAAAAAATTCGATGAAATATGGTTGGAAAACAATGGCGAAACGGAATGAAAAAAAACACAGTAAGAGTTTTTAATCGCCACAAAAACAGACATGTAACTATACAAATTCTAGATTAATTATAGCCAGCCATTGGTTATATGAACATACATTGAAGATGATATAAAAAACGAAGCGTATGTACATACGTGAGGGATCACGAAACAAAACAAAAACGTGAAAGAGTTTTTAACTTTTCACAAAAAGTTGCCTAATGTTACTGTACAAATTCTAGATTAATTATAGCCAGCCAAGAGTTATATTATATGTACATACACATGACATTGAAGATGATATTAAGACGCGAAGCATATGTACGTGTGGCACCGGCGGACGAAGAGAGGGGAATTTCCTCAAAGAGGGGGGAATCGTCAGTGTCAAGACCATTATACCTACACCTTAGGGAACAAATTCTACTTAGTGGAAACGCCAAATAGTGGGGGGGGGGAATTCCCCTTTTCCCACCCCTTCTCTTCCGTGAAGTGAGAGATCACGGAACAAAAAAACATGGTAGAGTTTTTAACTTTCCACAAAAAGTTGCTTACTGTTACTGTACAAATTCTAGATTAATTATAGACAGTCAATAGTTATAAATATACAGTAGGTGTAAGTGAAGATGATATAAAGTCACGTGCGCAGGGAGTGGCGGACGAGCCAAACCTCCAAAGGAAGGGGAATATTGTCAAAGAGAGGGGAATTGGCAGTTTTGAGGCCATTTTACTTACACCTTCGGGAACAAATTATACTTCAAAAAAATTGCCAAAGAGGGGGAATTCAACTTTTCCGTTCTCTTCGCCAGTGTGTTGGATAGTGATAGAATAGATCAAAATCAGTTAATTGGGATCGCTCTATCAATAGTCAATACCCACACCGACCCTCATCACATGGCTTTAGCGGGTGAAAAAAGGGAAAATTCCCTTCCTTTACTTCATCATATTAATCTTATGGAATATTAGCACTAGCGGACGAGAAACAGTGGGAAAAGTGAAATTCCCCCTCTTTGACGAAATTGAAAAGTGCATTTTGTTCCCTAAAGTGTAGGTAAAATGGCATCAATACTTTCCATTCCCCTTTCTGTGATGAAATTCCCCTCTCTTTGGAGGTTGAGCTCGTCCGCCGGTGCTATTAAGGAGAAAAAAATATTTCATTAATTTCTATTTCAACTAATTTCCAGTAAAATTTCTATTCCTCGATTCGCTTCTACTCGTGAATATCGATATCAACCCAGTACACTACAAATACACCGCTTGAATATTGATGAATACACTATCATATTTATTAAGGGGCGGGGGAGGAATCGGTGGTGATCAGAGTCTGTTCATCATGACAGTCAGTCAGTCAGTCAGTCAGTCAGTCAGTCAGTCAGTCAGTCAGTCCGTCAGTCAGTCAGTCAGTCAGTCAGTGAGTGAGTCAGTCTGTGAGTCAGTCAGTCAGTCAGTCAGTG
>OZ038448.1:19320227-19335227 GCA_964036265.1 Daptonema setosum
GACCACTCGATCAGCCCAAAATTGACTGTAATATATTCATTTGATTAATATGCGAATACGCAAATGTCCTTCGCCCATATTCAATACCAACCTGTTTCACTTGTATGATGATCAAGTATACATTTTATGGGGAAGGACAATGAATGTATTATCTGACTGAGTGACTGAAAAACTGGCGATAATAATGATTGATTCAATACATAAATTACAGTGCAGTGGTGAGAATCATTGGGTAAACACTAACTGAGTGACTGACTGACTGACTGACTGCCTGACTGACTGACTGACTGACTGACTGACTGACTGACTGACTGACTGAGACTGACTGACTGACTGACTGACTGACTGACTGACTGACTGACTGACTGACTGACTGACTGACTGACTGACTGACTGACTGACTGACTGACTGTCCTGTGACCGTCTATCAATATCCGGGTGAGTGATTGGAAAGATTGCTGAAGGTGAGTGCATGTGGATTCGGAATGTCAGATTCAAAGGTTGCAAATAATGACTGACAGTCCGACAGTCGTTGGTCGGATTGAATGTGAGTACAGTTATTGAGTGAGTGGGTAGGTGAGAGTATATTAACTGAAGAAATGTGGCAAAGTTTCGTTCACGTTTCAAGATTTTATAGAATCGATCCGCAGAATATTCTACCCAAATCAGTGAATAATCTGTTTTACAGTCAGTCATTCAGTCTGTCAATTAGTCTGTCAATAGCAATACCTCACACACCGTGGCACGAGCGCATGCATTGTGACCAACCAAACACAGCTGTCGTTAGAGCTTACATTAGCGTACTACCAACGTAACCTTTTATTTATATAGACCATGAAACGTAAGCAAACGAAAAGCTCTGAAAATATTTACGAATGTAGGTATATACCAATTGTTGACACTAGCGAACGATAAGAGGTGGAAAAGATGGAATTCCTCCTTTTTTGGCGTTTCAAAAAGTATGAATTGTTCCCTAAGGTGCAGGTAAATCGGTGAATTTCCCGCTCTTTGGGATGATTCCCCTCTCATTGGAAGTTTAGTTTATTTATTTAAATCAATAATTCCGATTGAAACAAATGCATTTGGACTTTCAATTTATATTGTGTGTCTTTTTATGATGACATTGTTTTTGAACTATTAGCGAAATACCATTTTAACAGTTTGTTATAAAAATTTGAAACGTGAACAAATAAGGACAATCGAACGCCATATTGATCTTGATAATGGTTAGAATATATACTCTAGGATGGTTTTCAGAAAGAAAGAAAGACATGAAAACGGAAGAACAATGGGGAAAATCTGTAAAACAGTTTTAAACTTTCAATTTTAACCAATGAACGGCTCGCTGGTCAAGTGGTTACGGTGTTAGACTCTGAAACCGCTTGGTAGGCCGCACACGGGTTCGAATCCCGGGGCCGTCACCAAAAAGCCTTATGGCAGTCAAACAGAAGTGTGACCTACTGGCTGATGGTCGTTAAAGAATATGCCTTGAACATCTAATGGAGTGACTTGGAACTTGATTCCATGATATGCCTTATGGCAAGCACCATTCGTGATTGGGACCCGGCGAAGTCTTGATCCGAATGAGACAACCGTACAAAAAAAATAAAGAGTGTATAAAAACACTTATGCCTGACTTGCACTCGAAATCTGCTCAAATCTTCCAAAATCACAAAAACACTTGAAAATCTTAAATAAAATACTACGAAATTTATTAGCAAAAAAACATAGCGCAGAGTAATCTAATGAGCAAACATTGTTTTTTATTAGCTCTTTATTTTCTCCGCCACCGCCCGGCCCGGCCCGGATCAATTTCAAGGAAGTTCGTGTGTTGCTTTTATCCTGTCAATTTGCAGAAAAAAATATGTTTTATGCAAACAACTACTGTATTTAATATGCACTGGCGGACGAGCTAATCCTCTAGTGGGTAGAATTGGCAATTTTACCTACATCTTAGGGAACAAATTCCACAAAAAATCCTCAAAGAGGGGGGATTCCTAATTTTCCCACCTATTCTCGTCCGCTAGTGTCAATAAGTAAGGGCCGTGCTTATATTTGGACTAGATTATTGCCTTGGCGATGCATACGAAAGGAAAACTGAAATTTTCCATGAATGGCAAAACAGAAGAAAGTCTGTCATTAAAAGTTTCGGTTCAAAATGACTGATTAACTGACTGACTGACTGACAGACTGACGGACTGACAGACTGACTGATTAACTGAACGACTGACTGACTGATTGACTTACCGACTGACTGAATGAAGGACGGACTGACCACCCATCTTACGACCACTAATGTTTACATTCCCGCATTATCAGTCAATAAAAATGTTACTAGCGAACTACTGAACAGAACTGAATGAAATTCCGTTTTTTTCCCTAATCGTTTGTAACTGTTTTTTTTGTGTTTTTGTTTGAAATGAAAATTGATGTTTTTTTTACAATCATGTTTGATTGCTTTCTAATTCAATGTATCTGAAGCAGCGAAACGATGAATGTACATACATACATATCCTACTATTACTGGATACTAGTACATACTATTACTGTATTGCTGATACCACTAGCGGACGAGAAGGTGTGGGAAAAAAGGAATTCCCCCTCTTTGGCACGTAAAAAAGGAGAATTTGTTTCCTAAGGTGTAGTTCAATTGACCTGAAAACTGACAATTCCCCCCTCTTTGTCGAAATTCCTCTCCGTTCGGAGTTTTAACTCGTCCGCCAGTGGCTAATACTATACGATTTCAGTGTTTCCAAAAGCAAAGAACATGTTTCTTTATCATGAAGTGAATATTTCGAGGTTTGTGTAATACACTTTCTTGCGAGGGCCTGATTTTTTACATACTGTAGTCTATACCAAAACTACATACTGTAAGTGTACTACCGGAGTATTAGATACCCAGGAAGGGGAACACCCATTGTTTGTTCAGCTAATAAACTATTCAGTTGCACTAGCGGACGAAAATGGGTGGGAAAAGTGGAATTTCCCCCTCGTCGACATTTCCAAAAAGTTAAATTGGCTTCTTAACGTGTAAGAAAAAAGCCTTGAAACTGCCAATTTTCCCCTCTTCGACGAAAATTCCCTTCCCCTTGGATGTTTTGGTCCGCCAGGTGTACAGTGTGTGAAAACGTATTGGTGATGGTGATAGAATATTTACCGGTTGTTATGAGCGTTTTATCAGCGTAATTTTCCTTGCAAATAATTTCATTAATTTTTCAAACAGTAATAATTCATTTATTGTTTTTTTTGGGAATGCATGTATTTCGAGTTGGAATGGAGAGAAGACAGAGTTCTTCAAGTACACAGAAACTTTCATGAAATGGGCGCAAAATTTATGAAACGGGTCATTTTTACGTAACTTTTTTGTTCACTCATTTTTGAATTAAAACGGGTAATTTTTACGTAACTTTTTTTTCATTATATGTGAATTTATGTATTTACGATAAATATATTCGACTATTCATACAGTGAAAACGTACAGTCTTTATGTGGTTTGGCTTGGCAGTTCGATACTGCAATATAATGAGATGAAAAACACCGGTATTTGGCACATATGTGGGTTCCACATTAAAAATGCGAACGCAATTATCGCCAATTTTGTGAAACTTTTGTTTAGAAAACCAACGCCGATAACATAAATATTTCAAATTAGTATTACATCTTGGAAGAAGCGTGTGGGCTGCATCGCGCTTATTTTGAAATGAAAAATACAACCATTACTTGATCGACTGACTGACTGACTGACTGACTGACTGACTGACTGACTGACTGACTGACTGAAATTAGAAAAACTTGATCGAATTTTTCTCGTAGTTCAATGTGAGTGCGCAAAAACGCAGCCACTGTATCACACTTGAAGAGACACATGCATGAGAGATATGTCTACCTACAGTAACCCGATACACCGTCACTTACGTACAAATATCATTAAAGAGCGGATGATGAAGGATAAAAAATTGTATTCCCCTTTCTCATTTATTTAATTGACAGTTTTTCTTTAAAGAAACATAATTAAATGGTATTTCATAAATCTAATAGAAACAATATTTTGTTAAATGCAGAGTTTCGATGATTTCTCACCATCTGTGGCTCATACTTACTTATTTCTCAATGTACCTGTAACGGTGCTACAATTCATGTGAAACCTAACGGTTATGTATACATACCAATATTGCATAATCGAAAACGGAATTCTTTGGTGAAAAGCGTTATTAGCATTTTCAAATGATCTGAAAACATCGATCAGAACGGCGGGCGTTTGAATTCAGTTTCATAAACAATTGAGAATGGTATAAAACCACCGAATAACTTACTCTCGGTTCATTGCTACATTATTCAAATAATTATTTTTGATTGTACGATATTTAACCAATATTATTATTATCAACAATATATATTTGAATTTCAAGATTTAAAAAAAATGTCTATAACCGTGGCCGTTCACACCTCGGACCACGTGCCGCAGGCTCAGCAGAAGGTGCTGGTTGACCTGTTGCGGATGACGGGAGTTGAGGTAAGTGAGTGAGTGAGTGAGTGAGTGATCGAGTGAGTGAGTGAGTGAGTGAGTGAGTGAGTGAGAGTGATTGAGGGAGTGAGTGGGTAAGTGAGTGAATGAGTGAGTGAGTGAGTGAGTGAGTGAGTGAGTGAGTGAATGAGTTAGTGAGTGAGTGAGTGAGTGAGTTAATGAGTGAATAAGTGAGCGAGTTTCACGCCAGCATTTCCAAATTTGTTCGACCATTTTCGAGACTTTTCTTCCCAACGTTATTGTCAAAACTCCTTTGTGTGATTTCTAGCCAAGATTGAACATTAACGTTCACCAATGTCGTAGTATGCACGGCAATGTCTTAATCGGAAAATGTCGGTCTTCAGGTCATCATCCAACCGGCTGACCATTATTCGGACCGTGAGTTACTGCATGCCATTGCCAACGGAACGTTCGATGCTTCGGGCAATCTCCGAAGATTGAAGGCTCACGAGTTCTTCGATGAGACAGACGCTTATACTTATACTTATCCAGTACAACTCACGTATCCGAGTATAACTCCGCTTTACTTGGTCGATGATACACAACGCGCCGTACGTTGGCATCAAGCCACGCGACTGCTAAGGTTGTTGTTGTTGTTGTTGTTGTTGTTGTTGTTGTTGTTGTTGTTGTTGTTGTTGTTGTTGTTGTTGTTGTTGTTGTTGTTGTTGTTGTTGTTGTTGTTGTTGTTGTTGTTGTTGTTGTTGTTGTTGTTGTTGTTGTTGTTGTTGTTGTTGTTGTTGTTGTTGTTGTTGTTGTTGTTGTTGTTGTTGTTGTTGTTTATGCTATTGTTGTTGCAGAGTGTTTTCTCTTGATATGTGGATCCTGATTGGGGGAATCATGCTCATCTTTTTAATCATGTCTCTTATCTTCTCTACACATCGACAACGAATTCGATCACAAACATTCACAACTAGGTTGATTGACTGACTGACTGACTGACTGACTGACTGACTGACTGACTGAATGACTAACTGACTGGCTGAATGACTGGCTGACTGACTGACTGACTGACTGTCAGGTCGATCCTGGCACAAAGCGTGCCCGACATGTGGGAATGGTTCGGAAGATTTATTCAACAAAACGGTGGTGGTCCAACAACTGATATGAACTCAGGCGACAGATGCTTGCTGTTCTGGACGGCCTTATTCAGGTTCACTCACTCACTCACTCACTCACTCACTCACTCACTCACTCACTCACTCACTCACTCACTCACTCACTCACTCACTCACTCACTCACTCACTCACTCACTCACTCACTCACTCACTCACTCACTCACTCACTCACTCACTCACTCACTCACTCACTCACTCACTCACTCACTCACTCACTCACTCACTCACTCACTCACTCACTCACTCACTCACTCACTCACTCACTCACTCACTCACTCACTCACTCACTCACTCACTCACTCACTCACTCACTCACTCACTCACTCACTCACTCACTCACTCACTCACTCACTCACTCACTCACTCACTCACTCACTCACTCACTCACTCACTCACTCACTCACTCACTCACTCACTCACTCACTCACTCACTCACTCACTCACTCACTCACTCACTCACTCACTCACTCACTCACTCACTCACTCACTCACTCACTCACTCACTCACTCACTCACTCACTCACTCACTCACTCACTCACTCACTCACTCACTCACTCACTCACTCACTCATCCACTCACTCACTCACTCAGTCTGTTCGTACTCTGCACCTACCAAGGCTGTGTCACTGTGGTCTTCGCTCTGCCAAACAAGCAGGAGACAATCCAGTTCAATCTGGCTGGAATGATTAAATCCGTTAAACAAGGAGAGATAATCCTGGATTTGGTTTACAATGGCAGCTACGCGAACGACATACTTTATAAGCCGAATAGTAACACGGTTGATAATGTTTTTTTGTTTTTTTTTCTCTCGATTTTTTAATTATAAAATTTTGTTTGCGCTTCATTTTGTACTGCATATAAAATATACGCCTTGGAACAAGGAATACTTGAGAAGTATCGTAGTGTAAAATTTTATCAGTATGATCACACTACTGCGAAGTTCTCTGCATGATATTGTAATTTAGTGCATGCGACACATATGTAAATAAAAAAAACTTTTCCTAAAGTTTATGTATTAATCTATCTTGTTAATTTCCAGGAAATATTGGAACTCAGAGATGCACTTCTCAGTAATCCACCAGTGTTCAGTCAATCATCGATGCTTGATAGACGGTTGACCAAGCCGGGTGAGTGAGTGAGTGAGTGAGTGAGTGAGTGAGTGAGTGAGTGAGTGAGTGAGTGAGTGAGTGAGTGAGTGAGTGAGTGAGTGAGTGAGTGAGTGAGTGAGTGAGTGAGTGAGTGAGTGAGTGAGTGAGTGAGTGAGTGAGTGAGTGAGTGAGTGAGTGAGTGAGTGAGTGAGTGAGTGAGTGAGTGAGTGAGTGAGTGAGTGAGTGAGTGAGTGAGTGAGTGAGTGAGTGAGTGAGTGAGTTAGGGTGTCACGTGGTACGATGACGTCAAACAGTTAGTGTCTAGAAATTCCTATGTGATGAGTCATTCAACCATTATTGCACCACATTTCACAATATTGTATAAGCCGTCTGGCTTGTCTAGAAGAACATACTAGAACTTACTAGAATGTTCTAAACAGTGAAATGGTACATTCTGGCACATTCCAGAACATTCCAATAGAATGTTCTGCGTCATCCTAGAACATTCGCGATGGTCGTTGAATGTTCTAGAAGCACACACGACGAACAAGTATACATATAAGGACAAACAGCTATGGTTCAGAAAACATTCTACTTACTTCAAACTTCACCACTATACTATATCTACATAATCTACACTACAGCGGAATAAACTACAGTTACTCGTCAACATATTCGGATACATCTCGGATCTATAGTAAACCTATTTAACACGGCACACCTATCGTGTTACAAGGGAGTGAGTGAGTGATTGACTGAGTGAGTGATTGCATCAGTGAAAGAGTGAGTAAGTGGGTGGGAGTGTAAGTGGGTGACCGACTGGCTGACTGACTGACGCAGATTTACAAAAGCGACCCCATTTTCAACCAAAACGTGTACCATGCATCATTTTTTCCCTTTCGACGAAATGACCACATTCACATGGAAATTCAAAGGAATCGCTTCGGTTGTCAATAAACATGTTAAAATATGACACCGTCATAGTAGTCACAAAAGTCAAAAACTATTAATAGGTAAATGGACTCAACTGACATAATAACGAATATAGAATTAGCCACAATACTCAAACTAAGCGGGGAATCCCAATATATCAACTTTTTAGGTTCAAGCACACACATTTATAATGGCTTTCGAGCCTTATATTTCCTCTAAATTCCTGTATCGGGTAATTTGAGACTTTCTGACGTCTGAAAAAATCAGAAATCTTCTCACCTCTGTTGGAAACCCACTTTTAAGCCCCGTTCGTAATCACACCGAAACAACAACCGAAACAGAGACTGCAATCTAACCGAAAAACCGTTGAATTCATTTTTTTGGGCCCACTCGCACTAGCGGACGAGAAGGGGTGGAAAAGGTTGGCCCGTCCCACTACTGTTGATTGTTTTGAATACTAGCGCGTGTTATAATGCATGCACGTGTATAAGCCCCCGTGTTATAGTGCACGCAGTCCACTCGAGCTATTGACGTCCGTGGCTGACTATGCGATAACTTTAACTTTATGAAAACTTTTCAGAGGGTTTATTGACTTCCTGAAAACGTCAGTTTTTTTAATTTTGAGAAACGGTTTATTTTGGGTCGAATTCAGCTCGGCGGCCGGGCGGCGTAATGCTTGTTTCTTCATATGCTTTCTTCAGAATTTTGCACGGTGGAGAGACCGAAATTAATCAATTTCTGGAGTAGAAAAAATCACAGACGATTTCAGGGGACCAATGAACCTCTAACGACTAGTTTTTCGTCAATTAGGGTTTTTGTGTAGTCTGCCCCCGACGTAATTGGCCCAAAAAACCCGAGCTCGCACGAAAATAAAAAAATCAGCAGACACGCATTATAACACGGGCTAGATCGTAATATCACTTGGAGACAAACAAAAGAAAATTATTATATAGTTCCAACATTGCTGAAACTTTCATTTTTCTCCCTTCCATCAGTTTCCCCCAATTTTTTTATTCAATTTATTTCTTCAAGTTGTTTTTGAAGTGGCTCACATTCTCAATCCAAATTCAAACTGGCGCCCAAAATAAAAATCTGTGGTCATTTTGTCGAAAAGAACAATGGTGCATGGTACGCGTTTTGGTTGAAAATGGGGTCACTTTTGTAAATCTGCCTGACTGACTGACTGACTGACTGACTGACTGACTGACTGACTGACTGACTGACTGACTGACTGACTGACTGACTGACTGACTGACTGACTGACTGACTGACTGACTGACTGACTGACTGACTGACTGACTGACTGACTGACTGACTGACTGACGACATGATCCAGCTACTCCATCAAGTCGACGACGAGGTCCAGAAACCGATTGGCCTATTGACGGTAGCCATCGCACTGAGTCTTCTGGGCATCGGCAGTATCATGGCAGTGCTCGGGCTTGGAGCCGAGTGTTTGATAAGACAAAGGGTTAAACGCAGGTTCTTAGTCATAGTGAAACAGTCTGTCATTCAGTCAGTCAGCCAGTCAGTCAGTCAGTCAGTCAGTCAGTCAGTCAGTCAGTCAGTCAGTCAGTCAGTCAGTCAGTCAGTCAGTCAGTCAATCAGTCAGTCAGTCAGTCAGTCAGTCTGTCAGTCAGTCAGTCAGTCAATCAGTCACTCTGTCAGTCAGTCAGTCAGTCAGTCAGTCAGTCAGTCAGTTAGTCAGTCTGTCAGTCTGTCAGTCAGTCAGTCAGTCAGTCAGTCAGTCAGTCAGTCAGTCAGTCAGTCAGTCAGTCAGTCAGCCTGTCAGTCAGTCAATCAGTCAGTCAGCCAGTCAGTCAGTCAGTCAGTCAGTCAGTGAGTCAATCAGTCAATCAGTCAGTCAGTCAGTCAGTAAGTCAGTCAGTCACTCAGTCAGTTAGTCAGTCTACCTTTCTACTTTCAGCCATCATTCCGTCGTCCGCAAGACCGACATTTTGGCCACGACGGTCTTAACATGGAACCCGTGATCATTGGGAATTATGATTTTTCGATGCTCTGATTTTTAGGCTTAGGCTTAATATTAAAGTTGCTGTTGGGATTTGGCTTAGACTATGACTTGGTCTTAGGCTTAGACTTACATATGTAGGCCTTCACATAAATAAGCTTGTTTAGACTCAAGCTTAAGTTAATCCATTAATACCTGGAGATCCAAGTCAACCTTTTGAATGAATCATAAACATGGATTTTTCGCTGAACCGTTGTTTTCGCTCTCCAAAAAAACAAGAGAAGACACTGGAAAATTAAAGAACTTCTGGACCTGTGTACGTACAGTATGCTCTCTTGATGAAGTTTATTACGGGCGCTTTCAGAGACGTCTCAATCAGTCCCAATGTTCTCTTCCAAACTTAATACTTGTTCTACTTGGTGTTGCTCGTAACCCGTCTAAAAGCCTGATAACGCACTCTCTCTACTTATTTTGATAGATAAGCAGTGCATAGGTAGTTACATAGATACGATGAAAACACACTGTTTTATTACCGATGTGCAAAAATGGCTAAAAAACTGTTTTATTTCCAGTTATAAAATCAATGTACATTGCATCTCTTGATGAGCATATTTACTTATAAATACTAGCCGAGGGAGCGAAGGAACTTCTCCATGATTACAAATGATACAGAGAAATAACAGCTTGTAAATTTAAAAAGTTAGAAACTTTTACAAAAAAATCACAAGCTGCTAATTATCACAGATCACACCATTTTTACATCCACGAACTCTTCAAGGATCGTTGACGAGCACCTGAGCGATGCCCAAGCCCAACTGGTTCTTGTTGGAGCTGTCCATCACGTAGACGCTGATTTGGAAGACTTGCTGCAAAAAACGTGTAAAGTAGTTGTGACAACAGTTCATTTATTGATCCTGCGTTTGTACATTTCACATTATTGTAAGTTAATTTTTTAATGATCATCGATTTGCAGCCGATTGAGTCAAGTGAATGCAGTGAATTAATTAGGCTTAGGCTTGCACTTTTTCGTAGTCTTTAGTCAGTCGTATTCATTCCACGAGTTTAGAACCGTAGTGAGAGGCACGAAAATGTGACTGCAGTTAGTTAATCCTTTAAGATTTTTCACACAATATTGAAAATGTTTGCTCTTCGAAGTCCAACCAACGGAGACAAGTTCAATGGCAATGAATTCGTGAAATACAACAGCTGCAACCTTAAGCTATGTTGCGCAAATGCTGTGCAAAGCTTTCTCTCACAGATGAAGGCAATGTGGTGATACTGAACATCACTTCGTTTTTACGTCTCTGCCTCTCGAAAACGCTTATACAGTAATAAATCTCAACCATTAATTATATTTTACATCAAACGTGTTCAATATATTTTAGTATGAGTACATTTTTTTCATAAAAAATTACTTTCATTTTAAAGTTAACTTACGTTATGGCCGAAAGCATCAATAATACCAGCGATGGGCGTGAGATCCAGCGGCAGTTTGAAGACGACGGTGCCGGCATTAATCGGGCACTTGGTGGCGGCACATCCGTCCAGCTTGTTCCTGTGGATAGTCAGTCAGTCAGTCAGTCAGTCATTTAGTCAGTCTCTCAGTCAGTCGGTCAGTCAGTCGGGCAGTCAGTCAGTCAGTCAGTCAGTCAATCAATCAGTCTGTCAGTCAGTCAGTCAGTCAGTCATTCAGTCATTCAGTCAGTCGGTCTGTCAGACTAACAAGAAAGGCACGATCTGAGCATCCCATCCGCAAGAGCCTTTCATGTCACCCCAGTGGGCCAGTTTCACGTTCAGTTTCAGCTTGTCGGCAGAGCCGCCTGCAAGTGGGCATAGTTTGACTGATTGACTGACTGACTGACTGACGGAGTTACTGACTCACAGACAGGTAGGCATACTGAATGATTGATTGACTGACTGACTGAGTGACTGACTGACTGACTGACTAAATGAGTGACTGACTGACTGACTGACTGACTGACTGAATGACTGACTATGTGATAAACTAACCAGTGTACTTGGCGGTGACAGTTACGACAAACTTCTTTTTCGGAGACACAGGGTAAATGGCTTTGCCGCTCGTGTCGGTTACAGTGATTGAAACCAGATCCATTTTGTCGGCTGCAAATCAGTTAGCCATTCAGTCAGTCAGTCAGTCAGTTAGTCAGTCTGTCAGTCAGTTAGTCAGTCAGTTAATCAGCCGGCTTGTCAGCCAATCACATTTCAGTCAACACGAAAGTCAGTCAATCAGTCAATAAGTCAGTCAGTCGGGCAGTCATCCAGCCAGTCAGTCAGTCAGTCAGTCAATCAACCAACATGGTGTGCCATCAAAGGCGTGCAGCGCCGAATCGGTGCCATTGGGATGATTGGCACAGTTACCCTGGGGCATCTGGAAGCTGGCGGCCGAGCAGGCGGCGACGAGCGTGGTCAACAGCAGCAGCTTCATGGCGGATTTGGTTGCACTGAAAATTTCGAATTCATAAATAGAGAAGTAATAATTTATATATTTCAGAATTGGTAGGATAGTAGAGTTGAAGTTAAATGTCTTCCGATGGAATTTAAAACAACTTGACACAATGTTCCGGTGGCCAGACTCCGTCATCGTCAGAATCCCTCAAAAGGCGCAGTGCAGAATGCGGAAAGTGCGCATAAAAAAGGCGGGCGAATGCTGAAATACCATCGCTGCGCGGACCCAACCCGTTTGTCTTTGTTCAAGCTAGCCTCACGATAGGTAATCGGGGGTTAACGGACAGTAAAACTTCATATATAACACCCATGTACCCCGCACATATACAGTGAAATTTTGAACGTCTTTTACCAAACTCGGTAATTCCAAATCCGAATTCCGTGAAATCAAAACTGCGGTGTCAAACAAGTATCTGGTCTGTAAATTTCTCTCAGATCTTCGAGGCTAGAGTCTCAACTATAATAGGTATTTGCTGATAGGTTGTAAACGAAAATGCTACATGAGGCTTCGGCGACTCTACCTTATTCATACTCTCCTAGCCAATCAGCAAAAGGGCCTACTAGCTAAAACTGCACTGCATAGCTTCAGCGAAGTCGTCTCATCTCTTCGTCCTGTGCTGTGAAACATCATACACGGAGGTCACCTACTACAACAAGTATGACGTCCCAATGTCTCCCGGAGTTGCTTATAACGGTTGTGAGCACGGTAGGTGCCGTGATAATGTTATCAGTTGACGTCTATCGTCATCTGAAACGATTGAGAAAACTCGATCGTAGTTCGCCAGGTTTTGTCGTTTTCAACTCACTTACGTTTTATTGGTTCCGAGTCATTGTTTTAATACAAATTATTCTATTGCGTTTATGATTAACTAGAGTTGGGCTTGGAATAATGGTTATTGATGGAATGGTGTCAGCACATTATTGGGAAGTTGAGATTCTAGTCATTTGGGCTAGCTTTCCACAAAGAGTCAGATCAACAACGAATATTCCAAATCACAGTAAGCTTACCGTGATTGGTTTTCACTTTGTTTGATCTATTTTTTACGTTGCCCCAAAAAAGACGTCCTGTTTTATTAGGATTACGTCATTGTCAACAGGTGAAAATTTCGCGGCAATTGGTTTTCGAGCAGCTACGAGCCGACATGAACATCGTAGCAACTTACTATACTTATCACCATCAACTACGGTTTTTCCACTTGCTTAAAACCCGCTTTCTTTACGGCATATGACTGATAATGCTTTTTCTTGCGGCAGATGTTATTATCTGTATTCACTGATTTATTATTTGGGAAGAAATGGTTTTTGCCCTTTGTTGGCTTCTTTTTGTTTTACTTTTATGAAAGCAAACGTCTAACTGGTTGTAAATGATGGGCCGGTTTCACCTGGTGGACTGTACTTGTTTATGATGTTGAGAGTAGTCGAATAAGTCAAATATTTTTTGCGCCTGCTTTTTTGGTGTTGGGAGAAAACATTATTCACCGCCATTTTTCAACGTACGGTGTACGCAAGAATATCTGACTTGGCCTATATACTCGGTTGAAAGAATTTCAATAAGATGGCTTCCAGAGTCAGGAGGAAAGAAAGTGAAAAGTGAAGGAATGTAGAAGGCAAATCAATCTGTAAGATATTTGATCGAAAACTACTTTTCAGAGTAAATCATAAAACAAAAACAGATTGCTCCGCAGTTTGGTTTTTATTTTCCTTCATTCGGAGTGTTACAGCTTAGAACATTTCATCGGAGATGAAAACTGGTCTAACAACCGGTTTTCTTTATTCTACATCCACTTCTGTATGATCTAAAGTTATAAAAAAATAATCTCTGAAAGTTCACTATCGGTGATCACAGATCATCTGTCATCACCATACCATCTGTGTAAACAAGTCTCATTGGTGTCTGAAAAAATCTAAAACGATTAGCACACAACCACAATCGGTCTGCGATCCAATACATTCTGCAAGTTGATACATTGTTTATGTCAAAAGATCATTGATTATGTCATTTTCTTATGTTGAGTATTTGGATTAGTAATAGGTTCAGCCTAAACCTAAGCCTAACGTGAATACCTAAGTTTAATACTTGATCTAGTTCGAACACAGCTCTAGGCCTATCGTTTCAATGTTTATCAATCCGATTGTGGTTGTATGAAAATCACTCTAGCATGTGATGGATTGCGCTCTGCTCAAGGATCGTTGAGGAGCACCTGGCCGACGACGCAGCCCAACTGGTTTTTGTCGGAGCTGTCCATCATGCTGGCGGTTATTTGGAAGACTTGCTGGAAAAGGAACGTTGGACGTGTAATTGTGACAACAGTTCATTTACTTATTTAGCGTTCATGCGTCCTACATTATTGTGAGTTGATGTTCGCTAGATGGATCGAAATGCACCCAATTGAATCAAGACAATACAATGAATAAGAAAATAACTCAAAGCTCAAGCTTACCATTTCTCACAGTTAGTTTTTCTGTAAAACAACTTTTCAAAGGTCAAGGGATATGTGGCAACGACCATCAATTTGATTAGACGCTTTACTAACTGCACTAAGCTCGCTGACAAACCAAGTAGAATTTAGTTTCTTAAGAACCTAGCAGAATCCTAGAAACTCACAAACATACATATATTGTACATATGCAGTCAAGGACAAAAAGATGTGACCTAAAACGCTGAAACTAAGGCAAATGTGCGCAAGTAGGCTTCCTTCTTCGATTGGTTGGAAGCTGTTTCACGCTTCCAACCAATCAGCAATAGCTTCGGCAATTTTGTCACATCTTTGTGTCCTGTACAGCATTCAACTCACGTTATGGCCGTACACATCAATGATACCAGCGACGGGCGACAGATCTAGCAATAGCTTGAAGACGACCGTACCAGGGTTAACCGGACATTTGGTGGCAGCACATCCGT
>OZ038448.1:19340227-19352727 GCA_964036265.1 Daptonema setosum
AGCCTCTCAGTTTTAGTTATGATATGGGGAAAGTAACTTGTGTAGTGATGTTATTTATGAAGTGCTAGAAATAAGTAAAGAAGTAAAACACTTTAGACTATTGATAACAAGAGAAGAGCATTTTTTTTTCGTAATAATAATTTATGATAATAATAATAATTATTGGCAGAAACAAAGCCAGTTCCGTAAGTTTTCAGTAAATAACAAATTCGCAATGAAGCTGCTGCTGTTCACCACTCTCGTCGCTGCTTTCTCGCTGACCTCAGCAGCCATCATCCCTAAAGCCAATTGCGCCAGTCATCCTAACGGCACTGATAATGCGCTGCATGCTTTCGATGGATCTGCTTGTGAGCTGAAAGCATGACATGACTTATGGATTGCCTTTTCCCATGATAACTGTTTTTTTACTAATACCATAATTGTCTTGTCGATTGACTTACTGACTGATTGGCTGACTGATTGACTGACCGACTTACTGCCTGACTGACTGACTGTCTGGTGTCATGTAAAACGGACTGACTGCCTAGCTTGCCGATTGACAAAGTTATTGGCTCACCGACTGATTGAACGAATGTCTGACTGATTAGATGACTCATTGAAGGAATTCTTCAGCCGATCAGATGGACCTTGTCAGTGTTTCGCTGACAGACAAGTCTGGTAAACCAATGTATCCATTGCATGCCAAACAGCCGTTCGTCATCACGGTCGTTGCCAGCTACAAAGGTCGGTCAGTCAGTCAGTCAGTCAGCCAGTCAGTCAGCCAGCAAGTCAGTCAGCCAGTCAATCAATCAATCAGTCAGTAAGTCAGTCAGTCAGTCAGTCAGTCTGTCAGTCATTCAGTCCGTTCATGAGACAGTCAAGCAGTCAACCAGTCAATCAGTCAGTCGCTTAGTCAGTCATAATATATACTCAACGGCTAACGCAGGTGCTGTACAGGAGAACATCAAGGTTGATATCAGTCTTGCCCACTGGGGTGACCTGTCCGGTATGTGCTCATGGGATTATCAAATTGTTCCCTTTTTGTTAGTGAACTTTACCATTTAGCTCAATCGTCTGAGAGCGAAAGTTTTCGAGCTGTATCTTGCTAATTACTTTGATTTGAATGTCTAACTTAGTGGAATGGAGTAATTGGTTGACTGAATGACTGACTGACTGACTGACTGACTGACTGACTGACTGACTGACTGACTGACTGACTGACTGACTGACTGACTGACTGACTGACTGACTGACTGACTGACTGACTGACTGACTGACTGTCCGATAACCATCATGATGACAGGCACAACCTGCCCGGGTGTATAACGACCAAGTGTCCCGTCAATGCCGGTCAGGTAACATTCAAGCTACCGATGGATCTGGCACCCATTGCCGGAATCATCGACTCTTTCGGTCACAATGTTGGTGTCATCGCAAGTATGCATTTACAGTTTATGAAATGAAAATTTTGAGATATAAAGTACAGGACAAAATATTATACAAAGTCGCCGAAGGTTAGGAAACTAGTAGCTTTAGCTAGTAGACCCTCTTCGCTGAGAAGTTTGATGCAAAAATACTAGCTGCCAATCAGCGAAGAGTACTTACTAGTTGCCATAGCTTCGGGCATTTTTTCACAAGTTTTTTGTCCTAGATGTTATTGCAATCATATCATTTCTATCAAATGAAAATGATGATAAAGAAAAATACTCGACTCTAAACGGAATGTTCATTCCAGCAACTCTTTCAAATCACTGTCACCGTAAAGGACAGCACGGGCAAGGTGCAGCTGGGACAAGTGGTGAATCAACTGCTGGGCAACGATCCGTGAAATTAACATTGCGATTGAAACGGCGAGGCTCAATTTTCGCAGCAGGTATCCTCTGTGATTCATGAACATGCGTCGATTGACACTTATTTGTCTGATAAATGAAATATTTTATTGTACGCTTCGGCTCACTAAGTTGGGCAAAATAACTTTTTCATCATGAAACATCAGGCACATTTATTCGTTCTTCTCTCTGAGTCTTCAAAAAGAATATTTACATATGACCATTGCGTTATCTAATGAGATGGAACTGTCGGACCATTAGCCCGAATACTCACATTGAACTATGTACAGTATGTCGTTTTGCAACGTCAACAAAATCATTTGATCCAGTTGCAGATGGATACATACAGTAGGAGTACTCATAGAAAACCATGGAAACAACATGACATATCAACCACAAAATAAGAAATCAACGGCGATGGATTGATTGTAAATTAGGCAGGTTGACGAGACTCCGACTTCTGGTATCGCACAACTTGGGAAAAATGTGTGAATTTATTCCTTCTAAGATAATAAAGCTGCATAACGAGACGTTTCAGACTCCCTACTTGGTCTCTGCTGTGTAATTCCCTATCCGTGCGGAGGTCAAACAATTTTTCTGCTGGCTTTTGAGAACAGAAGCAAAGAACGAAGAAGAAGCTAAGAAAGCAACAGTCGTTTTTTGATAAAGACGATCTATATATGTTGAACGATCTAATATTAGCCGTACTTACAATAACACGTGTATGTATCTTTTGCAGTGTCATCCCATACGTAAATACTTTCGATTAGATCCTATCTTATGATCATTTGTAAACCCAAGGCATTTTATGTTACTTCTTTTATTTAATGATTACAATTTGACGAGGAGTTAATGCATTTTCTCTGTTGCACCTTACTCCTTTACTGTAGATATCTTCAAATGAATGTATTATGAATGCTTTTATTAACATTTTACTAGTTCTTCGAACATGTATTACTTTCTAAACCGACTGTTACATGCTTAATTCTAATTAACTGTCGCATACTGACCACCGTTGTTGTGTGATGTATCATCACTAGTTACATTAGGAGAAGTTGCAGAATACACCACCGTTGTTGTGTGATGTATCATCACTAGTTACATTAGGAGAAGTTGCAGAATACACACGCACGTTGTTTCGTAGTTCACTCTTGTAATATCATTGCATAGAACTTGAAGAAAAACGAAGAAGATCAGAGATTCCCACTCACACCCCAATTATTTTTGGCACACATGCCGCGCAGACGGGCACATCGGCGCCATGTCAAGAAATTACGGCTTGACGTCACACACACCGTCCGCTTCTGCTTCCTCACACTCCAGAATGTCGTCAGTGCCGCCCTCACAATACGGCAACTACCGGAATTAAAGAATTTCTACAAGAAAATTCAGATGTGAACAATTTGTTCGCAAGATAGCGACGAGAAAAACTCCATCGTCACAGTTGTATTTTACTAAAGGAACTGATGTGCACAAGACGCCAAGATGCTCATTATTCGCCACCTAGTGTGGTCAGTGCGGCCGCCCTCACTTTATGTATAACACGGCTACTGTATGTACGTATAACATGAGTGGGCGTACGTATGTATGTATTCACTATGCGGACGAGAAGGGGTGGGAAAAGTGAAATTATTCGCTCTTTGGCATTTTCAAAAGGTACAATCTGTTCTAAGGTGTAAGTAAAATGAACTGAAAACTGCCAAATCCATCTCTTTGACAAAATTCATCTCCCTTTGGAAGATTAGCTCGTCCGTCAGTGTGTGTATCCCATGCGTTTCGCGTTGGGAAGCGGTTTAGATTGGAAACTGTGCGTTTGAAATGTTAATATCTCATTGGGAGAACGTCAAAATTTTACCATAGACAAAACATGAATCACGTCACATGTATAAACGCATTTTATAGTTCTTCTTGTCTGCTACAAGACACCGAGTGCCTGCTACCCCGCATCCCGTAAATAAACAGTGTCGATTTGTCGCCGCTATGTAGAAATAGAAACCATTATTTCCTTACGTCTTCCCGTTTAATATCAACTATTAGGTGACAACTTTATTGCCACATTTGCTGTTGTCTCTAAACACAAGTGTTGACGACTCGAAGAAGAGAAAAAATCTCTCAGAGGTCGATTTCTATGAGTGTTCGACCCGCCACTACGGCAAAGTCGCCGAATAGAAGCCTCGGCGTTGTCATCGTCTTGTCGCACGTCTGGTTGTGCGTCTCCATGCCGCATTCCTCGGAGGCACTCGTCGACGCCGGGCAGCATGGCGCGAGTCTGTTGGCCCCGTGGCATAAACTTTATTGTGGATCATGTCTCAAATATATGATGGCCTACATATCCAAAGGACCACTGAAATACGAACGCTGCGGGGGCCTAACGTTCAACTTGATGACATTTAATCAGGGATTAACGGACTGTGAAACTTCACATGGAATCTTGCCCACCCATGAAACGTGCACAAATATTTTGCCTTCTTTTTAGTAACCTCACAACCTCAAAACCTTTTTAGTCTGGTTTGAGTTCATTTTTCTACGTCATTAGTGTTATGCCAGAAGTTCTTAACTCGTGAACAATAGAAATTTAAATAAGATCAGTAGCCCGACCACGCCGCCTCATGGTGCACGGGCCGATCGTCTTGATGGGTCAAACCGACGGGCGCAAATGGACCATATCCGTCGCGGGCGGGTGAACCAGTCACGCAAAGCCAACAAAAGTCTTGAATTATCTAAAATTAACATTCACTGAGGTTCACTAAGAGTGAAAGCCGCTACGAAGAGTTGTTTTCAAAAATTTTCAAAGAGAGATAATCAGCACAGGTGTTTTCATCCGCCCATCGATTGTGGACATGTGGTTGCGGGTCTCTTGATGACGTCACGGCGATCAAGACATTTGTATCATGACCACTAGGGGACGAGAAGGGGAGGAAAAAGTAGAATTCCCTGCTCTTTGGCGGTTTCACAAAATGGAGTTTGTTTTTCAAGGTGTTGGTAAAATGGCCCAGCATCTGCCAATTCTCATCTCTTTGAAAAGTTTCCTTTACTTTAGAGGTTACTTTAGAGGTTTGACTCGTTCGCCAGTGATCATCACTGAGTGATACTGATAAGTGATAGATATGACAACGTCAAAGAATCGCATAACGTATGATTGAGTATCGTTTTAATAAATAGTTTAAAGAAATATAACTGAAATTGTTATTCTTGGGCGTACTTTTTTCCTTCGCTTTCTGTCTCATCATCATCTCAACAAATCTTACCAATGTGCACAACTCAAACAACTGATTATATAAAAAAGAGCATTCCTTCATGTATAAACGACTGTGAACCAATAAGAGTTTCCTGGCTGTTTTTTGCTATGATGAAACATGAAAATATGTAGATGGCATGTAGTTTGCGCCCTTTCTGAGCGAACCTCGTGAACTGTAAATCTGTATGTGCACATTAGGTAAACCATGATAAACTTGCACAAATAATTTAAATTGTTTATTTACTCGAGCGTCCATTTTCTGATCAGGAGTTGGATTCCCCGTTAAACTTTTTAGTTGCCGATAGGCGGACGAACCTTTGATGTTTGCAATACTTTTTCGTTGTCAAATGCAACATACGATATAAAACACGAGGTATGCTTGCATTCACCGGATACGATTGGATGCGTTGCAGGCACGGCCGCCTAGCTGGTGAATAGGCGAGTCAAAACTAAACATGAGAAGAATTCAAGACGAAGTTGAGGTCACCTTGGAATCATTTAACGTTTCAAGTTCATTCACCGATCAGGTTGCCCCGTTTATCCCGCTGTTTTCTCTGACCAACTAGCAAGACACGGATGTTGTTTTCTACCAGTAGGCAGCCACAGCTTCGTCGGTTGCCATGCGTCTGCACCCCGAGTCTTACATGTGTGTGGTGCGGGCCAGAGCGGATGTGCACTGAAAGCCAACGATTTCATCCGGGAGTAAGTGTTGCTGGTTCGTGTGTGTGTGTGTGTGTGTGTATGTGTGTGTGTATGTGTGTGTGTGTGTGTGTGTGTGTGTGTGTGTGTGTGTGTGTGTGTGTGTGTGTGTGTGTGTGTTTGTTTCTGTGTGTGTGTGTGTGTGTGTGTGTGTGTGTGTGTGTGTGTGTGTGTGTGTGTGTGTGTGTGTGTGTGTGTGTGTGTGTGTGTGTGTGTGTGTGTGTGTGTGTGTGTGTGTGTGTGTGTGTGTGTGTGTGTGTGTGTGTGTGTGTGTGTGTGTGTGTGTGTGTGTGTGTGTGTGTGTGTGTGTGTGTGTGTGTGTGTGTGTGCCTGCACATATACGCACACACAGCAACTAGAACCAGTGTTTTGGCTTACTAGCCACACGCGCCGGCTCTGCACACAGCACAACCGGCTCTCTCTCTCTCTCTGAAGCAGCACTATGCCACTCCAGCCCTCTCTGTATATGTATGTATGTATGTAGCTGCCTCTAAGCCGTCCTCTTTCCTCTCATATATGCCCAAATAGTGGCTCTTTCAATCCAATATAAGCCTTCGCCAACAACCGACCACTGAACGGTCAGATTTTCTCATGGCCCCGGAAATTTTTGTTGATTTTCCGCTGTAGACTTTCATTGTTTGACACATATGAACACATTTATTCGTACCATTTTATGAGTTAGTCCCATGCACTCATTAGACTCTGTTTTGAAACGGAACATTACTTATTCGAATGAAAATATTTGTTCTCAGATGTTTCGATTAACACGGAAATTGCTCTCAACAACATACAAGGAATCACAACTGTTGTGTATGTACACTAAGAACAAAAACCTCAAAAACGTAGAGTCATTGACACGCTCACGCGCGTGCTCGAACTCCTGATGTTGTGGTCTTTGTATTTTTCATTACCAATTTAATGTAGCTCTCGGTATGCGATAAAAAGCAGTTGAATTTGAGAGTTTTTAACCGGGCCTACTCAAACTGAGATTTTTATTGACACAATAACTTTTCATCTGTCCGTGAATGATTTCCATCAGCCCACATGAACCCCTTATTGTGAATCAAGTTTTCCTCTTATCTCCGTATTCTTCAGAGGAATTTTTTCTACTAGGATGAATCTCATAAATAAGTGAGCCGACCCCTTTCTACTTTAGAAGTTATGAAATTATCCTGTTGACAAGATGGTTTTCATTCTGCAACTGTGGATTTCAATTTATGGAGAGACATCAACTCTTCGATAACGATTCACTCGTACGCCCGTTATTTCTGTGCCAGTTTTTTATCCGGTGATCAGCGCTTCCACATTCTGCCAGCCAACCAACTTCCAAATGTTATTCCTCGGCTGTTGGCGTTCAACGCGGCGCACCGGCTCTCTGACAAATGCAAGAATGATTTGCACACAACCACAATTGGATTCAGTAACCTTCAAACTGCGAAATAACACAATTTGAATAGGTTCTTTCTTTAATGGACTAGGCTTCTAGCATGTGGCGCACTCTGGCGCACCGCACCGTCTATAATTTAAAAGAACTGAATTTTCCCAATAGTGCAACGCTGCACGATTCAACGTCGATTGAAAGCCACGCCGTTAGCTCCAATCATACGTTGTAATGCTCTCGATGGTGTTGGCATTGGGCGGAGGGATAATCCAAACTAGTTTCACTCATTGTTTTAAATAAAACAAACAAAATGACAATGATCGAGAAAATTTCTTTTCTAAATGTGGGTAGAATTTATCGCGGTTTTTACTGCAAAGTTTCGTTTTCGACTGCACTAAAATCCGCTACGACAGCCGGATGCTATGAGTTCTTCGTATGCCAGTCGACGAGCCCAAATAAACTTATGATCATCATATTGTGCGGTCGCAGCACGGGGGCGACACCAACACCACCCGCAACCGCCAAACCACCAAAACGTTGGCGCGCGCTGCTGTTACCAGTACACCCGAACAATTTTTTTTATGGAATCTACATTTTAAATTTCCTATTGAAACAGATAAAAAGAAAACTTTTTTGTATAAAAAAATCATAGCTCTAATCTCTACTCCTATCACTAGAGTTCATATGCTATACATATGGATTTACCGCGTGTACGATTTTTATGTATTACACAAATGTAGTATTTGGAACTACAGTGTTGAGAACAGAAAAGTTACGAATTTATTTTAGGGTAACTCTTGGAAATAGATTTTGAAATCGTTCTATGTTACTGAAACCCTATTTTGTGAAACAAATTAGGCTTTAGAGACATTTGTTTACTTATTACGTTCGCTTTGGAGAACTGTCACTATTTTTGCTGTAGCACCAATCTTTCATGCTTATGTACACCGTGAGAATGCATTTTCGTTTTAATAGGTGATATTCACAAAAACTTCACCTGTTTTTTTCATTCATTTATTTCATTTGATGAGAGAAAACAATTTTGCATAACGAACCAAACAGTTAACATAATGTTCTCAATAATCGGTTTATTCGATTTTTCGGAATTTTCGAATTTTCGGATTTGTTACATTATCCGTCTACCTGTTTCTCTTGCCATAATATTTTCTTCATTCATCAATTGAAATTTTAACGACTGCTTCTTGGTGCAACAGAATGTAGATTTCGCCTAGCCAACGCCATCATTTATTATAAATAACCAGCTGCGCATCCGACCAACACCATACACTTTAGCTGTGCCTCAGCGGATGAAACTTAGAAGGGCATTTTTCACATTACCGAATTCCTTACAGCACATACTTTTATGAGTTTCACCTGATTTTTAGTCAACACCCTTTTATACATTTGTTTCATTCAAGTTGGTTCATCCGCAAAGGACCGATGGTTTTGAACCGAAAATACCCTCTTTTGTAATTTCAATTCCACCAGATAAAAAAGTAAATGAGTACATATAGCTCTGTATTTATTGTTTATGCTACGTTTATTATTTCTAAAAAAATATGAATAGTCATTGCGATAAATTTTTCTGCTTTTTTCAATTTCATTCATCCACACAACCCGGTTTACCGCATTTATTGGTGTACAATCTGCCATTCGCATAAATAGTGTGAAGATCTGCGCAGAGTTTACGAATAACCGACGGGTATAAACACTGAAACGCATCATAAACGAAACTGCCCAACTGCAGCACAGGCGGAAAAATGCATAAATGTTTTGAATGTGCCCGTCGTATCGGTTCTCCACACATGCATACATATATGTATATTAGCAGCAGATCCTCTCTGATGCATTTTTCTTTATTTGTATGATAAATATGTAGTGCTCGTTGATAATTGTGAAAAAGTATGTTGTAAAACATTGATGTATTTTTTTGTTTTTAGATCATCTGCGTGTGTTTTATCTCACTGGGTCATCGAATCCCGTTTTCAATTATACATGCATTATATGATAACGCCATCCAGTTTTCTCCATTGCCGGACAATCGATTTTATTGAACCCGAGAAAAACTTGTGACTGTCATTTTTATGTATGTATTTTCATCGTCATGAAAAAAACGTAACTAAAATATCCTCATTTCAGACTCCACCACTTTCCAGCGCTTCAGACTTGGGCTTCGGGTGTTTCGGGTCGTTTCGTCGTTAATCAGCCATAATCGCCGCCGACACGGAACCCGATGCTATAAAAATGTCGCACCGATCCGAGCGTCGTCTATCGCCCCATTATCACGCCGATCGACATCGTCAATTATCGATTTGAAATTGCAGCGCGTTAGCCGCGTTGAGGATAGGTAAATTACATCACCCATCCAAACCAACCATCAACCGATTTTATATACCGGATATCATAACTGGATTACGATTTATCAATACTGTGAACGGTCAACAACCTCCACCGACCACACACCAACCGGGCGATCAATCAATTAATCTCTTCGATCTCATCGCTCAACAAATCAACGATATCGGCCGTTGATTGGGCGTCGAGTCGCTGATCGCAGCCATCGGGAGTCGTCGTCGTCGTGGTCTAGATAACTGTTCTAAACGAGACGTGCCATCTGATCTCTAGACAGTCGCCACCTCAACCACATAACGTCACGACGCATCGCCTTAATCCGTCTAAATACATCATCGTTCACCGAGTGCTCTGCTGACGCTGCTGCTGCTTGTACCACGGGCACACTGGGTATTTGAGCAGTGCAGCACCGTTGTATCGTGTATCGTGATAGCGTGCAAGTACATTCGAACGGTCGATTGATATTGTGATCCGCGGTGGTGTGCACTGTCTCTAATTATTCTGTAACGATTGACACCACCAGCTAAGCCAAAAACAATGGGTTGCGCCATGTCTCAGGAGGAGAGGCAGGCGTTGGAGAGGAGCAAACAGATCGAGAAGAATCTGAAAGAGGATGGTCTCCAAGCGGCCAAAGATATCAAGCTGTTGCTATTAGGTGAGTTGTACCTACTGAATGCCTGCTGACTATAATCGTGTATTCTGACTTGTTTAAAAATCGGAAGAAAGAAAACGTGAGAGTGAACCTCCGAAATGATGAAAAGAGCATAAAAATATGTGATAACTTTATCGTACAAGTTACTTAAGTCAACTCGAAAATTACCCATGGCCACCTTCGAAATAGTGTAAAATGGTTCAAAATATTTTTTATGACCGTAGAATTTTTCTGTGATTGAACCTAATGTCAAAACAAAACGCAAAATAGAAAAAACTTGCTTTGGGGAAACTCAAAACAATTGTTCATTTGATCTGCAGGCGCCGGTGAGTCCGGCAAGTCCACCATCGTCAAACAGATGAAGATTATCCACGAGAGCGGTTTCACGGCCGAAGACTACAAACAGTACCGACCAGTGGTGTACAGCAACACGGTGCAATCACTGGTGGCCATCCTACGCGCCATGGGCACCCTCAACGTCCAGTATGCGAGCAACGATCGCGAGGTCAATATTGTTTGTTAACTATTATTATTCACCGCTTTCTTTCCGACGCGCACATGTTCCTCTTCATTAACGAATGTCTTCTGTTGGGCCTGCACAATTGCACTCGATATGATAATACGTTTGATCAATTTGTTGAATTTGAACATATAAAACCAGTGACAAAAGCTCCCTGCTGTCTATATTTTTATTCCGACAGTTAACTGGAGACAAGGATTCAAGAGGAACGTGTGTGCGTGTTTCTTCCGTAGACACTAGAAACGTTTGATTGACAAAATATTGTTTGAAATATTGAATTGGGGCCGAAACCGATTTTTAGCGAGGAATTGAGAAAAAAAACTAGTTTACTCAAACGAACTGAAAAATCATGTGAACCAAAATCAAGTGAATCAACTCTTACTCTAATGACCAAAACATTTTAATCTCACTTTTGCACACTTAAATATGTTCTTCACACTCTCGTACAGCCAGAACACATGGAACAGATAAAGGTCTACTTTTTAGTCTGATATAGTTCACCCCGAATTTCTGGAATCAGTGCTCGACCCTCTGATAAAGATCCGATTTTAATTCAAACTTCTTAGTTAAACCGGGTATCCAACGCATTTCCTGGCTTACCATACAACTTTTCGCTTCAAAATCTCTTTAATACTAACCATGACCAACACCCACTCTTATCTGCATGCCTGAATGTGAATTTCCCTTTGTCAGTTTGTTATCTTTAATTTACTTTATTCGTCCATTGAAGGGTTGCCGGGGGTTCTAGTGAAAATTCTGCACAGTTGTACTCTGCAACATTGCGGCAACAGTTTGGACTCTTTAACGAACTCTTTTCAAAGTCTTTTTATGAGAACTGCATAACTAACAATTTTTGATCGGACACATGCGATGCATCATACAGTGCATGACAAAATGATTTGACAAAATCGCGCCAAATTCCCCCGCTTTCCGTCAAACAGCGAAGAGGACTTACTATTAGTAGCTGCGTACACCAATGCCATAGCTTCGGAGATTCCGTTACATCCTTTTGTCTTGTACTGTACGTAGCTCACAAGCTAATGCGGCGGTAGTTGTTGAGGCTATTGTTGCCACAATTCACTATAAAGCCGGCCAACCCCATATCTGATATGTCCACGGCGTAGCGCATTGACACAGTGCGATATGTTGCTTGCAGCAAGACACCAAGCTCGTGATGGACGTCGTTGCGAGGATGGAGGATACGGAGCCCTTCTCCGACGAGCTGCTAGCTGCCATGAAACGGCTGTGGGCCGACGCCGGTGTCCAGGAGTGCTTTAACCGCTCCAACGAGTACCAATTAAATGACTCCGCTAAATAGTTGGTTGCTCTGCTATTGTTCTTTCGTTCCAAATTTTTCTGTGAATTGAAACATGGTTGGTAAATATATGCTTGTAAACGTCACACAGGTTTAATAATTTCATACATTACGTTAATAGAGTATTTGATTACGGAACGAAGTTTATGACAAAACTTAGGCTTGGTTCGTAGAATATGTAAGTTCTGAGTATGTCAGATCAACGGTTTTGAAAGCAGGTTAATGAAAGGAGATTTTCCGTTCTTTAATTGAACACATTCAGCAATAAAAAATTCATTTTATATTGTGAGAGCGAAATAAATGCATGTAATAATCATCATGAATGAATTTCACGGATTAAAAAAAGATTTTATAAATTTATTTTTATATTGTATTATGTTGACGTTCGGATATCACATCTAACAGTTGTAATATGAATAAGAACACACGGGTCTGACTGACCTTGTAGGTCATTTAGTTGCAATAAGTCAACATGAGAACTAAACAACAACTGCGAAAAAATGAACAAAAATACCAACATTTAATACAAACCGAA
>OZ038448.1:19354952-19412452 GCA_964036265.1 Daptonema setosum
CTTTATAACTGTATTTTTTCGTGCATCGTTCATCAATTTGTGCATTGAAGCAATAACACGTTGTTGGGGTTTCATTGTTTGGGGTCGTAGTTCGAAACTGGGACTGAATAGTTGTCCTGTTGGTCAGAGGCGACGCATTACAATTTGTCTGTAGGTGTCAGTCATCTCGCACAACAGATTCAAATAACCATTATAAACTTTATCTTCTTATCAATATCCTTATGGATTTGCGCAAAGTAAAACTTCTTCACAAACAAAACCCGAAAATCTTCAGATCCATAATTTATAGAATATACATTAAGCACGCATATAATGTGGCAAACCGTTCAGTTAATCAAGAACAGTGTAGGTACAATTTCGATATGGGTGATGGGGCAAATGCGAGCTTTCGTCAAAACATCACAAATCTATCATTCGTACTGCGGGAATCGTTTAGCGGGAATAAATCAACAGCGGGAATAGTAATACAGTACATTTACATACCTCTCAAAAGTAGGCATTTCATATTACAAGCAACGGAGTGTACGACAATATTAAAACACGTGAAAATTCGCGTATAACCGGGAGTTTCAACACATAATAAATTAAATATACAAATTAAGAAAAAAACATACATTCACTTCGTCGAACCGGTAATTCTCATCGATGCGATTATATAATATCAAATGTTTCATTGACTGTATGAAATTCTGTCCGTCTATGATTCTGTAATGGATCAGTCAGAAATAAATAATTACTTGAATCATACAAAGAGTAAAAAAACGTATTAGTTTTCGAACTCTCGATCCTTTTCTTCTTAACTTCACCATCTGAACCACTCGGTCATCTAGTCCATCATCTTACCCACTCTAATGATGGTTATTATTCCCGATCAATGGATTGCCATCGGATGCCATCAATACGGTAGTCGATCGGACACTCGGTGGATCGTTGGAATTCACCGTAACAGGTTTGCGATTCATCGCGGCATTGCCGGCTTCCACATCCTGTTTGTTGCCGGTATTGCCGCCTGTGGTGTCGGTGGTGGCGTGTTGTGCCGTGAGCGTGTGCAGCGAGGCCTGGTTGAGTCGGGATACCTGCGTGGATGGAATCGGGTGATCAGAGTTGTAACATTTAAGGGTACGTTTATAGTTTACCCTGGACTTTCCCGGGCAACGTCATGTTTCACAATTTAACACGCTTTGCTATAGCAGCCACACTGCTTATGACAACTGTTTCCCGGGAAAGTCCGGGGAAAGTCCAGGGAAGACTATAAACGTACCCTAAAGGGCTACCTGGGATTCAAGTTAAAGTTGTAGTGTTAACTACTCCAACTCTGCGTCGTTGGCTGCATCAAATGTAAGAGAAGGTTATGCATAACAGCCGACTGTCCGACTTAACTCAACCCAACAGCCGTATGCTATAACATACAATCATCATGTGCAGTGAGTGTTACCCGGGTTAGACAAGTTAACGAGTCATTTGTTCACCTGAATCTCAAGAAGCTCTTTTTAGTCCAATAAATAAAACTTGTGCCCGGTGGTAAGGTTCGAATATAGATAAAATATTGGTGTTGGAATTCGATAAAGGTCATACTGGAAGAATTCATGTACATAGTCCATCAACCTGCATGAAGTTGTTGACGATGATGGTGATGGGCAGGGCCAGTACCATCACACCGGTGACGATCGCTCCGCTGCCGACCAGTTTGCCACCTGAGAGATTTTTTTTTGTTAATCAAATTTTATTTAGTTTCGATTGTTTTTAGACTTCAATTGAAAAAAAATGCTCTCCTGAACTCCCTACATTCACCAATAGTAGTGGGCACCATATCACCATATCCCACGGTGGTCATCGTAACGATAACACCATATCATCGTAACATCATCATATCATCACCATATTACCATTACGATATCACCATATCATCATCACGATATCACCTCACCATATAATCATTACGATATCACCATATCATCATTACGATAATACCATATCATCATTACGATATCACCATATCACTCATCCATTTACTCTCTGCACTCACCGGTAGTAATGGGCACCATATCACCATATCCCACGGTGGTCATCGTAACGATGCACCACCAGAAAGCGGCCGGTATCGAGCTGAACTGACTGTCGCCGTCGTCTTTCTCCATAAAGTAAACCAGCGTGGAATAGAATATGACACAGGTGATGAGTATAATGGCGACCATCTGCAAATCGAGTCTGTCATTCAGTATGTCATACAAATCGAGTGTGTCAATTTGTCTGTCACTTCGTCTGTCAATTACTATAGTTCGTCTGTCACGACTGATGGACTGACGTGTGTTTTTTTGGGATTATCAGTCACTCAGACAGTCGGATGGTTGATTGGGTTGATAGTTTAGCGCATCTCAAGTGATTAGTAAACGGTTTCTATTTGGCAAGTTCTGGTGACTGACAGTCATTCAATGAATGTTCCAAATTTGTCTGTGCGAATTCGGTTTTCGAGTTTGAAAACACTGGAATGCCGGCAATGGTTTTTGCAAAAGTGAAAAAAAATTTATGAAATGTTTTGAGGATAACATTTAACTAGAGTTTCTGCTTCAACAGGCGATGTTCAAACGCCTCGTTCAGTAGAAATTATTGAGTAAAAACAAATTACCCCTGAACATTCTCACTAGCCTGTAGTTGTTTCTTGGATCTTTTCAAGGTAACGGCGAAATTTCGAAGGCCAGGGCTGAATCGTGAAAGTTTTGCTATTCTCACCACTCGAAGTACTCGTAATACTCGAACTGTTAGCATGGCCCAGCGAACCTGAATGATAGACAGTCAGTCAATCAGTAAGTCAGTCAGTCAGTCAATCAGTCAGTCAGTCAGTCGATCAGCCAGCCAGTCAGTCAGTCAGTCAGTCAATCAGTCAGTCAGTCACCTGTTTTATCGACTGATTCGCTGTCATGCCAAAAAGTCCAAACATTATTTCTAGAAGAAATGGGAGAATCGCAAACAAATCGACCAGATTCACTGGTCTTGAGACGAAAAACCACTTTCTGGGTGCGATGGTAAATCGTAGGACATACTCGATTGTAAAGTATGTGACACCTGAAAGTCAGACATTCAGTCGGTCAGTCAGTAAGTCAGTCGTTCAGTCGTTCAGTCGGTCAGTCAGTCAGTCAGTCAGTCAGTCCGTCACTCAGTCAGTCTGTCTGTCAGAAACAGTTGCAATAGTTGCAATAGATGAAGTGCGTCAGTCACTCACTCACTCACGCCAACTCACACACTCACTCACTCACTCACTCACTAACTCACTCACTCACTCACTCACTCACTCACGCCAACTCACACACATACTCCACATAAGTGAAATAGGGATGCTCAGTTAGCCGATTATATTGTAAAAGTCGCTCCTCGGCCGTCAGATTTAGCATTTGCGTGGGTGTAGCATCCGTATAATACTCGGTGTCCTGAAACATCAGATTCAGATTAAAAAAATTTAAACATTACACTTCGGCAGATAACATAATGTTTCATCAGGGACATTCCGGCCACTCCATGTATAAATAAGAATTAGGGTAAGATCGCAACAAAATTGAGGATAAAATTATGAAGTAGATTTTGTAAAACATTATCTGGCGAACGAGCTAAGAAAGGGGAATCTAGTCAAAGAGGGGGAATCGGCAGTTTTCAGGTAATTTTATCTAGGCCTTAGAGAAAAAATTCAATTTTTTATTGGCAAAGAAGGGGAACTTCCACTTTTCCCATCCCTTCTTGTCCGCTAGAAATTCGGCCAATGTCTAAATTAGAAGCAACAAAGGATTTCTAGATCATGCTGGTGTTTAGTTATAGATTCATCTTCATGTGCTAACTAGAACTAGAACCAAAATGTTCCTCAACATAAATAAAGTTGTCTAGGAATAGAACTACAGTGATCAGATGATATCAGAGACATGAAGTAAAACTAAAAATAGCACATTATTAGGAGTGCACTGCAGTAAGAATAGGGAAATTCTAGACAACAATATTTCGTAGTGAAGTGTTACAGTGACTAGAACTTCCCCAATCCTAAACTCTCAATTCACACGGCAAACCCAGGGATAAATTAGCAGTATTTTAGCTCGACTCTTTCTATCATTGAAATATTTATAACCAAAAGTGCTAATTCACTTGATTTTAGATCTAAAATGTTAGAATGAGCCAGTTAATAGATATTATGCAGACTATTTCTAACTACATAGTGACAAATGATTTTTTGACTAGTTACCTTCGATTTTTCAATCAGTGACAAATCCGAAATATCGGTTAGTAGCACCTAGAACAAGGACAACCATGGGAAAAGCATAGTAATATTAGATAGTACCCAGTGTAAGTATATAGCACCCAATCAACCCACTCAATCACGCCATTATTTTTGGAAATTTTTGAGACTATGATGTAAGTACAAAAACATGCATGTAAAAGTTGACCACTGAGGTTTGGAAATGGCGGACTTTAATGTTTTAATCAATTAAGATTGATATATTAAGGTATACATTGATATTGATATATTAAGGTATACTTTGATATTGATATATCAAGGTATACATTGATATTGATATATTAAGGTATACATTGATATTGATATATCAAGGTATACATTGATATTGATATATTAAGGTATACATTGATATTGATATATTAAGGTATACCATAATATTGATATATTATGGTATACATTGATATTGATATATTAAGGTATGCATTGATATTGATATCTTCCGCAAGCGTACGAGCGGATTTAACTTCTCCGAAAAAAATCCCATTTTCATCGACATTTTCAACAAAAAGCCAGTAACTGAGAAAAAATAAAATTTTCATCGTGAAAATGGCGATTTTTGTTCAATATGGGATAATTCATGAATTTCTTCAAAGGACATTTCAAACCAAAACACCATTTATTGAACCTCGATTTCATCGCCGTTTTCATCCAGTTTTCGTCTATCCTGAAGGTGTTCGGGGTGAAAAGGTGATTAGGCGAAAGAAGGACAACTATTAGGTGATACCGGGGAAGTAAGGTAACGAAAAATATTTAAAAAAATTGACAAGTTAATATGGGTTAACTTTTTTAGTGTTTATTTTTTGAAAAAGTGTTGCAGAAACTCAAAAAGTGCGATTAAAAAACAATAATGTCCGTGTAACTGTTCTACTCCAGTTTAAATTCACAGTCCGTCAATGTAATATTTTTTCTGCTTTCTAAAGAAAAGTTTTACCGAATTCACAAATTTACAAATTCTATCAAATTTGCAAAATCTACACCTTACCTCTATCTGCAATGCGGGTATTGAGCTGATGACTAAAGCGGCTATGGATAGGAATACGGCAGTCGTTGACGCCAGTTCATAAACCTTCCACCAGATGCACTGGTTGTTGCCTGAATGGATAGTCTAATGGTTAGAGCTGTGGAATGTTGAGGGACAAGTCATGGGTTCGGCTCTCAGCCAATTCGAATTAACAATCAGTGTTGCAACATTTGGAAAAATGTTCCAATCACATGTTAGATTGAACTTCAGATTGATCATTAAACAGTTGTCGACCACTATTATACTCGAAATAGGAAGAAGTTATTAAAACCAAATTTGATAATCAAATTTCACTTCAGGCGCCGAGAAGGCATTATCTAAAAAAATGTCAACAGATGAGAGACTAAAAATTTTGAATGCACTGCATTTTACCGCCTGTTTTTTTTATAATTAGTGTTCTATGGTCTCACTGCCATCAGTTGGTACATAAAAAGTTTTACTAATGTTCGAAAATAGAGCTCGCATTCGAACCCAGTATCCTGAATGGCACATGCTATATCAATCAATCAATCACCTATTAATCAATCAATCAATCAATCACCTATCAATCAATCAATCAATCACTGACCTATCAATCAATCAATCAATCACCTATCAATCAATCAATCAATCAATCAATCACCTATCAATCAATCACTGACCGAACCTTCAGTGATATCCCAGATTCTCCGTCGGGTATTGGCGAACCAGAGACCCTGGAAGGGATCGAACTGTTGTTTGTCGTTCTCCTCCTCATCTTTTATCTGCTCCCCCGTCTCCTCATCCCTCAATGGGGAGCAGCACTCGGCTATAGACGTGAACGGGATCGACCAGTACTTCATCTCGTTGAAGAACTGCTTGAGGCAGATCTCCTGAAGAGCGAGAGTGAGTGAGTGAGTGAGTGAGTGAGTGAGTCAGTGAGTGAGTGAGTGAGTGAGTGAGTGAGTGAGTGAGTGAGTGAGCTGAGTGAGTGAGTGAGTGAGTGAGTGAGTGAGTGAGTGAGTGAGTGAGTGAGTGAGTGAGTGAGTGAGTGAATGAGTGAGTGAGTGAGTGAGCTGAGGGAGTGAGTGAGTGAGTGAGTGAGTGAGTGAGTGAGTGAGTGAGTGAGTGAGTGAGTGAGTGAGTGAGTGAGTGAGTGAGTGAGTGAGTGAGTGAGTGAGTGAGTGAGTGAGTGAGTGGATGCGTGCGTGAATTAGTGCTAGAGCGAGCGCAGCCAGCTAGTGAGTCAACCCATATCGAAAGCTTGGACAGAACATGAAGGATGTATATACCGTAGACAAAAAAAAAACAGAAAGCTGTAGCGAAAGACCTAGACTAATCACATGAATATAAGATTATAATCGGTCACGATATCCTGCTGCTGAAAAAAATTTAGTAAACCTTTTCTGCAGTCGACAACTTCCCAAGTCTCTTTTTTAATTATTCAAGCGTTCCTCACATATAGACGCCAAATGAACAACAATCGATTGATTTGATTAGTGGGAAAAGGTTCACAAGAAGTATTCGAGCAACACGATATATTGACGGAGCTTTATTGAATTTTGTATACCTTATTGGGTGAGAAGGCGGAGTCTGTCACTTGCTGAGGGTTGACTCACGTATTCAGTTATGAATAAATCAGTCGATATTTCACTCACTCACTCAACCAATCAATCCATCAATCAATCAATTAATCTGACGTACATTAAGTGCAGTGAAAACCCATGGAACTATAGACAGATGTTTGTCCATTGTTTTTAACTTAGTTTATAAAATGTTTTATAAAAATATCAAATCGGCTATTGTACGTAATTCTTCAATTTGACTTGACACTTGACGGAAAAATGAGTAGCTAATTTAAATTACAAACATCAGTCACTCACTCGCTCGCTCACTCACTCGCTCACTCACTCATTCACTCACTCACTCACTCACCCACTCACTGACTCACTCACTCACCTGTGGTATATGCAGTAGACCATCACTAAAGAACGCGCTAATTGGTTCGAACATTTTCGCCGATCTATCGAAATAATATTCATTGGTAGAGGCCAAATATCCATGTGCCATTCGCCTCCTAGCCGCCTCTGTAATCCGTCAGTCAGTCAGTCAGTCAGTCAGTCAGTCAGTCAGTCAGTTCGTCAGTCAGTCAGTCAGTCAGTCAGTCAGTCAGTTAGTCAGTCAGTCAGTCAGTCAGTCAGTCAGTCAGTCAGTCAGTCAGTCAGTCAGTCAGTCAGTCAGTCAGTCAGTCCGTCAGTTTGTCAGTCCGTCAGTCAGTCAGTCAGTCAGTCAGTCAGTCAGTCAGTCAGTCAGTCAGTCAGTCAGTCAGTCAGTCAGTCAGTCAGTCAGTCAGTCAGTCAGTCAGTCAGTCACTCACCGTCTTTCTCGATGAAGGCGGCAAGAAACGAGTCAGGTGCGTAGTATCGGATGGCTTTATACCTGAGTACATACGGTCGGCCACCGACGTTGATTCGTAGTAAATCGTTGATGGACGTGGAATTTTCCGATGATTCGGAGAGACTTGATCTGCATTTATGTGATAGCTGGGTAAGGGTTGCATAGCCTGGTGGTTAGTGGTCTTGAGCGGGATAGGAGATTAGGCTGGTGAGTGCGGGTTCGATACTTGGAAGTGGGTGGTTGATTGTGGGGATTCGAAAGGGGTGCTATGCTCGAAATCTATGCAAGTTTCAAAAGGATTAGCCTGGATGTTTGTGATCTTCAGTGGGGTGTGAGTTTAGGTTTTTTTATGCAAGTGCGGTTTTGATTAATACTCTACATTCATACATACATATGTACATACATATGTAGTTTAAACGGTGAATAATAAAGCCATTTTTTAATCCTTATTTTGTTTTCACTAGATTGGAACAGTAATAACAGCATTAACTCGTAATATCCAACCTGGGCGACGTTTCTTTGGGCGATAAAGCATTTCTGATAGGTGAGTGGTTATGTCGGGCGTGGTTGTACTCGTTCATCTCCGCCACCCAACCAATTGTCTGCTCACTGAAATTTGAATTTGAATTTGAATGTTGGCGCCAATTTTTTTGGACTTTTTGTGGTTTTATTGAGTTAATCGATATTAGCCTTTTGACAAATGGCAAAATCTACACCGATTAGAAATACCGACTATCAAAACTATAACAATTGCGTGGCGAGTAACAAAATCAGGTAGTCACACTTTCTAATCCACATTAATTTATAAGAGAACTGACCAGTAGGAAATTTTATTGGATTTCCTAATCGAATGATGATCCCGTTTGTAAACACAATAAGATGTATACTGTATGTCAGTCTTCGAAAAAATATACCAGCTCAGCTATGTACTTATTGATGCATGAGAAAACTCTACCCGAAGTAGTCAAGTACTGTATTAGTAGACGAATTCTAGTCATACCAAGAAACCGAAGAGTTTCATGTATCCTGGAACGTTTAGAACACACGACCATTCAAGTCACGGATCAAATGTTCCGAAAGTCGTTATAGTAAGCGCAATAGTGTCATACTAGCAATTCACCTCAGTTACTCTCTCTTAGGAAAATTGATTAAAAGCTGAAAAAAATTGGCCAAACTTTTTTTTCACTCGCCTTTAATTAAAAAAATTAGTCTTCTATTCACAAAAGAAGAAATCTTCCATGAAATCACGTTGGGAATGGCGCGTCTTCGTGAATCAATTTTCGAATCAATTGGAAAACGCATTAAAATATAGAACTCGGATAACCTAGAACCTAGAAGTTCTAGAACCTGGAAACCCACCTAATCATTCGATTATGCATCTTTTTCTTATGGGATTGCTGCTGTAAATTGCCGACAATCGCTCCCGCACACGCCGAGTGCACGCTTTGTATAGCAGCCATGTTGGTTGCTGCTTCGGAATCTAGAAATTAGGAAATTAGGAGGTAGGATATAGAAAAAATAAGTTTTTTGATAAAAAGAGATTTTCAATAATTAATATAATATTAAGATTTTTTGAGTTACTCTAAAACGTTATACCCTGCTATATTGGTGGCGGCTTCGGAATCTAGAAATTAGGAAATTAGGAAAAATCTAAATTTTCTAGAAAAAGTGGCTATGAACTAGAAATAAGAGAGTTGCGATTTTGGGACTTGATCTGTATAGCAGCCATGTTAGTGGCGGCCTCGGAATCTAGAAATTAGGAAAAATCAAAAATATCTACAAAAAATGATTCTGGACTAGTAAGAAAAAGTATCGATTTTTAGACTTGATCAGTGTAGCAGCCATGTCTTTTGCGACTTCAGATTCTATAAACTAGGTAATTGAACTATTGAGCTTGGAAGAAAATATGTTTTCGGAAAAAATACTTAACCGATATTGAAAATCGCGTTTTTTAAAGTTGATAATTTTTTGATCACCATACGAGACTCGAACCCGCCGACCAACCGGGCGTGTTGGGTTCGCTGATCAACGACTGCAAACCGATTGAGCTATGGCGACGGTAGAGTCTCTGCTTGCGATCGTGACCATCCGTGTCCAGGTGGTTGAGTTGTTTCCGAATGGCACCTTAATTAATTTAATTATAATTTTTTGAATAAAAATTAACTATAAAAATGGAAAATATTTTTGAGTTTTTTCATATTACAATCTGGAAATTTTTTCGTTTTATTTTTATTTTATCTTTAAGAATTATGCAGGCAACGAGTCAATAAGCATAAATTCAAATAACCAGAAGTTCTCACTAAGCTAAACATATGACGAGATAAGGAAAATAATCCGGTAAAAAAAGTTCTCATATCGTTTTAAGATATCCTGAAATCCGTCAAATCTACTTTCTCTGGTGAGATAATCTCTCTGAGATTGGGCTGGTCCGCCTCTGTACGAAACCTAGTGAAGTTACAATATCATGGAAGATTTGACCTAATCCGAGAGATAATCTAAACCAAATCGGCCGTCAAATCCCCGCAAATTAATCAACCGAATCTAATGGTACATGACTTATAGCTCATCTAGCGTCTATTGGGTAATTAGAGAAATTTCCGATCATTCAGGAAAATCCGGGTAGAATGGAGAAGTCCTGCTTGTTTCAGGCTTCCCAGTAAATTTTTTCAATTAATAAGTGATTATGTACATATGTACTGGGTATAAATAAATTTACATATCGTACATACATAATCACCTTGATATTACCTAGACGAAAGCCTTATGACTATATTCCCTACTATATGACAATAAACCTACCATACAGTGCGATATGACAAAACCCATGTACTTGAAAGTTTACAACGAGAGGACTACCGAACGAAAAAAATACAAATGTTTCAAAAAAACACAAAAACTGACGAAAATAGAAACGTAGAAAACATTCTTTAGATAAATCACTAGCCAACCCGTAGTCAGTGGCACCACGGACTGTACCAGTGTTGACGGTCGTTTGTGCGAACGCTCCACCGCTCTGAACGGTTGTACAAGTGGATTCGTAAAACTGGTCGTCTGTTGGTGGTCGGGCCCGGTCGAAAGACAATGTTCGGTTGATGTTTCAGAGTCGACTGGTCTGAAAACGGGAGGAATTAGGTCATTTGTTCAAAACTACTTGTTGAGAGGCTATGAATGTTTTAATTACGATGATAATTGATAATCGTTTCATGTTTAGATGGTAGAACTCGGATCATTTACATGTATTCGAAACACTTTCGGAGTTTTATGGTTTTTGATGATAGTTTTCGATTTTTTATGAGAAATTTTGATTTTTTATGATAGGATTCGATACAATGAGACATTGATGAAAATTTTCTGAAAATTTGATATAAAACCATTAGAACATTCAAAGTATCAATTCGGTTTGATCGATAGGCTGGCTATATGAAGCCGCCCACACCACAGCGACGCTTCGCGCGTCATATCTTTTTTGTCCACCACTGTTGATAAACGCATAGTTATTCATAAATTAGAATTCGGAAAAGTGGAATTCCCTTCTCTTTGGTGTGCTGTCTAAGGTGTAGGTAGAATGGTATTATTTCTGCGAATTCCCCTCCCTTTGGAGGTTTTGCTCGTCCGCCAGGGGAATGTTCAAATATTTAGTGGAATTGGTGAAAAGTCAGTCAAATACCACAGCCGGATCTTTTTTGGTCTGTTTACCACCTTTGGCGATGTTGTAGGATGTCATGGTACAACATATCAAATGCATGAAAGGCACATACGTCAGAGAAGGCAGACAGCAAGTACCTACAGTACTTTGTTTTCCCATGGTGTTAAATGGTGGAAATTCGGTTATTAGAACGGAACGGGCAGTTGGGTGGGTTTGCCCTATAAAACGGAATCATGGACTTTGTAGTTCTATTTTGGATCCTGAACGACTGCAATGTCACTCATATAAGCAATCCAGTTGCGTCTATTTAATTGTATGTAGTGACAGGTATAACTATATCACGAAATGATTTTTGATAACAAGAATCTGTGATCAAACTATATTGTTCCGTAAGGGAACCATACATAGTTTGCCGTTACTGGCAAATATTTGTGAAACTTCCGATGACGCTGAAACCGAAGCCTTGAAGGAGGAGGAGATTACGGAATTAAGAAGCCGTGATCACATCTTTTGTGGGATAAGTCGGAATTAATGAGAAGTTACCTGTTTGATATGCAAAATAATGTACGTAACTACTGTAGTTGCGAACGTACTGTAATAAAACCTTGCTTGTGAGATTATAGAAAAATTATATTAAAAGATCAGCCAATTACCAGTATGACGTAAAAACCTGGAGGCGTTTTGCTAAAAAATAAAAACAACAACAACATATGCAGAAAATACATACAACAACAATGGAAAACAAAAAAGCAGCCACAACAACAACAACAACAACGACAACAACAACAACAACAACAACAACAACAACAACAACAACAACAACAACAACAACAACAACAACAACAACAACAACAACAACAACAACAACAACAACAACAACAACAACAACAACAACAATGAAATTATTTTAACCCTTCGATGTAATCCCTGGTGGACTAAAATCGGCTGGTCAGCCAGGAAGTATCTGAGTCGGAGTCAGATTCCGCATCTTCTTCATATGAACAGTCGATTATAATAGGTTGTTGTTGTTGTTGTTGTTGTTGTTGTTGTTGTAGTTGTTGTTGTTGTTGTAGTTGTTGTTGTTGTTGTTGTTGTTGTTGTTGTTGTTGTTGTTGTTGTTGTTGATGCTGTTGTTGATGATGTTGTTTAGGCTGATCATCATACACAACCGCGGCATTATCATAACTCTTCCACGCTGAATTAGCCACGACGTTATTGTTGTTGTTGTTGTTGTTGTTGTTGTTGTTGTTGTTGTTGTTGTTGTTGTTGTTGGTTTGACGATGCGGCTGGATGGACCTTGATTTGGATACAGTCACCAGGCCTCTCGGAGATTCAGAAATGACAGAAGCAAACATTTTTTGTAGATTTTTGAAGAGAACTCTCAGTGACTCTCCCCTAATCGCGTAACTCGTGTTTTCATGAGTGTATTGGTTTTGAAGCAAAATATGTAGCTAATGGCAGCAGGGAAAGCATTTGGGATACTTGGAATTATGGTAGACAAAGATATGCCTATGCTAATGTTTTCCTATCCTTCATACTTTTGTATTTCTCTAGGGGATGACAGCAGAGGAATGTAATGGGGGAAAACAACTAACTATGTACGGAAAATGCTGGGTGATGGGTGTATATTCTAATTAGCTGACTAATGGACATGCGGTTTGAAGCAGGAGAAACACGAGAAACTTAAATATATTCAGAAAACTTATTATTTACGTACATAATATCACTGCCTGACTAAAATCTGAGAACATTTTTTTACTTTATAAAGCCTCCCGGCCTGAATCGCTTGAAATGCGACGAATTCTGTCTGGCTTTCAAAATTAATTTGCCGCGCGCCATCGTTAAAATCCAATGAAATGGGATGGTCGAATTTCAAAACATGATCATTTTGTCGCGCATAAAACATGGCTACAAACTTCAGTCATCTATGGAATTATCCAGATAAAATTTAGAATTGGCACCGAAAAAATATTCCAGATAAAATTTAGAATTTGCGCCGAAAAAATATCCCTGTTGTGTAAAACAAATTACACAAAACTTTGATCCGTGGCTGATAAACTTTCCTGTGGTTCTCTGTAGTCCTGTGGGAAAGTTTTATCGAAAAAAAATTGTCGGCACTTATCCGTTCATGTTTGAGCTATACATGGTATGTATGTGGAAATCAATCTAGCAGAATGTCGCTCGGGATGACCATGAACCAGTCAGATCCTCTTCCCCCTGGATCCATCGGATACCGCAGTACAAATATTGAGACCTTAAGCTGGGCGGCAATTTTCACTCCCACATGAAGATTTCTTGGCTTCGGCAAACAGTCATTTCGTTGACCGATTGGATGGTCGCCTTTATATAGGACTTGGCGCCAACCAACGCTGCTGATTGCAACAGTAAAATGGATGAAATGCAGTCGTATTTGTCAAATTTTCACTTTTTGTCACCTTTGCTTAGTCAGTAAGAAAAAAGCTGCAAGTCGAAAGTTTTACGAACTTCCCTTCCATATGTGTCATGTGAAAACAGAATTTTTCTCGGAAACTCAAGTGCGCCGAAAAAAAACAAATCTAAAATTCAAATTGCGCGCCAAAATTTTTCATGTAACAAGAAACTCTCGATAAGCCATATATAAAATCCCCCATCGCCTCGTGTCCCGACAGTTGTGCCGAACAGAATTAAGCGATTTAATCAGCTTTTTTCTAATCTGGTGCGTCAGCAAATATACAGGGTGGGCCAGAAAATTAATATCAAATGACGCACGAGTGAAATTTATTATCCGTATCTGGTGAAAAATCGACGTAATCACGAAGAAAATCCCTACTGTATTTTGTATTTGGAGGAAGACAAATGATATTGTTCTTGTATCGGTCAGTGGCGGGCGAACTAACCCTCCAAAAGAAGGGGAAACTCATCAAAGAGGGAGGAATCGGCCGTTATCAGGCCATTTACCTACACCTTAATGAATAAGTTCCACCTTTTGAAAACACTAAAAAGGGCGGAATTCCAGTTTTCCCGCCTTTTCTCGTCCGCTAGTGGCATCGGTGCAGGTAGAAACTAACGATTTCGTAGGCAATCAACGGGATTGAATAGTCTACCTGGACTGGCAAAAAAACAGATTCCAATGGCTTATGTACCTTGGTTTCGGCATTTAGTTGAGGATCGGGGGGAGTGATAAAATGACGTTCCTCCGTAGTTAACGATGAAATAGAAAATCTGAGCTTAACAGCTATCTAGTTCACACCAGAAGTTCTATGATAACTTTTTCTGGCCATTTGGAAACACAAGTGATTTACTGTTTCTCAGGTTAATATGAAACCAAAATCACAGTTTCGGTGTTCGATAACATGAAAAAAACTGGAATAAAACCAGATAAAAGCGCTCCATTTCAGCAGTTACAAACGAGAGTTGTTGTCTAAGCAGCTTTACTAAATGCTGTTAAGGTGGTACCAAAGGGGGGGGGGGGGTCGAAGGAGCTGACCCCCATGGCACCTCGGACTTCAATAAACAGATATCATGTTCCTTTATACCACTGACGGAAGGGGATGTTTCCAAAGAGAGGGAATTGGCAGAAATTAGGCCATTTCACCTACACATTAAGGAACAAACGCTATTTTTTGAAATTGCCAAATAGGGGGGAATTTGATCTTCTCCTCACCCTCTCGTTTGCTATATGTATGTATATCAGCTCTCTGAAACATGCACAACCTGGCGATCTGGACATGTGTGTGAGTCGGGTGGACGCATGATTGATGATCGTACTTAGTGACCGTTTTAATGTATGTACATACATATACATATTGTCGTATGTATGTATTTGCGTATTGTATGTACTAAGTACATACGTATGTACAAAGGCATGAATAGAAAGTATCTTGCATTCAAGAATGGAATTTTTGGAAAATATTCTAAAGGGCTGCCTGGGATTCAAGTGAAAAGTTGTGGTGTTAACTACTCCAACTTGTGAATCGTTAGCTGCATCAAATGTAAGAAAAGGTGATGCACGATAGTCGGCTGTCCGACTCAACTCAACCCAACAGCTGTATGGTATAACATGCAATCATCATGTTCTGGGTTGAACAAGTTAACGTGTCATTTGTTCACTTAAAATTTCAAGAAGCTCTTTAGGTTTCTTACTTTTATCTGGACACTAGTCCGATGCGGTGAAGCCAGCTGTGATAATGACCGACGCGAGTGGCCTGATGTTCAATAATTACCGTACTTAACCTGCACTAGTAAAATTCCGGAGCCGTCTAGGCTTAGGCTTAGGTTAGGCTCAGACTTAGGCTTAGGATCAGGCTTAGGCTCTGTTTTGGTCATAGGCTTAGGTTTATGAAAAAAAAACATTTAATTTGCGTATTTACCATTTTAGAGTGATAAATACCTGGAGTCATGATGATTGCTGGCACTGGTTAAGGGTTTCCTCCGTTGGCTCTCCTGTTTGAATGCTTTCAGCGCATCCGCCTGCTCTTGCATGCCGACCGCAGTGCCTGAATTATCAAGGGAAAATGATGTTTCATATGTGAGAAATCTCAAGTTGGAATCAGAAGATTTTATTTGAAGGGAATATAGTAGTTATATACGTTAAATGGTGTGCTTGAATTGGGAAGAAAACTAGATGATTCATTATTTTTCAGAAACACTTTCGTTTTAAGTGGGCTTTTAAACGGTGAAAATTAACAAAGATAAGCCGCAATAAATTTTAAAATCAAAGTATTATAATTTCTTAAAGAAAAATGATAAAACCAACGATTTCGTAGTCGACCGCGTCCAGCCACCTCCTTATCCACTTCTGCAACGTGGTACATAATTGGGGCACAAATTATTGTACCGTAAAATGTAATCTTATAATTGAAATTTTATATAAAATATTCCTCAAATAAAAATACCATTCAAAAAAATTTATAAGTAAAAAATGTCAATCAGTTCTGTATGTCTGTTTCAATGTTACTGGCCTTGCATTGTCCCTGCGTGAATGTGAAACATTATGCCCAGTTGTATAGTTGCTTTTTACTCATCAATTGATAATGCATCTTTAAGCTTATAACTAGAGAAATAAAGTAGTTCATCACCGAAAAGTTGTTGTACTTGTTGTAATCTTGCTTGTTGTTGTACACGGCTGTCACAGTTTTCAATAATGTTTCACATGCGCGCCGGAACAATGCAAGGCCACAAGCAGTAATAATAAACCAGTAAATGTACATATCTCACTGTCATTGAAAACCGACATTCAAGATTTATGTTAAGCTAAAATCAGTTCAAAAACTAGAGATAACTCTTCAACAGACTGACTGACTGACTGACTGACTGACTGACTGACTGACTGACTGACTGACTGACTGACTGACTGACTGACTGACTGATGATTTGTCTGTCTGATGTTCACACTCGGCGCCGTGTTGGTGTACCATATAAATGATAGACAATCATATTAAAATGGTCCTCTACTGATTGACTGACCGACTGACTGACTGAGTGAGTGACTGACTGACTGACTGACTGACTTACAGACGGACGTACTGGACTGACTGACTGACTGACTGACCGACTGACTGCGACTGACTTACTTACTGACTGACTGACTGACTGACTGACTGACTGACGTCTACACTCGGCGCCGTGTGGTTCAATATATATGACAGACTACAATAATAACGATCGTCACTGACTGATTGGATAGACGTCTGTACGCTGACCGTAATCTGCCGATGATTCCTAACGGTGAATATTCGTGGGTAACTTAGAGCAGTGGTGGGGTGGATTTCACGTTTCTCATTTAAGTTAAGCATCCATTCTAAGAAAGTTACCCTACCGCAATGGAATTGACTTAAGATATGATACTAACTTAAAATCTCTCACCCCCATACATATGTAGTACGTACATACATACATATGGGGGTGAGAGATTATTACTTAGAAATGCATGGATTCAGGTTATAATCGTTCATGTGCTTATCTTAATTACTGTAGGATTGTTCACGATGTATTTTGATTTGAACAAATGCTGAATACGGTATTGATGTTCATTTGCGCTAATCAGTATTCAGTTGATGTTCATTTGCAAAGGTAACAGTATTGATGTTCAGTAGCACATGCATGACAACACACTAGATTGAAAGTTGGATTCAACGTGTCAGCTATTTGTTCGAGCTCAGTAAAGTTTTTACATACGAAAATGCGAGAAGAAAGCTTTTTTCAATTTCACTTCCGTGGGCGGGCATTTTCCTACCGAAACGAAAACCGAACCGAAATGCAACGTTAACTTGAAAAGTAATTTGGGTTAGGCGCCATTTCCAGTTCCAGAACGCGGTTCTAAAAATAGCATTTACAGCAGCAGACGATGATTAGAATACCGACCATTGAATGCGTCCCATTTTTTTCAGTTTTCTCTACGATATTCCATGGTTTTATGTGTCTTCTTTGCAGATGCAAACTAGGAGTGATGAAAAAGTTTGAATCTTATGTTACAGCTTCCTTAAATGTTTAAGAGACTGCAATTAAAAGCTGACCATTTTGCGTGCAGCTATATATTTTGTAAAAGGACTTCATAAAACTTATTCCATGAAGGTGACTTTTTCATAGTAAATGAGTGTGTGTCTACAAAAAATTCAACGCGCAATAATTTTCATAAATCCTCATTTGTCAGGATGCGCACTTATATTCGCACATGGAAAAGTCCTAAAGGGCGGTAATGTTGGTTTTCATTCAAATTCATTCTTATGATCAGAGGTGTATGCATTTTATACACCCTGGACAACAGACAGTGTCAAAGTCTCGTTAACGGTTGATAATATATCGTTTTACCGGTTTAGCTGTATGACATGGGTTTGAGATAAAAATTGACCAGTTTTTTCACTTTCTGTACACTATATCGAGAGATACAGTATTTAGACGAACTGGCAATTAGGTGGAGCTGTTTGTACTGCTCTATTGTTTTTGCAATCAAACTGAAAATCGCGAGGTTTACATGTACATACATACGTATGTATGTAGGTTATACGTTCTTACATGTAAATTTACGTAGGTTTACACATACTGTAGGTACATAGGCTGATCACTAACCTTCATACGCGGAGAACGCAATCGCCGTCTGCGTTGTGGGCATCATATCGAGAAATTTCGGAATATCAACGTAATGTCGTAATTTATTTTGATTTTGTCGTCATCTTCATAATGTCATACTTGCATAATGGCAGACATCAACGAGATGTAACAATGTTGTTAATTAAAGAAGTTGTAATCTGTATTTAATATTATGGTAGTGAGTCTGAACATATTATGATAATTAGTTTCATAAAAACGTTCAGAGAAATCTAGATATTAAAATAATGAGTTTTCTTCGTACTTACAAGGATGCCCCAATCAGTGAAAGGTTCAGTTAAAAGCAGTCAGTCAGTCAGTCAGTCAGTCAGTCAGTCAGTCAGTCAGTCAGTCAGTCAGTCAGTCAGTCAGTCAGTCAGTCAGTCAGTCAGTCAGTCAGTCAGTCAGTCAGTCAGTCAGTCAGTCAGTCAGTCAATCAGTCATTCGAACACAAATGCACTGAATATAACATAACCATACTGTACATAGGTGTTACATTGAGGTCAACCGGCTTATGTATGTAGATGGTAACGTATGGCTTATTGGATATTCATTACTTAATGCAAAGATTGCAGAATGAAATTTAAGTGGACGAGAAAAGTGGAATTTCCCTCTCTTCGGTTATTTAAAAAAGTACATTTTTACTGAAGATGTAGAAAAATCAGCCTCAAAACTGTTAATTCACCCCTTTTTGAAAAAATTCTCCTCTCTTCGGTAAAATAGCTCGTCCGCCTGTGCCGTACTGTACTAAACTAACGAGTCTACCATGACGTCATAGTATGAAGTATAAAGTGAATGACTGGACTTGTAACAAGGTATTTGGTGGAATAGAGTAACAAAACCCGTATGGTGTTTCTGCAGGCAAAATATTGCCCAAAACGTCTGATAATGAAACCTCAGGCAATCAGTGTTAACACGTACATACATCAACCATTATCATCCCATGCTATACTGTGTTAAACTTTGCTGCCACCGTGTTGAGTTGAGCCTAGTGATGTTTCATTATCACACGTTTTGGGCAATATTTTTGTGTGCAGTTACAACATACGGGCTTTAGCAATGTAGGACAGCCCTTAAAATTGTGAAATGCGAGTTTTTTCCCGCTTAACATCACATTAGAACATTTCATTTGTAGCCATTTTTGGTTGACATTAGAAGCACGGCTGGGACACAGCCAAACAAAAAAATTTCTTAACTTTACAGCTCAGAACGTCAAACCAAACGAAAAGAATATAATTTCATTAGACATGAACTTATGACAAACAAAAAAGCTAAATTATACACATGTTCATACAGATGTCACTCAATATGTGTAACAATTGCCACGGGAATCGAAAATTCAATGTTTAATTAAAATAACGTCAGTCTGGCCTGAAGCTACAGAGCTTAGCTCACATATAACCGTGCTATCTAATCCATTCCAGAATCTGACAGTCGGCTGTAACGTTATTTGACTCTAGAATAAACAACAACAACAACAACAACAACAACAACAACAACAACAACAACAACAACAACAACAACAACAACAACAACAACAACAACAACAACAACAACAACGACAACAATAGCTGTGTTAGTAACAGTCAATCAGCACAAAGTCAATTGAATTCCACACAGACGTTTCCTTCAGAGACCTTTCTTCTCGTAGCATAGTTAATCCGAGAACACTACGGCCGTTCTGTCTGCTGTCTATTTTTTCTTCGGTTACGTCGGAACCACCAACAACAACAACAACAACAACAACAACAACAACAACAACAACAACAACAACAACAACAACAACAACAACAACAACAACAACAACAACAACAACAACAACAACAACAACAACAACAACAACAACAACAACAACAACAACAACAACAACAACAACAACAACAACAACAACAACAACAACAACAACAACAACAACAACAACAACAACAACAACAACAACAACAACAACAACAACAACAACAACAACAACAACGAGCGAAAGTAGCAACAATAATAATGACAATCATTACGGTTCATGGTTCACTATTCATACATTTGCAAAGGTCCAGTCCAGACCAGATCCGAAGCATTCGAACCGACGTATATAAGACCGGGGCGTTAAATAATTTAAGTCCGGCGCACCAATATAATTGGATTTAAATACGGGCATTTGGTGCGGGTACGCTATGCACCAAAATGGTAGAATTACGCCAGACACCCATGTCACGAAGTTATCTACATAGATATTGAATACCGTAATCTGTGGGTTACTGTAATGTGAATCCTCCCTACCGATATTAACTTGTTACAATGTTAGCGACGTCCGCCAACGCGATAACTCGAACAAGGTAGCTTCACATGTGTTCTGCTGTGAGGATAATTCATGAGTCCATTCCGATTCGGACCTTCAATAAACAAACTCTTTATCAGAGAGTAACTGTCACCCTTTTGTGACAAATATGTAGCATGGTAGTGTACCGTAATCATATTCTAATTTTAGGCGTTTTTGTAAGTCTACAATTGTCCCATAAGTTTGCTAATTCAATGGTCATTAAACAAAGGTTTTTCAACCATCTCAATTTTCGGTCATGTTCTCATGTCATGATGTCCATGAACTAAAAAGAAAAGAAAGCCAGCCAAAAAGCTGGGGGAACTAATTTTATTGGACTCAAGTCGACTAGATCAGCGAGCATCTCAACGATAATCGGAAATTACCTTTCCTTTCGAAAGATAAGTTGTTCACTTTTCTGAACTGCGGGCAACCTTTCCTCAACATGATGATTTCACTCTTCGATGGTAAATTTCCCCCCGAGGTTCAGTATTCTCACCCGACTTCATGGACGAAAAAATTGATGACATCAATGTGCCACAGACGATGATGGCACGTTGTTATAAGCCATTATGCTGATGTGGCTCCATTGTCGTCGCGCCGGGCATGTGTGAACAGAAGGGGTGGGAGAAGTGGAATTCCTCCCTCTTTGGTGTTTTCAGAAGATGAGAGAGGAGGCTGCCCCCAGAGGCTCCCTGAGGTGTAGATAAAATGACCTGAAAATAGCCAAATCCCCCTCTTCGACGAAATTTCTCCTCCCTTCGGAGGATTTGCTCGTCCGCCAATGAGTGCGAATGGGGCTTTTTCATCAGCGCCGTATCATATTCCATACTGGCAAGACAACAGCCTTGATATATTTATGGTAAAATAAAAACAAAAGATAGACAAATATAGATTTGGCACATATAGTGATATATAAGTACTGTATCTGTCTATATTGAATAATATAACGAACACAATGACCGTATCATAACATTCGGATTTCGAATGCTTGTTGTGGTGAATCTATGACATACGGAAATGACGCCGTGTAGATCATTCGAAGTACAGTAGAAAATATCTGGATGTTCTTATGTGGAAGGACGCGATAAGAAAGACCAACAAGATACTTTGCCAGAATTCGTGATGTTTCTGTACCACCAACAGCAATGCGCATAATCAAACAACAGTTTGCGATCATTTGCCGTTCCGTTCCACTCGGAACACACAAGTAGAAGAGCAAAAACTATCTCTTTCTTTCGTACCACCCACTTCACCGACGGGCCATTTCGACCACTTTGCCCATTGACGCATCATGGACCATGGATCAGACGGTTCCATGGGCCAAGGACAGAGCGAAGATTCAGGCGGCTTGGCCGTGGAACACAAATCGACTTGATGGCTATCTGGGGTGTCGTTGTGGTCAATGAAGAATATCCGGATGCAACTCTACGTAAACATGAAGTCATGGCGTATAGTCGAAAATGAGGAGCTAGAAATTTGAAATGGTGACCAGACTAAATCGTGTTCACCCGTGTTTAGCAGTTCATGGAAGCTGGTGTTCCTAACTTACTGTTGCGGTAAATCGCTGATCAATTAGCTGGTAAAAAAGTCGTCAATGACGATGTCACGATATTATTCACAATGAGAGAATTTGCGTATTGGTATCTCTTGCGGCCAAAGTTTGCATAGATAACAGTCATGTTTATGATCACTGTTATCAAGGTATTAGCTGTGCGCGTTAGCTGTTTTCGGTTCCGCGAACGAATTAAAACACAGTACGTTTATAATCTTTGGCAAAATCATTCTCCTTAGGGCCATACGCTCATACCATAATGATTGCACTCCGTTGGTTGTGTGATTTTAGCACATTGAAACAACACATGTGATTCGACTTTGCGTTTCAAATGGGTCTCAGTTTGAGAAAAATTGAAAGAGGTAAACTAATATCCACTACTGAAGCCGTCAACGACTCAGGAGGGCGCGAAACCCGAGCTGACGTGTGTCGCCATCGCGTTTTCAGAAACGAGCGCCAGAACACTTATGGCACAACGGCATAGTTTGAGCCAATGCAAGGGCTTATATCAAATGATTGAAACCTGCGTTGACTTTTCACATTAATATCGTCTAACTGGCTTATCAGTGGACGTATAAACAGTTTTTCATAAATTATTATCAACCTAAGTAACATTGCAAATTTACCAATCGGATGGATGTTAATCATGAAAACTAAAGGCGCAAACATCTTCAGGACTCATCTCTTAGGTGTTCATGAGTTAACGACATCTATTTTTTATGAGGCACTTTCAAAGGTAAAGAAAAAAAGTTATGAAAGCACTAGATTCACAACATGACTCGTGGTTTTGTTCCTTTTATAGCTTGGTCAGGGTATCCTGTTAAAACTAAAATAACTTTCATAAGTCATTTATTACGTTCGCAATTAATTTTGCACCCCGTTGGTATGTTATACTTATGTATACATATACCATAGAAAAAAAGATTCGTTTCTCGGAAGTTCGAAAGCGCACCGAAAGCTTATTCGAATTCAAGCTGCAAAAACTTTTTGACTAACAAGGAACCCTGGACACAAAAACCTCGAGATATCTAGAATAATTTTGTATTTCAACAGTAAATCATTGGAAACCGAAACTTCTGTATGTTGCTCGAATTTTTCACATTTAATCATTATTTGCCAGCTATAAACGTTTATATACCGCAGTATCCGGAAGTGTTTTATAGTTGATGATTGCTCGACTGGCGTGTGAAATATCATCCAATTCAAACAAACGGATAGTCATTCAGCGGTGGTAATTCGATGTCAACTCGATGAAGGTGGCTTAGACTAGAAGTGGTGGCACGTGTGTGTGTGTGCACTGGCGGAGGAGAAAAGTGGGAAAGGTGAAATTCTCTCTCTTCGGTGAAAAAATACTTTGTCCCTCAAGGTATAGGTAAAATGATTTAAAACTGGTTATTTTCTCACTACTTTGACGGATTTCCTCTGTCTTTGGATGGTCAGATAGTCCGCCAGTGGTGTGTGTTGAACCGACAGCGGAACCAGCTAATAAATGGGTCGTAAAGAATCGTGATAGATAAGTCTTTATGACTAGAAGTATGATTGCATTCTCTTTCGGTGGCAAGTTTTCAGGTGGTAGTGTATAGATTCTTAAACAATTTTGAATTAGCAAAGTAATAGTTTGTCAGAAAATTAATTTATAAGTTTAATGCATTGTGTTAAAGTGCCACAATGGAGCGCTATTGACCCTGCGAACGAATAGAACCAAAAAGCAACCAGTTTGAGAAGTGCTTACATACTGAAGTTCTAGAAACAGCGTGTGAGTAAAGATTTTAACCATTGGCCCTCTGTGTCATACTTGCCAACGGTTTTTCGGAGTATCGAATATCACTGTAAACATCAGTTTCTTTTCCTTTTTATTTATCTAACATTTTCGGTCTATCATCCTCTTATACGTTCCCACGGAAATACAGTACGTGCCGAAGATGTTTATTCAAGAGGGTTTGGCAGTCTTGCATTTTTTGATGACGTTGATGATGTTTGCTTTTTTCGGGATTGCTTTGATGATACAGAAACATTCAAGATTGTTTTAATATTACAGAAAAATCGGTTGCAGAATCTAGAGCTAAATGTCTGTAATTTCCGTAATTCATCTATATTCAATCCAAACCGATCGACGGTAGAAGTGCTCTACATTTTCTGCGATATTTAACTATTATATAAACTCGATATTATTCAATTGACAAATAACCGGGGTCATAACACAAATACATCTGTAACATATCATACACTGAATAGTTTTACACTCACGGTTGCGCGAACGGTAACGATAACGATAAACATCACTGTACAGTACATTTGGAAGATGGAGCAATGCAGCATTCCAAAGAAGGAAACTTTCCTTCATAGGTAAAACGAAATTTAAAGTTTGCTTTGTTTCTGATTGTAATGCTGCATTTTGAGTAAACTGGGACCAAACATCAAATGTCGTCGAGCACAATTTTACTAATATAGACATGTTATCGATTGAGGAAAACGTTTATATAAACGTTCTCGTTAAGAAATCACCGAAAATATTCGCATAATACACAGAAGATCGTTGTTGTTGTTGTAAAGACTCCTTGAAGTGTGAACATTGGTTGACGGTGTGTTGGTTGGTTGTTTGGTTTCATTATTGATTGGACGTTTATATATGTACGCACTGGGCGATGATGAATGATTATGTGGAGAAAATATGTATAGTGAACATCACCATAACTGATGGGTTCGGCACCAAACACGAGAAGAGCCGTTGATTATATTGTTCACTTGCCGCTGACTTTCATGAAATTGTCGACAATAATGGTGATCGGAAGTGCCAGCACAAGCACACCGCACATGATGGCGGCCGAGCCCACGAGTTTGCCAACTGTAAGTTAACCATGTGTTTTCATTCATTCATTTCCATCAAATCAGTTCCTCAGTCATTCAAACAGACAATACCTCACCTGTTGTCATCGGCACGATATCACCATAACCCACAGTGGTCATCGTCACGATACACCACCAGAACCCAGCAGGTATGCTGGTAAACGGCGTGTCCGGTTCGTCCTTCTCCATGAAATACACCATTGTGGCGAAGAATATGATGCCGGTGGCGAATACCATGGCCATCATTCCGAGTTGCTTGGCCGACGACTTAAGTGTCAGTGCAAACGTGCGCATCCCGGCCGAGTAACGACCGAGCTTGAGAATACGCATCACACGCAGAACGCGCAGCACTCGGATGACGAGCAGCGCACCCTTGAAGTCCTCGAGCTTCTCCGTGTCGACCCCGGCCAGACCGAGGCCCAGCTCCAGATAGAAGGGCACAATGGCCAACACGTCGACAATGTTCAGAGTACCACGCATGAACAGCGCCTTGTCTGGTGACACGCCGAAACGGATCAGGAACTCGACGGTGAACCAGATGATGCAGACCACCTGAAGTCATGAGATTGTTAATAAGTAGTAAATGAGGTTTTCAGTTCGAAGTGACAAACCTCCATATACTCGAAGAGCGGATGAGGCTCCCATCTGGTGTTGGTTTTATATACTGTGCCAAAAACAGGTTTACCATCGGTTTCATTGACAGAACCCGGAATCAGCTCCCAATGCGCCTTGGTTCGATTGATCGGAACTTGGAAATCGCGAATCGATCCGATCACCAGACCGGACACAGAAATCAGCACAAATCCTATGCTGACTAGAGAAAAAATGTTCGACATTTTGGTGCCGTCACCTTCGCAGAAGTTCCAAATTTTTCGACGAATATCGCCGTGTTTTATATCTTTGAACAGGTCGACCTCTTCCTCTTCCTTCTCCATGATCTTTGGCGTACAGCAGGGCATCATGTAAGATTCGTTGATTGACCAGTAAGCCAGTTCGTCACAGAACTCCTGTAGTTAGTCAGTTTGGGGGTAGTCAATTATGTATTGCGTAATTTTATTGAGTCAGTGAGTCAGTAACTCAATGAAAACGTACCTGTAAGCAAACATCCAGAGGTCGATGTAATGATCCGGTGGCGTAAAATTTATACACGGTTTCAAAGAGTTTGGAAGATCGCTCGAAAAAATACTCTTCAGAGTCTTCGAGGTACGCGTCACATCGTTTAAGTCGAGATTCATGATCAAATCGAGCAAATTCGGCGAGGAAACTTCCTAAAATAAAAAATTAATAATATGTGTTCATGAATTACTACTTACTATAAAAAAATTTACGTGATAAAATGAAATAAACAAGTCAAACCTCTTGCGCGCTGCGCCAGCATTCTTGTCCGAATCACATATGATGTACCACCGATGTTTAACTTGATGAATGGTGGCATGGTTGCGAGGAGTGCGTCGAGAGACCCCGATGAACCAAAGGTGTCGAGAACCCGACCTGCATAAATTGAAAACGTTATTATCGTTTGTTTGCAATTGGCCTATTCTAGAACCCTAAATCTGAGCATTAATTTGTGGAATCTATTTAACCGTCGGCCCCCAGTTCGGCCATATCCTTGGCCGAGTGGAAGGCCAGGCGGTCGCAGGCGCCACCACCGTGGCCCACAAGCGAATCGTTGTCCTTGTGGCTATCGTTCTCCACGCCATGTTCACCTGATGAAGAAATTTGTCAGATTTCAATTCCACCAAGCAAACAGTCAGCCAATCAAGCAGTCAGTCAGCCAGTCAGTTACATAAACGGACCATGAACGGTGAGTGACAAACTCTCATCATCGCGATTGTTAATATGTGTGTTGGACTGATGATGTGTGACGTGGTTGAGCAGCTGCGAGTCACCCAGAGTGTTCGCCGACTGTTGCTGTTGTTGGCGGCGTTTGTAGCTAAAAATAAATAAGTAAACTTTCAACAAAACGCAATCAATTGAATTTCACTTCAATTTCAAATGATCAACTTTAAATAATTAACTATAAATCAGGTATTATGGATCTACGACTATTACGAATATCAACTCACATTAGTGCGGCCATCCTTTATGTCAGCGTGTCTTTCACCTCCACTTTAAGACACCAACACATGCGAAGTGCAAGCGGTTACATGCCGGTTTAAAAATTGACAAAGAACTGGTTAGAAGCTTAGCCGCAAACGAATCAACGGCCATAACTTATTATTGTTCATTGTAAGCGATGAGTGGTTTTGATTAGTAGAACTGAGTGTTTATTGAGACAATGGACACAGATTGTTATAATTATTTTAACTCAAACAAATGAAAGTGCAATTAAAATAAAAAAGTAAATCTACACGTAAAACGAACATTAAACGAAACAAAAGTCTTTTGAACTGCCACCGTTTTAATAAATATGTTGAAAGGTAAATAGTGGTGTTTTGAGTAAAGCAATGATATATTACTATATTCTCGAACAGGCATTTGCCTGTTATACGTTGGCCACGTTAACATTGTTGAATATTGTACAAACTTCACTTCAGAAGTTCAGTTGGGTGGTGGTGGAGGATTGGCTGAAATTCATCTTGTTAAACAGCAAGCACCCCCTCGATTGCAGCACGACTGTAGTTCAAAACCACATGTTTTTTTCTTGGTGGGGGAGGAGCAGATAAGGGGGGGATGGGTTGTGAAGAGTGTTGCTGCAGTCAGCATCCACTGAAGTTTGTTGATTATCTAAAATCTCCACTCGCTCAGTGGCATAAAGCAGTTCTAATCTCACTGACGGACGGTGTATCGTTGAGTGAAAACAATGTTTTTCGAGCGTCAGCAAATGTTGAGAGAGAGTGATGAGCATAAAGACAGTGTTGATTGACTGAATGACTGTTCAGAAGCGATTACCTGGTCTGGCAAATACCGGTAACTGACTAATCAGCTGAACAGGCACTCAACTGTACCTGGAAAAAAGTATTGCCCACTTAACGCCGACTACAGATGGAATACGATGATGAACTTTCTGATCTGCCATAAGTGAGTTATAGATTGTTTGTACATGAATGACCTAAAATTGGCAAAGCAATCAAAAATAGCTGGGACTCACGACACGTACTTGGATGACTACAATTTGAAGCGATCACTGAAGCGAATAATAAACAAAGCAAAATGCAATAAGCGGTGCGGCCACCACTGGGGAGCAGGCCAGGACCGAAATTTGGCACAGATGAACGAACAGCAGATATTCGCAGAGTTTTTTCAGGATGACACTGTAAGCGACAGCATAGGAGCACCTACACATGTAGTTAGCCAACCGTAGCACGTACGAGGCCATTATTGTCAAGTTCGATATGCACCGAGGTTATGTTCATCGCTCCTGGTCATAACAAAGGCACATGGCGCTCCAATATGAGCTATGATGAGCTATATGAATTAGTATTTGCTTTTATATTCGGTTGATGCGGCGGCTCTCTGGCTCATGCGACGGCCGCTTCTTGAAGTCTACGGGTCACGCCAGTCAATTGAGTCACCCGTTGGTGTTTGATGTGGACGAGGAACCTACCAGGAGTTGGTGACGGGGGTCCTTAATACTCTTATATTTTTTCAGAAACGTACTGGGAGGATTTCACAATGTAAAAAAAAAAACAGATGACTGTCTGTAGGCGAAAACTTTTGTAAGTAACGATGATTTCACATATTTTCTGTAACTAAACACAAAAAGTTCTTATCCTAATGAAATCATGTATGGTATAGATTTTCATGGTTCGGCGTTAAAATTAAATATCTGAAGATAAACGTGTAAAACCGCTGGTTTTTAGAACAGTCTTTAATGCTTATTTTACTGTTCCAAGACAACGCAATCTTGAAATTTTGGCGTAGTAATTTTTCTCAACCGCTCGGTGGCCGTCATTGAGTTCAGCTCAACACGCACGTACCAACGACTGTACTGACGTGAGGGCTGGCGGCAGTCCAGTCTGAGGTGGGGAAAGAGAGGAGGGTCGACTCATCATCATGAAGATGAGTTTGCATTTCATTGACGGGCCCAAAACACAACCCGACATCGTATGGCCGTCTATCGTAAGTCGTAATGAATACGACTCCAAAACATCCGTACCATGGTATGCTGTTAAAAAGCGAAGAGCCATGTGAAAACACACACGTCATGAAATAACACTCCATCCGAGCAGAAAAATGCATGTATCTCGGCAACTAAATGCTCATTCGTTGTCGGCATCTCACTAAAGAACCTTCTTCGTCGTGTTAATTTGTGTACTGGCAGCGCAGACACAAGGCATGTAAAATACAACAACAATACTTATTTGCTTCGTGTCTCGTACTAACAGTGTTTCTACCACATTAAATACGAGATTAAATAGTATTCTATATATATTTTGACTGAGTTATCCTGATGAAATTGGTCCAGCTGACCCATGAATTTGGTGAGAAGTGGTTTCATAACTAACATTAGAGTCCCCAGAGATCGAACCAGTGAGAACACTGGATTTGGAAGTCTCTCATGTCGAAATAGAACAAAGACAGCCAGCCAATATGTTTTTCATGTTTAGATAAATAAGAAGCAATATAAACACCAAGTGGTGTTTTTATGATGATGATATTTGTATTTAAAAGTTTGACCAAAACCATTTCTGTTTAACAGTGATCGTTGAAAACTGTCACAAACTTAGAAACGAACACCAGTCATGACAGGAGTTGGTGCATCCATGTCATGTCTTAAGCCCCCCCCCCCCACCTCGACTCACTCGCAAAACATTCAAGCATTACCAAACCAAACTGGGCACTTGAAGACGGAATAAGCAAAGATTTACAACGAGCCCCCCCCCCCCTCTCCTCGTCCACCCCTTAAACGTATGCACGTGTGTGCCACGTCTAAATTCCGACTGCCGTGGTACAAAAATACTTAGTGACTGACGTATGCATGTCACTATTTTATTCGGTCACAAATCAAATAGACCTGAGCCAGTGATCATCTGATCACTTAGTATATTATGATCGCACACTGTCAACGTTGTTTTACTCCAATGCTAATACAACTATAATGGGTGAACACAAAATCTCTAACATCAGTAGACAACACAGACAGTTTAATTGGCATTATCCCAGTGTGAAGAAACGGGGGGACCATAGTCTCGGATTCCACCGTGTAAAAAACGTAATAACGTAATCACTTCAGATATGCAGACACGAGAAATCCGGACCAACAAAATCAATACCGGTTGAGTTTCTGGCAGATAACCTCACAGCGTAATACAGAAGGCGTATTCGAGTGTGTGAAGTGCTAGTGCGTTTAATACGCGCAATGTAAATAAAAAAAACTCTTAACTATGCTATCTTCAAAAATAATTTTGTGACGTTGCACCTGTTTGGTGTATATGAGCGGGTGATAACTGGAGCGGTAGTGAAATCCCATCGTTATTCAATAAACTTTCTCAAAACGATATTTTTCATGAACTATGTTCAAACGTGTGGTTTCCCATCATTGAAGGCAGATTTTAAATACATCTACAATCTGGTCCACTTAACTAATCCACTCACACGTATTCTGTCAAGACGCCAATCTGTCAAGCAACTGTAGACTTTCTGACGATTGTTATTTAAAGACTGAATGTCCGGCGGGTTGTGTTTTTTCGTGAAGTTTTATAATGAACGGACACACGAATGGTAACACATGGAGGTAATCCATCACGTAACTGAACCCAAGACTGATCGATCTAAAGCAGTCGAACAGAACTAGACAAACATTGACTGAACTATAAGAGTAGACAGACAAGGACGTGTTATGCGAAAGAAGTAGAAGAAACCAGGAAATCAGAAAATACATATTCTTTAAAGTCCCGGTCATCCGGACTAAGGACAGTTGGGGTGACATGATTAAGAAGTGGGACAACAATCAACGAAATCTAACGTTAAATCTCCATTCAATTGACGATTCATGTACGCCAAGGCCGTCTGATTCTGTTTGTCCACGTCTTCCTTATCCATCTCAATGTGTAGCTTCCGTGTACCAAACCCTTTGCGACCGGATATCGACCAGAGTGGCTTGCAATCTTCCTCCAAGTTTTCCACATTGACCAGTTTTATTTCGCTGAGATCCAATCCGGATCCGGCATCTTCACAGATAGAGTCGAGCATGCACGATTCTTCTTCGGCCACCGTGTCCGGATCTGGGTCTTCCGGCACCTCGTCGCTGGTGCTGGTGCTCCGGCTGCGCTTCCTCATCGGAGCGTGGCTCATGATAGAACTGGAGCTGCTGGTTTTGTGGTTGACTAGTGTCTGACTGCTGCCATAGTTCAAACTGGTGTTCTTGATGTCACTACCGGTCATGGATAGCTCCCCCACAGTTGATGTATCCGAGCTCAGCGAGGAAGTCTCGCTAACGGCTAGCTCGGCACGTAGTTTGCAGCAATCCAAAGGGCTGATAACAGACTTTGAAGCCATGATGTTATTAGTGTCGTATTCAGTCATAGCGTCCATTTTTCTGATCAGATTTCAATCAACCATCACCCATTAATATTATATTATCTTTTGGTCAGGATTATTCTGATGATTGGCTATGGCGTCGACTCGGTTATTTATGTGCATAAGCTACTCAACATGACAAGAGAACGGACATAAGTACGATTAGTATACGGTTCATTGACTAGCTGATAAGCGGTACGAGTTAGAAAAGTTTGCTTGCTTTCTGTTTCCGTTACCGAACAAACGAAAACTAGTATCACTCATTTCTTTAGTTTTGGGCCAACATACCTCAGTAGACGATCAACAAGATGAAAACTAAAACATACAACTGAACTTTATTCAAACTCTTTGTATGGCATACTGGTTTTAAGGTCAAAATGACTGGCAAAAAAAGTGTCAGGCAGTTGAATTTGAATGTCAAATGCACCATTACATAAAATCAAATCACACCAACATTTTCAAGCTACTGATCGAACAAAGTATAAGCTCAAAGTTAGGCAGTGATGTGAGTTTTCTCTGTTCTATGAGGTTTCAACATCATACTTAAGTTTAATTTCAACAGATTAATCAATAGAACCCATTAATAAACAAACCCGATCGGCATATCCGCCCCTGTGAGGCGGTTCTGGCTATTCCTGGCTCTCTAGATATGAAATCGACCGTGGCTTTGGTTTCAATTAAACTGTTTTCGAAAAATCCAATCTGTTTTCAAGCACCTGCCTCGGATCCATAGACGCAACATAAACTTTTCGCTACTCGTCAAATGAAATGTTCTATTTATCTGATGGAACAACCGCAGCGGAGACACTGATGTAGAGTGAAGGACTACATATTGATGACGGGTTACTGAAGTGACCTTTCAGCGCGCATCTGTATTGGAAGTTGCTTTACACACTGCAAAAAGAACGACTTGAAAAACGAAGACACTATGTTGTTTCGGTGAAATTGGAGAATTTTCAAACAAACGCGTGAGCTCGCACATAGTTGCAACCTGATTTGCTTTCGTCACTCACTGGATGCAACACTAGATAGATGAAACTTCAGATCACGAGAAAAAAACCTTTTAGTGTTTTACCCTTTCGGCAGCTGCAAAGAATCGGCAAAATCTTGTTAACTCAATGAGAAACAAAGTTGCGGTTTCATTTTACAATAATTTTGGCTCTTTCGTTGCATGTGGTTGACGCGGCTTCCTTGTTTCAGCCATTGTGCCAGGAAAAATTACATCCTGTCGCTGCACTCCTCAAAAGAAAAACGTTGCCCCCGAAATTCGGTAAATAAAACACATTGGGGCCACAGCTGTTCGTACTTACCACATAAGATGGCCGACCAGCTAATCATTCAACAAACGAGATTTGTTATTCTAGCCATAGAACAGGAAGATGAAAGTTCATTTCAAGATATTCCAAAAGAGACTAGGAGCTTCTGAATGTATACCCGTTCAACAACACCGTAAATGATGCACATCACGTCTGATTCTCAGAAGCCAACGTCCCCAAGTAATGGCACATAATGAACGCAACTCGCTCCCCAATACTAATGTACCCGATAACACATAAACAGCGTCCATAATTCATCCGAGTCAGTCAATGTTGTGTGAAGACAGCACTCGGTGGCCCTGCAAAAAATTACGACGGTGCTTAAAGTGACCGAAACACGTTACACGACCACATAATGAGTCATTTGTTAATGCGGGCGATATCTATTACATGTTATTGAACAAAATGCTTTTATGAAACTAACAACGAATCTGAAAAAATAATACAAGTAATTAGTTTTTACCATAACAGACTTAATAGACACGATAAGAATACCAGTATGAAAACAAAACACATACTGGACTTTACGAAAAACAGTAGTTACGGTTAAGCAAGCGATGACGGTAGCCAAAAACATCGCGAATACATAAAATGAACGATGAAATGTACACAAGCGATAAATGAAAAACGTGGCAGTTAATGTAAGTATCTATAACCCGTTGGCTCGAAACTGGTATACAGTCTAACTCGTGTGAAACGACCACTGTGCCAGGATGCGTACCCAAAAAACCGGTTAGGCTTAGTTTTTAGTCACGATTAACTTTCAGTCACGATTAACTTTCACCATAAACTTTATCAGGTCAGCATCTTAAATCAAAAAAAAATTAGTTAACCAAAAAAATTCGTTATGTTTTATATATGTTGACAGCAAGAAACCAACAGTTCGCGATTACTTAGCAGCCGACTGGAGTCATTCCGACTTTTCGCCAGCCAATTGGTCTTCTTGTTGGGATTGGAGAACTCGGCCGGATACATGGTGTCGTCGAAATCGGTGATGATCTGTCGCATCAACGGGTCTTTTGATACACTGGTGCTGATATTGCTGATGTTGTTGTTGTTGTTGTTGTTATCGTTGAAACTGTGACTGGTGGTGTTGCTGTTAGCTGTACTGCTGTTGTTGTTGTTATTATTATTGTGATGGTGAGTTTTGACGCTGGCATACGAATCGGTCAACGATAGCGAGTCCGAGTTGAGCCGCCGACCCGGACGATGATTGTGTCGGCCCAGGAACATGATGTTTAATAATCCGATCACGGGAGCAGATCGATTATGCTCGTATTATTTTCAAATTCAGGCTGTCTAATGAGATATAATTGGAACAACTAGACAAATAAACAAGAATTGTGTCACACCAAATTATGTGATAGTGGCTTCAGGAATGACTGCGGCTGATCAGACACCCAGACTATAAAGTTACATATAAAAGGATACATACAGGGTGTCCCACGTAACTTGCAATATTCTGCGAGGCCGCCAAAATTTTTGTGGTCGAGCTATTTGAAAAATTTTAAAAGCAAATGAAAGCCCATTTTATAAAGTTTTTTTTGCCGCATACTAGAAGCTCGTAGCTATTACGCAGATTGAGATATTTCCATTTCCCCAAAAGTAGTCATTTTCAGTTCTGAAATCTCAGTGGGCTCGGTGATCAACAGTACCGGTTGAAACCTATTTAAATGGCTTTATTTTGTCAAGAAGATTGAAAGCTGATTATTTCCCGTGTAATTTAATGTAAAAAGGTAGTTTTCTGATTCAAAATACGGTTTTAAGAATAAATCGGTAATGTGTCTTATTTGTGATTTTTCTGTCTTTTGATGACTCCTGCGTGGTTTCGATCTATTATCCAACGTATAAATATGTCGCATCATGATTTAAAAAAACACATTTAAGAATTATGATCACATAAACTTCTTTTCAGACTTATAATAACTTTTCAATGAAATACTCTGTTTCTAGAACAATTTTTAGAGCCCTCGTTGAAACATCAAAAACTTAAAATGACTACTTCTGGAAAAGTAGCCATAACTTGAGCACTGTTCGTACAGTAAACCTCTGGTAGGTGGCAAACAAAACTTTACAAACTGGACTATCATTTGCTTTTTTAATTTTTGAAAAAGCTCCACCACAACATTTTTTGTGGCCTCGCAGAATATTGCAAGTTACGTGGGACACCCTATACATATGTAGATACATGCAATTATATATTTATCCTTACATTATTTACATACATATATATTATGAGCATTTGTAATGTAAGGTTTGATTAGCCAGGCGCTCCAACTAAGATGCGTTCATAAACTCATAATTTAATTTTGGATACATCCGAGTTATTTGAAACAAATAATTTCCTTTCATTTATGTATGTATGTGTTTGCGCCAGTGCGTATGTAACATGTCTCAATCGTGGCCTGTCCAAAGACGCACCACTCCATCGCGCCGCCACTTATAAACATTTCACATCGTGTTTGTATGCTCTGGTGGATTCACATACATAATATGAAGATGTAGCCAGCTTCCTGTGTATCACCAAAAAAACGGTACTTAACCGAAACAAGACATAAGACATCGCCAGCTGGTGCAGCTAGATGAATGACTGGCTTTTGAAATAGGAAGGAAGAAAGCCCACACCGGTGGTAATGGCTTCCAATAAACCGCATACTGCATGGCAAGGATGCCTGCTTTTCACCAAGAAAAAGGATGAAAGGCCGCGGAAAACAAGCCATGGATTCCAGATTTCTTCCGAGGAACGTCAATGTCACTTTATTTGCCTTTTGTAAGCCACCGCGTAGCTCGTTTCTTTCTCTGGTTGATTAAATATGGATGGATAATGCTATGCACTATGGTAGCCAAGATACGACAGTCGATGTGATTCTTAATTAACTTCGATTATGGTGAAAAAAGTGGGCTGTCTGATTTTTATCCAAATTGCTACTCGACTGGCATGGCACTCTACTGAAAACGTAAACACTTATGTACCATACCGATTCAAAGCCACATTAAACAACCCCTAACCACCGTCATGTGCAAATGCATGTGACCGTCTCAATCAAAAATCCGTGCACATGAATGCCATAAAATTATGATGGAATGACAACTACACCATGTGTCGTTGCAACAAACGTTTTCGAGAGACAGGTTGGTTGGCGGTAGTCGAATAATAACATACAGGATTCTATATCAGTTATAGAAGTGATTTCCAACTCCATCAGGCCTAGCATGCCGGTAGTCGGTAGTACTAAAACAGACCGAGATCATTCCGACAGACGGATATACCACAGTTTATGTGTTTCAGTCATATGACGAACACCGACCTCAACAATGTTTACCCTCCGTGTCAGTGAACAGTGAGAGTCAGCTATAATGCAAATCACAGTCATACCAGCATTCAACTGACAGTATAATTGAATCAATTGGATGTGCTTTGTATAAGCAAGATGGTTATCTGAGGCGAGCTAGTTAACTAGCCAGTTACGCACTGTAACCTGTTCTGGTTAACGCCTACTTAATTTTGTGACCGTGACAATAAAAAACTTTACGAACGCATGCATCAGGTTCACTCATGTCTACATGCTATCATCGGTGACGTGGCACACCATTTCAGTAAAAGGTTGTTGTGGACGTACATAAATACATGAAGGACAGCAATCATCTTGCTAAATGGTCCGTCGTGAATGGTGAATAGACGAACATGAGATGAAACAAATGAAATAAGTTTTCAAACTAGAAGTTCTGATTGAGAATTGTTAGTATTGCTTTGAGTATCGATTCACGTAGAATCAATATGTCATGTAACTTGAAACCACACATATGGCAGAGTTGATCACAAACTGTACAGCACATGACATCGAAATCACTGACCGCCCAGTCAGTTTTCTCCCGTTCATGAGCGCACGCTTTTGACGGAAGCTTGAAACTACACACGACGCCACAGAATCTGCGAGTTTTAGTTTCTTATAGTAGAACCGTTTCGCAGTTGGAGCAGGTTTCTTTCCCACATTCGGCAGTCGCTGTCTACCGGTAGTAGTGAACTATTAATCAATGTCCCTTCACAGCGTTGAGTGTCCAGCGCATGCCATAATGTATCGAAGTTTTCATTACGGGACGTCATGAAACTGCAGTTTTTTCACTAGCGAACCCGGCAGTTGTAATAAAAATTTAGTGTTAGATGGGAATCAGCGAAATGAAAACCAAAATTAATTCGGCTTCCCTGTTTGTGGGATTGCTGTTTTATTAAAATAATAATTGAGCAATCAGGCGTTCTGAAGCATTTAGAGTTAAGGTTAAATCAAGCATGAGTTTTAATCAAACACAAAAACGAATTAGATAACGAATCAGCGTTTCGCGCGCACAGGTTTGTGGTTTGTGTATTAAATTCACTCAACTTGCCCAGTCGTTACGCCCGACATGATTGGTAACAGATGGGGTTTGGTGGGTCGAACTGGCTTTACCCGTCATGTTACTTGTTCTGTAAATCAGATTCATGGAAAGTAAGTGCCATTTTTGGCACATAGACTGTGGAAATGTATAAATTTTGCACATCATATAACATCATTATAAGCATGATTGAAAAACATCAGTCCGCGCAAGTAGTCATAAAATACGGATATTTATGCTTCGACATAAACATTTCTGTTTGCGATATATATCATGCCAGACAGTAGTAGTCCACACGCAACAGGGCATAATACGGGGCCAAAAACCTGAATTCAATTTCGACACACAAAGGACGGAGGATTGAACGTCATTCCGTATGGAAAGTTCGGGCTCATCTACGCAACTAGCGAAAGGAAGAAAAGAAAAGTGGAACACCCCTCTTTGTATAATCCAAAAAGTATAATTTGTTACGTAAAATTTTGGTAAAATGGTTTCAAAACTGCCGATTCATTACTTTTAATAGAAAAACCCCTCCCTTTGGAGGATTAGCACGTCCACCACTGATCTACGCACAGACGAGATGGCTTTTTGACGCGGCCTTCCCCTGGTATGTGCCAGTAAATCCATTTGAATCAGGGCCTTTCAATGCCCGAAATGATAGAAGAGTTTCCGGATGCGCCCGTTTGTGTACATAGATAGAGAATAGCTTGAGTAAATAAATAACAGATTACATTTGAGCAGTTATTCAGTTACCGTAGTATACTTTTATAGTTCCGCAGTTACTAAATTTTTACCCGGTTAACAAATGCAGTGGCTAAGAATGAAATCAGCTCACTAATTGACTACTCCGATCAATCTGATTGGTTTCACTGACGTCAAAGCCACTGCACTTACTTTGGTCAAATCATACAAATGTGACATCTACAGCCGTGCAAACCCTGGCAAGATTGGCCGCATGACTTGACCACCGCTAAAAACATGTGACATCTACACAGTTAACTATTAGGTGCCGCTTCAAGGTCCGAGCATAGATGAGTGGATTTCCAGATCTCAACGATCTTTGGCCAGCACCACTGGCGGACGAATCAAACCTCCTATTTTAGGAGGGTGGAAATGCCTGACATTAGGCCATTATAGTTATACCTTGAGGAACAAAAAAATTCTTTTATAACCGCCAAAGAGAGGGGAATTTTATTTTCCCTCCCATTCTCTCTAGGCCAGCGATGCTGTCAAGTGCAGAGACTCTGAAGCACCGTTTGCTTTATCAGTTTTTTGCTGAACTTAGACTCTGGTCAACGGTGCTAATACGTGTGTACATACATATGATACTTCTGATGTAGATCATTTTCAGCTGACGTACTATCATCGGCAGCCGGTTTCACTAGCCTGCTACGATAACGCCTTTCAGCCCCCCCTCCCCCTGACAGGTCCCTGGTGTATGGATGTATGACTACAGAGTATATATCAGTTGATACTAAGCAGGAATTTGCATGTTACATGACTGACAGATTAAGATCGGTTGAAAAAGTTATACCGTAACTTTTTCCCTTCTGAGATCCAGAAATTTTTTGGATCATGGATAACAAACACTAATATAGACATCATGCAAAACTGACAGCCCTGGCTCCGTATATCAAACTACCGTACACAATATTTTCATCACTGAAACACACAAACTAAATCTAAGATTGATGGCCGTTGCATGATCAGTTTCTCGAAAAGTTGAATTCTTATTCAAACACGTACGCCATTAAATACAGAAAAGGCTGATGTCATTATAAGCTACGTTATAGAATGTTTTAGTCCTTGGCAAGCAGGTATATCTCAACCATTCGACGAAAACGGATTCCAAAAATCAATGGGAATGACTCGCAAAACCAACTGAGATGGAAATCATAATAACATGCATTTTGCAATCTACTGTCTTGAAACCGTAAGCCAACGCCTAATCAGATCAACTATGGAATATGATCTATCATTATGTTCTAACGAAACAATGCAGTTCTGATTTTGATAATAGCAATGCAGATTACAGTGCAGTGGTACTACGATCACATCTTTATGTGTAAGATAAAGATACAGTACGATTCAAGCAAATTTTATGATAGGAAAAATCCCAACTGACTGTTTCATTTGATTTTTTTTTTTTACATTTTGATTATTGGCAAACGTACACAAAAGCAATCTACATGCTGAAACAGCTATAAACAAATGCCCACCGTATGACCATCAACCATAAGACAGCTGTCATAAAACCAGCAACCATAAAACCACCACCAATTAAAAGGAAACCAACATTTCATCAGCTGTCAGCTTGACCGTCTTCACCTTGGTCGCATGATTGGCGCTGGCGTTCTCGGCCGTGACGAGCAGCTGGCTGGCCCCCATCACCGTCGGGTCATCGTGTTGAGGTCGGAAGAGTCGAGCCATGCCAGCTGGAAATTTTTGAACATAAGTTAATGAAAAAAATATATATTAGTAAAAAAAATGCAAAGCCTGAGGTAAGTTAACATCTTCATCACAATCCATGACAATCCAACCTCCCACGGGCGCCACTGGCGTCGATGTCTTCCGTGAAGTCACCGCCGCCGCATTTGACTCGCCATAACGACCTGATACGCCTAAATTTAAAAAGTATTTTCAACGAAGACAACAAAAACAAATATTGTAAAAGAGTTTATTTTATTGTATCAAAATAATAACTATCGTATACATAGAAGCAAACTAATAAGGTAGACGAAACATAGAAGAACCCTATACATACCATTATTTCACTCGGCAACAACTCTAGAACTTACCAAATGAGCTCATCTTGACAAGTCGACCGTTGGAAGTAGGTGATCCGGCTATTAGAAAATGTCAGTAGTTCAAAATTTTCTATGAAAAAAACATCAACGTATTTGGTAGCTTTGTTTCTTCGTCATACAACATGGATCAGAAAATAATACCGGACAAGTAGAGTCGGACTGATAGAATCAGAAATGGGTATCGTCCTTGGACAGGGAAAGCCAACGTCACTGATCATACTCAACCACGACAATTTGTCGCTGACTAATTTAGGACATCGTTACTGCGGGATGTCCTGTCCTATGTGCAGTACTTTTAAGCCGTGTGCGCTCTAGAGGAGGTTGGTTTACGAGTTTCGGCAACGGCTCTCAGTTTCAGGAGGAATAGTATTAACGTGTTATATGCTTGTGGTCGTGAAGTCGTCTTCATGTCTGATGGCATGTCATATATTGGTACAGAGGTAGTCAAGTTGAGGCGACACTTCGGTTAAGTGGGACAAGTAGCGGGGATTTTATAAGGATCAAGCTTGATAGCGTACGGTAATCGGGAATATTTTGCTGAGTCACTCAGGAACGGAGGGAACGGATTTTAAATCTGGAGAACCCTTTTGAAAACAGAGATACAATCGTTGCTAGTTTCACAACAAAGGTAAACAATGAGTTAGATCGTTTTCCCATCCGCTACACTAACCATCTGCCGTCGTTGGGAAATCGTCGTTCTCACTCCTCTGCAGGATTAGCAACAAAAATACAAACCTCTAACTGTCAAGTCAAGGCTAAGCTTGTCATTTAAACTCACTTGATTTGTGGTTTCTTTAAGCAGTCTCAATAAAATGTGTCTATTGAACTAGCCAGAAAAACAATGACGTTTCATTACGGCTTAACCAGTCGGTGATCACATATCTCACATTTGATAGTCCCTCTGTTGGAACAGTTTAAACTAAATCACTTGATTCATGAAACGTCGTGTCAAGATACAGACATGGATTTGAATGACATTTTCCCTCAAAGACAATGACGTCTCGCGTCAATCGTAAATCTCATGATGCATCGTTTTGTCGAGTATGTTGAGTTGCAATTTCGTGAATACCTCTCCTCAAATTCATTAGACTTAAATTAATTAATAAAATTAATTAACTATTTCATTAAAACTATCACTTACTTGACCATTTATGGCCGGTGTAGTCCGGACCCCCGTTAAGGCCGCCATTGAACATGGAACACTTTCGTGGCACATGCATCGACGATTCTTGGTTGGTGTTTCTGTTGTTGGGATGGATCGATGGATTGTGGACGGTGGTCTAAAAATAGTTATAAAACTGTTGTACCGAAATTGAGAAAGTTACTTCATGGAGCTATGTCTGAAAGTAAGTTTTCACCCGGTGTTGTATTTACTGTATTTAGGTAACAGGAATAATTAGCATTACATATGGGTGACATACGGATACATGGAAACTGTGTGTTCGTTGGTGGAATCGTATGTTCATGGAACTGTATGTTCGTTGTACTGAAAGTGACTTGCTTGATTGGTTACTGTTACTGAAAACATAGAAACAAAAAGAACGAATCTGTGAGCGCTGTCTGCGAATGCAACATTTTTACGGTGATCAACAAACGTATGGGTAAAGTAAGTCATGGATTAACTCAACGATAAGCTATGAAGAAAAACATTCTTCCTAATCAAGCCAGTTTCTCATACCATCAACATTCCGTTAATCCACCCATAGACAGTCGCTAAGACTTTCTTAATGGCTTTTTATACAGCTTAGTTAATACCATACTCGTGAAATGGCGGACTTGGTTTGGGTGGTGGTTTGGGAAATGAGCCCAGTCAGTCTGCCAACTAACATTAGAACGATAACTCAGGGGGAGGGGGGCAGCACCGCAGTAATGGTGGATAAACATTGACACTGCAAGAGGCGTGAAACAATGCTACATTGGCTGCTCGTTTCAAAATACCTCAAATACGCACACTCTTACTTGATAAATACTTCGAATAGCAGCAGACACTAAATAAAGTTGCCCAACCTAATGTTCACAGCTGTTCGGTTCCATGGTTATAACGTAAAACACAGCATGAAACTGCTGCCGAGAAAAGACACTGGTAACCAAAGAAGAGAAAAGATAAGTATTTGGTGTGCGTGTATACATTGAGTTTAAAATATGGTTTGTATAAAAAGGTGTGTTATATGTAACAGAAGTATCAAAGAAAACACGGACCCATAAAGTTTCAAGTGGCACACCTTTTCTAGGGCCTGTATAAAGCACGTATGCATTTGATACTATATTTAAGCAAACTTTAGGCTCAAAAGTGTCGATCAAAGGATTATATTTGTTGTGAACGAAACTGTTTGCTTAAATCAATGAACTACTTTTCAATGACATAAACATTTTCAGTGCGCAGCTCTTTTGAATACAAAACACCAAAACGTGGGAAGCTGTCAGAACTTTGAAAGGGCACATGCTGTCCATTATATCAAACAAAAACTGTTTTACATTAACGATCATGCGACTATTAGGGTATTTGTTTTTGTAGAATGAGAAGTGAATAAGACTACTAATATACGATCGTTTTTCTTCATACGACAAACACATACACATCATCTTTGAGAGCACTTCGCTATGATTTCGTGAGCCGTATACAAATGAACAGACCGGCAGTAGAGTGGCGAATAAGAAACCATGGTATCTCTTCATTCGAGAGAACGTGAATAATTACCTTAACCACTTAACGCGGACGATGTTTCAGTGCTTCGACAATTTCAAGTCTTTATTTTTAGACTTGCTATTTCTGAATTCGGTTAACCAGGTCCGCGCTCCGTACAAGAGCGCCAAACATTCCGCACCGCTGAACATTCGACGGCCCTTCCAAGGTGTCTGTGGGACATCGCTGCATTTCATATTGAAGAGAACAGCCAACCGCCAATTTCGAGTGCCTGTACCCCCATGAGAATTTGTGGTACGGTAGGTCAGAAATATTTTTTCGCGATTGCTCATTGATCTGTTCCTCGATCAGTGAATCAATGTATGGTATCAATAGCCTGGCTAGTCTAGTCCATACGGAGTCAGCCTCGGAAACTGGTGGTCTTAAGTTCGATACACAGGTCCTTAATGCGTTCCACTGGGGTTTCTGCAGAATTTTTACAATTAGTAAATAACTCATTGAATCGGTTATCCAACCTCATGCTCGCTCCGCCTTCGTAAATCGGTATTCGCCGACACATGACGTTCGGTGAAGTGACTGTAACGCCGATGAACGACGACACTGTCGTTGGGCATGAGCAGAATGTTTTCCTTGGTGTCTCGGACGTTGCTGCGCCCACTACCGCCGAACTGCATTTTTTGATAGTCGGATGAGATGAATGAAATTATTTCCCTGAAATCGAGAGTTGTAACAAAATGAATACAATTACTATAATGAAAACTTAGTTTACAAAAGTATAATTTTGAATGAAAAGGACATTTCATTGAAATCCTGTCATCAAGCAACGTGTTTTGAGATTTTTATAAAACACACATCAAAATTCAGATATCCATTATTCGAAAAAGGGATTTATTCAATTATGATTTCATTCATGAAATTCAGATGTAAGTTCTAGATCTATAATGGTGAAAAATAAGACATAATACAAATGTTGCTGGTAAACATAATGGTTCAGAGATCAGATTATTCACTTATGAATTTGTTTCATTTTCAAAATTATTAAATTCATGGTGCATCAGGTGGTGAGATTATTTGTCAAAAACTGCACCTATTGTAATCCAGATATTACTTTTCGTAAATTGTTAAATTTCCGAACTTCGAAGTAACCAGGACATAAACCATGAGTATATCATGTCTCAACCAAGTTTGAACCTGTAATAACCGCGTTAACCAAAAACTTTAAAGTAACACAAACAAGTCATGCGTCACATAGATCATTATCTAGACCCCTATAGGATGAGGGAAGAACGGAAACGTGGAATTCCCCTCTCTTCAGCAGTTCCAAGAAATATAATTTGTTCCTCAAGGTGCAGGTAAAATGGCATGTTGTCTGCCAATTCCGACCTCTTTGAGAGATTCCCCTCCCTTTGGAGGTTTGGTTCGTCTGCTGCCATTCCCACTGACGCACGGTTGTTTGGCCCATGTTCATAGAAGTCTCCTTCTATCTGGAATATGTGGGGCGCCGGCAAGTCAAGTGAGATTAAGACGCCAGTATGTCACAGCGTACTGCACGATACGCGCGCAATTGATTGCCGCCGTCAGTGACGGATGAAAGGGAGAGTATCCCATATGGGGGGATTTATGATATCCTAGAAACTACTTTTATTTACGTGTCTCAGAAATGAGAAAAAATTACAGATGCTTAACATTATTTTTGCTGTTGATAAATCGGATCGGGCAAGAACCTTTTTGGTCCTGACAACGGTTCGTGCTATATCACGTGAGTACCGTAAGACCTGAAACTATTATAAGTGTATCGAATCGAGTGCACTTATTGTCTTTGTACCATTACTTCACTGCCAAACCTCTCTGAATCATAAGCCTCATTTATTTGTGAATTCCCGTTAAATAGGTCTTCACGTGAATCAACATAAATCTATCTATGTATTCATACTTTGGTATTAATGGAAAACCAGACTGTCAGTGCATACATTTTAGACAGAGAAAATGAGCGCTGTTAATTCGCGGACTCACCGTCTTTGATTGAATAAATTAACTCCATCTCATTTATCATGGTATTCTTATACTTTCATCTGGAATGCAATATAGACAAACAGAAAAGTTATTACATTGTGTGTTAATATCAATTAAATCCGTATGTCACATATGTATAGGGAAAAGTCATATGTATCTGCAAACGTAATATAATAACGGGGCACCATATGTGTAGATATGTGTAAACTTCACTGGAAGTATGAAAATATAAAACTCTATGTTAAACAACTATTCACTAGATTCTTCGTAAGAAATGAAAGTTAAGTGATATGAATTTCAAACCATAGGCCGTGAATGATATTTGGTCAGCACAGCCCACGCACAAGTTTAAAAAAAATTAACTCCTCGTGTCACAGGTTGGCTCAAATGTAACTTAGTCACTTGAACATTTTACTAAAACCATAACCAAGAACAACATGTACGAGCATCCGGTAACGGAAATATTTTTGGCTTACAATAGTAAGAAACCGAGATGGCATAACCAGATTATCTCCAGCACACACAGATGGTCACATGGTGACAAGAAAACGAGTTACATGCTGGGTGGCATTAATACTGGTAATCGGGTGGATGTCGATTGAGAGACCATAAGAGTTGGTATGTGAAGATTCATGCTTGGATTCGGGGTTTTCATGGCTCAGAACAACGGGAAAGTGTGTCACAAAAAAAGTCGAAAGCGTTTACAAAGATACGCTTGTATGCATGTACATTGTATTTATAAAACCCAAAAAGCAAATGTCACCTCAATACCGAAAACCTATGGTCTCCAATTAATTGTTCAGTTGAGTTTCAGGCTCCAAAAGTTATCATTAAATCCGCTGTCAGGGTTCCTCCTCATCGTCAGCTATACTGTCAGTGAAATGTTGGACGAGGATGGACACAGGTAGCGCGACGACCATGATACCCACAATAATCGTAATAGCGCCCATTACTTTGCCGGCTGGAAGAGTTATGTAGAATTAAAATAATTATATATTAACAATAATAATTAGATGGGAAAATTTAAATTGCTGAAGAATGAAGCACATCAATGTAAAATTGATTCTTGTTGAATGACTCTATTGATGGTTAAACGATGATAAGTTACTGTCAAGGGATAATTTTAGATGTTTTCATGTCATATCTGATATGAATTGAAAACATCTAAAATTGATTGAATATCAAACAGTTTCATAAATAGTTTCACACATTAACCAGATTAACGGAATACGTTGTCATAGATTAACTTCTGAAAAACAAATCACCTTGTCTATAAGCCCTAATCTGTTATATCTTCTATAACGTGATATATCTTGAACCAAACATACGCACTTGATTACATTTTAGAGCCCGCACAACCAGCCTACATATTTATGATTGATTTAACATATTAAGGGCATAAAATGCACGCAAAATAACGCAACCAATGTAAATAAGAACATGAACCAACCAGGCGTGACAGGCGTCATATCTCCATACCCCACACTGCTCATGGTCACCACGCCCCACCACATCGAGTCGAACAGATTCGTGATTGTCCGGTCCGGATAATGAACTTCATCTTCAAATATCTCCTCGAGGAAGTAGACCACCGTAGAACATAGTACCATTGTAATCGAAGCCACGGCCAACGCTGATAACAACTGCCCGGCTGACTTGTGCATCACGGTGCCGAACTTCTGCAATCCGGTACTGTATCGGGCTAATTTCAGCACCCTCAGTACTCTTAGCACTCGCAGCACCCGAAAGGCAACGGTGATCTGCGATAGACGACCACTGCCATCTGACAGATTGGCGTTGTCGATGACGACTTCGATCCAGAACGGCAGCACCGCGATGAGGTCGATCAAATTGAGTTTGTTCTTAAAGAACTTCCATCGCGAAGTGGCGATGACGAATCGAATGATGTATTCGACCGTAAAGTAGATCATGCAGACCCACTCGACCAGCTGCAGTTCGGGTATCGGCTCCTCGGTGTGAAAGTGGACGGGACAGCCGGGTGGCGATGCGTTCCAGGCAAACACCAGCACACTCTCTCTGTATAGCGTGTTGTTGGCCTAGAAGTATTAAATACATTTCAACTAAACTTCATCAAAATACTGGTTTCTTAGTTTTTTAGTTAGTACGGTTGTACATGGGGATGGTGAGTTATAAAGATATATAGATTGTCAACATATTGTGTAGAATAGGCGAAAAAGTACGAAAGACACTAGTTTTTACAAAGATTAATGCTAAGTAATGATTAAGTTCTATGCGCTATAAGAAGTCTTCAATTATTTGCATTCATTTACAGAAACATGCATAAAAATAGCCATGCTTTTAGTTAAAAAAACATGATATTTATGAATCAACAAACCGTAAGCCTCTCATGCGTAGTTAATGCTCCATACTGTGCCGTTCGTTCCCCATCTGCCAAACGTGCTGATACAGCCGCATTCTCTTTGTACCTATGCAAGATGGAGTCGGCGGCGTCAACGAACTGTTCCGCCTGGAGGAACCCCGGATGCTCGAGAGTGCCGTTGATATAGTCTGTCACATTGTAATCGGGACTGCACGTAACGACTTGAAAGTCCTCCAGCGATCCGAGTAGCATGGCGATGAATGATATTAAGATGAAGAGTATGGAGAGAATGGAAATTACCCGTGCCGGTATGGATGATGAGGGATTATCCATGAGGTAGTGCGCTCTACGCCGTAGTTCACCCAAAAAGGCGTTGTCGAACTCGGTTCGGGGCTGCCAGCTGATTTCTGTAAAAAGACACAAAATTAATATGAGACAAAATTGTTTAATGGAGTCTGACGAACCCAGCAAGGTAAAGAAAAGAATAGCAACTGGGTAATGAGGAAGGTATGAAACTTGACGCCAGACATTGACAGATAATAGGATTGAAAGAACATGTTGCTGATGATGCGCCAACGATGTTTTGCAAATGTGGAGCTCACGAATGGAGAAGATTCGCCTTGGTTCAGTAAAGCTTTTGCAAAACCTTTGAAGCTTCAAGAAAAATAGAGTAAAGAACAGTGGTGTGAAAAGGGTAGGATAGTGTTACGTGTTTGATAGAAAGCTTTGACGCTGTGGGTGTAAAGCGTTTGATAATTTGGTGAACGGTTGCCCAGCTGACGAAAAATGCATTACCAGGTTTTGGAGAGCTCCAGCACATGGCAATGTCTCCATAACTTTGCTTGTGTATTCGATGTTTGGGTAACACCACACCAGCAGGCACGGCACCTTCATTGTGTGCTAATCAAAATTATGGAATAGTGTAAATGTGCATAGTAAGTGACAATAGGAAAAAAATTTCTTCAGTGGAAATGATAAAAAAATCGCAGACTGACGTTCACGCACACACGCACAACACACTTGCTTACTGTATGCACAAACAACGTCATGCTCACATATAATTGTTAACTTACACGCGGAAAGTTAAACTGTATAAAAAATTAGCAAAATGTTGAAATACAAAATACAAACTAAATTACTGTTTTATTACTAAAATGAAGATGAAAAAGATACACGTTCGACATGTTAGTTCAAACAATTGAAGTAAAACTCACCGCTAATATTATCAGGTTGTACTGGTTTCTCCTCCTGTTTGAGGGCAGTGGGAAGTTTTTTTCGACAGCAATTAGCCACTGTTTCCAGTGGTAATTCCCAAAAATCAAGTTCGAGTCGAAATTGCCATACACACATTTGCAAGGGACGATGTAGTTGTCCAGTGGAGTAAAAATCAACGATGTGCTCAAAGGCAGAGGCAGATCGCGCAAAGTAGAAAGATTGCGAGTCGGAGAAATATGTGGACGTTAGGCTGAGAGGTAAGAATAAAAACATTGAAGTAAATTAAGTAACTATTAATTTAAATAAGTTTTAAATTTTTAAGCTTAGGTAAACCTAAGCCTTAGCCTATAAGCTTGCAATTTTTTGAATATTTGATTAGCAAATGTTTGTTGATTAGCACGTTATCAAAAAATTTATGATTTATCTCAACGGGTTTCAAGATAACCAATTTTCTACAACCAACCTCAAACGTTCCTCATGACTCTTGTGCGCGAATTCGGAAAGGAAACCGACATTACGATACTTTAAGGCCACCAGTGGTACGCAAAATATCCGACCACTAATGTTGAATTTAATAAAGTCATCCACCGGACTGAACGTTCTGACCGTCGTTTGCTCGGTCACCGGTGAGGGTAGATCTCTGAAGAAAACGTTTCATGAGAAACCAGCAACAGTGAAAATGATGAAAACATACTACTCAGTATTGATACTAAACCAACGTAGTTAAAGTACTTAAAAAATATATAAATATTATATATTAACATCCATTACGAGAAATTTTGCATATAAATATTTTATATGAACATCCATTACGAGAAATTTTGCATCATAAAAGAAGAGTAGCTGTAAGTATGGCTTACATTACCACCAACCCATCGCCCACGCTGCTGGGGCGCGGCTCCAGTTCCAGTTGGACGATATCCACGATATCTGACAGTGAGCTGGCGGCATCCGGCCGCGGTTGTATCCGTTGTTTCCAGAACTTCCGATTGAGCAAATTGTGTCGCTTCGTTGCCGGCGACGAGGTGGACGCTGGTTCAAGACTACTTGGTGATTTCCCGTAACTGCTAGGGTTAGAGTGGAGCGATCCTCTTGTCGATGATCGATGTATGGACGATTTCAGATCTTGATTGAGATTTTGTGACGAGCCAGCTTTTGTGATAACAATGTTGTTGTGGCTGTTGTTCTTTATGGCCTTCTTGTTGTTGCCGCCGTGGTGATGGTTCTGGCCGCTGTGCCCGGCTACGGGTGGTCGGATACCGCCAGAGTTGTATACCATGTGATCTAAAATGGTAATGACATGACATAGTGGTTAAAAACACAGACGTTCTTTGAAGTTTTGCGGTAGTTTTATCTTCAGTATCAGTGTTAAAATTCAAATCGGACACAAAATACAACACTTCATTTTTCATAACCAAAGATTGTTTTTTTTTGTTTTTTTTTGCGGAGACACTCTTATATAATACACATTTTTTTCGTGATTAAAACACGCGCACGTCTAGCGCATATTAAGCTGTGAACTTTTGATAATGTTCAGACCAGTTTCACTACGCGACCAAACCCGCCGAACATCACGCACAGAAAAATCGGTAATTTGGTAATTATATGTTCTTTCTTTAGTAGATTATAATGAAAGAAACTATGAGATGAAACATGTATTTTCGCTCATTTTTTTAAGAACTTACCGCTGTTAGTCAAATAAATTCTGATAAATCGTATTAACGATCATTTGTTGCTGCACAACATCGTGTCCAACGTGTCATTAGCAAAGTTAATTTTATTACACGATTTTTTTTATTACGCGCAACGCGCGTTGTGTGTGTTTATGTGTGAAAAAGACGTGATCGAATATAACCTTATTTCAGATCGCACACACTGTAACATTTTGGCAATCATTTTGGGCTTATTTTTTGGGCATTATTGCGCGTGTTTACAAATTTACTCCGATGCGAATTCACAATATTTTTAATTAATGTGTACAGCATGGGCAGAGCTTTTGTTTTCAGTTATGAGTTAAAATGTTCATGAAAGAATTTTGAAAAAAAAACTGAAAGCTCAGACTTTAAATGGATATACAGTACCTTCTTCACACTGTGCACGTGCATGGGCGGTCATCATCCGGCTGTCGTGTAAAAACTCGTCAATTAGTATTTATTTATAACAGGTAAAACAACATAATCAGCGGTGACACTGACCCGCAGTCGTTGTGAGACTTCAGAGCTTGGTCATGTATCTTGTTACGGTATTTTTTTCTGAAAACCGTTTACTTTACGATTAATGAGTATGGCTTGTTTATACGTAGGATAGCCAACAAGTAGAGTGAACTGCTAAAAATTTGGTTTAGTTTGATTGGTCGTCGAAATTTGAATGCGCGCCAAAAGGATTAACGAGAAACTGAGCAGACTTTATCATCAGACCGCAAGTGTGATTTTTTTTCCGGCGGCGATTTGAGTAACAAAAAGAAAACAATGCGCTCTTTATTTAGGAATTTAGTAAGTACATGAATTATTTGGTTGTCTGCAGTTCCGTACAGCGAGTGATCTTGGAAAATAGTTATCAGATAGATGAAGAGCCTGACTGCATTCAAATCACAGTGTAAAAGAACTTCAGCATAGGATAAAACGCTTTTCAAATACGTGTGAAACGCTTTGAACCCATAAGAGGCCGTCCGAACACATCGACACTTCGATCAGATACCAATCAAATGTCGAACAAATCGTGTACGCGATGCCATATTTTTTGTCAAACTAGCAACGAAAAATAACTAATTTGGAAAAAAATATAAATGCGTTTACCCACCTCCCTTTCAATCCCAACCGCGTAGTGAAATCTAGTTTGAAGTTGATCTCATTTAATGTTGTGTTATGTAAACGGGCGATTATACCCACATTACATGCAACAATAGCGGCTATTAGCGATGATTGATGTGCGTTGACCCTGGACTGACAGGAGCAGCGGAAGAGTAAGCGTTCGAAAGATAACGGCTAAATTATCGGAAACGATAATCTTTTTAGATCTGGATGTGTCTGATATCATTTTCACTTCTACTGAAATCCATGAAAATTTCTAGTTTCGTTCTTTTTTCATTGTCATCCGCGTGGTATGCCCCTCAAACATTGATTTTAATCTACGAACATGCAGCTGACTAATATTATGGTAAATTAAATGAACTCCGCTATACCTAGTGCGGTGTACTCGAACTCATATATAATAGTAGATCGATCCGGTTGACATTGGTCATGATGTAGAAAAAATAGCAATGCGATTAGTTGATCAGAAGTTCAAAGCCGATTGGAGTTGTTATCACTGAGCGGATTATCTCTCTTCGTGACTCTATGTACACGCGGAAATAGCGTATACCCAACCAAACACACCAATGACACTACATCATTTAAACTGACCACTCATAGTTTTCTTGTCCGCCACTTAGTTACAATGGGCATTGAAGCATGTTCTCGTTTCGAAATAAAATGAATAAAAAAGCCAACAAATCAAAAATTAACCTGACGGTTTCTTTTGACGTTTTCGTTCCACACCCACGTTATTTGCATAGCCAAGAACGGTGTTAGATTGACTGTCTGATGTTCCAGCGACACCGGCCGTGCGATCCTAAACTGCGACGGTACAATCGATGGCATTTAGATGTTAAACAATGTCATGGAAAATGAATGCATGAACACTAGATGCAACAGAAACGAATTTTTTCATAGCTCTCTCAATGTTACTCGGATTCTTGTAAATAACGTAATGGATGAAACGAATGGATTTCCGCAAAAAGTGTTAAAGAAAGGAATGAAGTTGCAATAAGGTATTTTGCCTGGATATAGTAGAAAGTTAGAACTAAGTCGACCAACTAGTGCTTGATGGGCCTCCGGACGATCGAGATGTGCCATGTGGTTGGCGGAGCCCGAGGCTGACGCTTGATACGGTCCGTGGGTACTACCACGGAACCCGACGTGCCGATCCAGACGTTTGCTGATTATGTCGTCCATACTTCGGGCACGCCAGATAAACGCCGAATCGCTGGCGGTTCCGATGACTGTAATGGCTGCAGGGAAATCTCATAATTAAAACTTGGTTGTTTATGCATAACCGTCAAAATGGGTGAAAAATTTGAGACATTTGGTTGAATTTCTGAAGCTGTGTCTAACGGTGTCTAGAAACTGACTCAATGCGGGCTGAGAAATATTTTGATCCGGTTTTATAGCATAATTTACTAATATGTCTAATTAAGGTGAACGTTCCAGCACACAGCCCGTGAACTCAGCAATGCAAACATGCACTGACAGCCTACACCGCTGTTCGCACTGTCTTCATCATATAAGTTAATAGTCTCAACGCCTGCAAACACGGGCGGATGATAGCTAAATATTAGGTAAACTGACATTATCACTACGTTAGGTAATTCTGACACATTTTAATCTATGGCGGATGAGTGAAAAACCGGAGGCATTCAATCTGAAATTCAAATGACAAAACTTGGCATCACCTGTGGTTCACCGATGAACAGTCAGTTGGAGTCAATTAACCACTTTTCACTACCATCTATAGTTGCTACTTTGACGAACACTGTTCTCTCGGCGGCGGGAGCGCCAGTCGAGCTTTTTCTAAGCCTATACATTATATTTTTTTATTCATTATATGCTATGTAGTTCGCTCATTAGACATTGGTGAAAACACAGTCGTCGATTAGTAGACATGACAGACTAGTTAACGAGCATTATACTAATAATTGTTTAGTTGAACAAGCATGAAAATACTCATGTTACTCTGTCTGATGAACATGACATTGGTTATCTAGACTAACTAGAAAAACAGCAGATTTCACATGAGTCAAGTTTAAGAGACAGAAAATGGGTGTATACCAGTCCTTCTATCGTTGAATCAATATTCGATGTGGTGGTAACAGAACGCTCATGACTATTAAATGATCATGAAATGGTTTTTATCTTTCTTAGTTGGCATTGGCAATGTCTTGCTGTCGCAACAGGCAGGGTAATCATGTCGCAAATAACGCATGTATGTATAATGAGACTGGTCAAGTTCACGTAGATACTCAAACCAAATTTTTCAAACCACGGCTTCATGATTTTTTGCATGCGAACTTTTTGTTCTTTTTTGCCGGCTAAGAGTGGTTCAAACTGGTATATACGACGGGCATGTAAATCACTGAGCTTCGGAGAAAAATATTCCTGCTATTCTTTGGGGTTTCTAATAAACTTCGAATGCTAAATAAGAAGCCCAATAAAGCCTAAAAAGAAACACCAACCGGTTGTATCCAAGTCTTCTCGACCAGCGAGCTCGCCATCCCCGATGAGGACAACGGGCAGCACGGCGGGATAGTTGTGAATAGACGATGATTCCACACATCGGACTCCGTTCATCCATGGCTCCGTCCTAAGAAAAGATCCACCATCAAAACGGTATCGGTCAATTCATGGTAACTTGTAAGCATCAAAGTCTTCTTAATTCGTTTATTCAGTATGCTTTATTGCAACCGACAACAACAGATATTCTGCATACCACATTCCCATCCTTAGAACTTCATCAAAGAAGTTAACTGAGAAAACTATGACCAACCGATGATCCAAAGCTAATATATAAACGAAGTTAACATATAAAAAAGTGAAAGTTAGACATAAACAACGATTTTCCGCTGCCAATGAACCAACAGAAGGGGTTGTTGTAGCTCATCAGATTTAGCGCTGTTTGATGCACTGGAGCTATTTAGCATGTTTTCAGCATTCGAGTAGATAAATTCGAATAGATAGTCTTGCCAAACCCCTTCCATAACATGATTCTTACACCGTGATTCACCGAGCTATAGAATGCATTATGTAGTAGTACAGATTTTCGACGTTGTTGCTCTACGAGAAAATTTTCAATGTCCATACCACATGATGTTCATTCGTTACACTATTATGTTAACTTATACTATTATGTAATAATTGTAGGTTGGAATAAAAAAATACAACTAACCCCTTCCGATCATAATTGCCATTATTGTCAAACGGTTGCTGGATTTCGCGTCGTCGCTTCACATTTCTGGTGGCATTCGTTGCGCTTACATTGGCTAACATTTTATGGGTTCTGAAAGTAAAACGAAAATATAATGATTTTGGATAGCAATAAGTGTCATTTACGCGAAAATTGTGGTTCAGCCAAGAAATATTGTTTAATTAAATTCTTGGAATACACTAAAAATTAAGTTTCCAAAACAGTAACATCAAACGGCACCCCTGCTGAGTCTAAACATTATATAGAGGGCAACAGCCAACTGTTATGGTATATCACTAAAACAACATTGGCCCTGCATCGATGTTGCTTTTCTTGGGATCAACAGAACAAATTTGCTCCTGTCATCACAGAAGTGACAATTTGGCATCATTTAAATGCGTTTTACAAAGACATTTTTTATAAATTGTAACAACTTCCGAGTTAAACTCGTCTTCGGTTAATATGGTTGGTGTGATACTTCCCAGTTTCCGAACAATTCTTTCAGTTGATTTATGAATCGAAATTAGAGATCACAAGACATGCAATACTCGTATGTAAGAAAAACAGCGAAACACGTCAAATCAGCGTCGTGTCGTGAACGCTTTCGGCGGCAAAAATGAACATACAACAATTATTTGTGATGTACTGTAGGTATGTGTAAGATGGACAGTTAAAAAATTTAAGATTGCATCGCAAAAGCCTTTGCATCGTGATACGTTGGGAGTTGGGACACAGGTATGAAACACTTCAACAAAAACCATGGGTTTTTAGTAAATACAGGAACGCGGAACTGTGCACAACAGAGACGTGAGTTAGAAATATATAATCTATTGTTTCCTATTTCATGGTTTTTGAAGCCCACTCTCTTGATTTGCAAAAGTGACAAACAGATTCAATGCACAAAAAAGTATGAACGATGAACGATGAACAGAAAACAAACTCCGTTATTCTGACCATCATTTCTAGAAATTTAAACTCCATGATTTTTTCAGCCAAGCCGATGCCAGAGATCGAATGGCTGAAGGATGGTGTCAAGATAGAATCTGGCACAGAGTACGAAATCGAGGAGGGTGAGAACTACACAACATTGATCATCAAGTCCTGCCAGAAGACTAATGTCGGAAAGGTGAGAACTATTGCCTGAATGGCTGACATGACTGAGTGACTGACTGACTGACTGACAGACTGACTGACGGAATTACTGACTGACAGCCATACCTTCCAGTACACCCTGAAACTCGAGAACAAATACGGCGAGGATCAATGTACGATACCGTTCGCATTGACCGATAAGCCGGATCCACCTGGCCAGCCGATCATCCACGACGTCAACTTCGACAGTGTTCGACTGACGTGGTCACCGTCGGCGAAGGACGGTGGCAGCCCCGTGAGGTCGTACGTTGTGGAAATGTGCAAGTAAGTTGATGAGTTTGGCAGAGCTATTATGAAATCTGGAGACTCACGTAAGTTGGGAGCCCTGATGAGGTTTCAAACTCCTGTAGTACATATTGAATCCAGTCATAAGACTTGCATGTAAATGCATGCCGCTCTCGCCCTGTGAGGGGCTACGTCGAAGAAGTGTGCAAGTAAGGTAGAGTTTGGCAATGATATCGAGAATTTTTCGGAAATCATGTTGGTATGTACCACTCTTTGCAGGAAGGGCACCGATGTCTGGGAGAAGGCGGACACGTGCAAGCAGCCATTCACCACGCTGTTCCACCTAACGCCCGAGCAGACCTACACCTTCCGCGTGCGCGCCACCAATGTCTTTGGTGTCAGTGACCCCAGCCCACCTTCGGATGAGGTTGGTTAACTCACTTACTTACTCACTCACCCACTCACTCCCTCACTCACTCACTCACTCACTCACTCACTCACTCACTCACTCACTCATTCACTCATTCACTCACTCACTCACCCACTCATTCACTCACTCACTCACTCACTCACTCACTCACTCACTCACTCACTCACTCACTCACTCACTCACTCACTCACTCACTCACGCACTCACTCACTCACTCACTCACTCACTCACTCACTCACTCACTCACTCACTCACTCACTCACTCACTCACTCACTCACTCACTCACTCACTCACTCACTCACTCACTCACTCACTCACTCACTCACTCACTCACTCACTCACTCACTCACTCACTCACTCACTCACTCACTCACTCACTCACTCACTCACTCACTCACTCACTCACTCGCTCACTTACTCGCTCACTCACTGACTCACTCAACTGTACCCACGCAGGTTGATGTGCGCGAGATGCAACGCGAAATGCCGCCACCAAAGGTATTGGAACGTGACAAGTCCGTCGACTACAATTCGATGGTCGACTCTGAACCAATCGACTACTCCATGGTCGACCCGAATCGTCTACCGTCTGACCTCAACAGCAAGGTTGTATACTTTTCCTAACATTTGGATAGGATACTTTTCAAAAAAATTTGGATAGGATCCTCTTCCGGTTTATATGAGATGATTTTCCAAAAATTTAGGTAGGATGAATTTTCTTAAAGTTAAAAAAGGATACTTGTCTAGAAAATCACGTATAAGTGAAACTCAGTGAGTCATATACAAATGAGGAGTTTAATAATCTGAAAAAATTAATGAATTAAGTATAACTTTGCTTGAAACTATGAAATAGACATATTTCTGTAGCGTAAAATTAACTAGGAAAGCATCACAGTTTCGATAACTGAATGTATGTAGCTTCTCTTCAACCAGGAATAAATGCACGGTTGAGCGTAGAACATCAAGAAAACAAGTTTCATACAGAAAATTATGAACATTTTTAACTAGCAGTATCATGCTGCTTCAAGATCCTAAAAACTGCATATTTTACTGGGTGTAGTAACCTAAATAATCTGTTCTGCATGTCTACTGAGGCAGCAACGCCCTTCTTTGGATAAACTTATAAATTGTGTTTCGTGATTAAAAATGCAGCTATGTATGTAAATCAATTCAGCAGCATAGATGTTGCACTGAAACAAAATAGCGCAGTAAAAAATAATACATATCATGCATTAGCAAATAATTTTCATATTTCAAATGTCCTGGCAAAATATCAACCTACATAATTATGCAGTCAAGTAGCAGTGCAATATTAACAATGTTGACGAAAGGTTCATTTGATTTATAGTGGCCGACTGAACACGTCTAAGTCTGTTGCTTAATCACGCCGATATTTTCTCACGCAAAAAGAATATAGTTTATTTCGATTTATTGTTACGCGAAACTTTTTGTG
>OZ038448.1:19419223-19444223 GCA_964036265.1 Daptonema setosum
ATTCGCTTTTTTGTTGGGATATGTACATAGTTATGTGATTTGTTAGTTAGTTAGAATATTTAGGGGGTTTGTTAGCTAGTTAGGATAGTTAGTCAAAAAGAACTTTAGACGGCTATTAATCCTTTACATAATCTAGTTTGTTAGTTCAATTTCCCTCACTATTTCTTCACAAGGAGTGGGTTAGTTTTCTAGTATATAGCTTAGAAACGTATGTTTTTATAAAATAATCAGTATTCAAGTGGCAAGTAACAAGTAAAATAGGTAAAGAACAGAAAGTACATACATGATACATACATACGTACGTTTGCAGTAAATCACTGAATCTTTAGTTAGTTAATTGGAGAGCTTGTTATGATTATACTGAAAGGTATATCAAGTATGTCTACCAATATCAGTAAGTCACAACACAAATAATATTCAACGGCATGAATTTGGCCACCTACAGTATATTGTACAGTAAATACCCCAATCAACTGTGGGCTCCCATGAGAACACTTCACTGCTGTAGGTAGTCAGAAAATGAGCCAAACTCGTAAACAATATGTGTGACTTATTTTACAGTAAATTAAACCCAGTCTAGTCTGGTCTTATGATACACAGACAGGGAAGGAACACTATAGCGATAGTAGAGTATTGTTGTAATACCATTGACTACAATTGAAAGTTAGCGTTGTTTTGCAGACTTTGAACCTTTCAACTAGTAGACCTCAGTAAAAATTATCGAAACAGGCGCACGCGATGTGCAATGTTGTGCGATGTTACGCAGTGTCATGCAATGTTATACAATGTTACGCAGTGTAACAAGTTTAAACGGAATAGCCGTGGAAGTGTACTGAAACGGCGCGTTTTCAAAATTAAATTTCCTAGATTTGCTAGATGAACGTGAATTGCAAATTGATTTTTCCTATCATATATGTACATAGTGTCAAACATTTCTGATGGGAAGCTTACAAATCTCAGATTGTTGTAAAAAGCGTAGATTGCTAAAATCTTCATTAGTATGGGTTGCTCCTGTGGGTCGCTGAAACCGAGGAAATACCGACAATCGTTCGAGTTAGAAGCATCGGTTGCCAAGCGAAACCGACATCGTCAGAGACATGTCAGTCAGTCAGTCAGTCAGTCAGTCAGTCAGTCAGTCAGTCAGTCAGTCAGTCAGTCAGTCAGTCAGTCAGTCAGTCAGTCAGAAATGCAGTCATTCAAACATTCAGTCAGTCAGTCACTCAGTCAGTCAGATAGTCACACGACAGTCAGTCAGCCAATCAGTCAGTCAGGCAGTCAGTCCGTCAGTCAGTCACCACATAAATTTATAGGGCGAAGCCACAACCACCGCCAACATGAAGTGTCAATCAAAGTTGGGCATCATCAGTGACTCACAGCTGCCGAGCAAGATGTCGGGTGCCCAGGTGAGTGAATGAGTGAGTGAGGGAGTGAAGAGTGAGTGAGTGAGTGAATGAGTGAGTGAATGAGTCAATCATAAAAAAAAATTAATAATGAGTGGTACAAGATGTGTAAAGGGGTAGGTGACTCTGACTGACGGACTGACTGACTGACTGACTGACTGACTGACTGACTGACTGACTGACTGACTGACTGACTGACTGACTGATTGAATGACTCACCGACTCACTGAGCTTCAGGACAAGATCCGCAAGATCGAGCAACCGAAACTGCCACCACCAGCTCCCGGTCATGAGCAGTACTATGTGCCACGCTTTGTTACTCATCCACAGAGCAATCTGAATCTACATGAGGGCATGTTGGCTCATATGGAGTGTCAGGTGAGAGAGTGAGTGAGTTAGTGAGTGAGTGAGTGGATGAGGGAGTGAGTGAGTGAGTGAGTGAGTGAGTAAGTGAGTGCGTGAGTGAGTGAGTGAGTGAGTGAGTATATGAATTTGAAAAATAAATTTCGGTATTTTATGATCGTATTTTTTCTGATGTTCTGTGGAAAAAAATCTGAAAACAGAACAACTGAATGACTGACTGATTGACAGGTTGAGCCTGTTCGCGATCCTACTCTGGCTGTGGAATGGTTCCACAATGGTGAACCGATTATCCACAGTAACCGAATCCGTACCATGTTCGACTTTGGATTCGTCGTCTTGGAACTGCAACCCGTTCAGCCGCAGGTTCACTTACACCCGTAGCACAGAAAGATATTACGCGTTTTTGTAATATCAGCCGTAATATCGGTTTTGTAATAACTCACTTTCTGAGCTTCGTAGTCAACGAATTTTCAATTTTGATGTATCAAAACGAATGTATTCTTCTGGTTAACACGTCGCTTTTAAAAGTTATATAATTATAGCTGTGAAACACCGCAAAAATATCGATAATAATGGTTTTGTAATATCGATATTACGGAGATATTACCAAATACCGTACTATCTCCGTAATATCTCGTATAACTCGATTCTGCTGCAGTTTCAAGGATGTAACCAACGTTGTTGTACACCAACGTGACCGTAAAACTTTGAATTTATCCAGTAACAAAAAATATTGAACAAAAACTCCATGTAAATGAAGTTTTGTCCCAAAAACTACGATAATAATTGTAATATCGGGGGTATTAACGCCGTTAATACTGTAATATCATATTACAAATACGTGTCATATTGATATTACAGTGGCCACTGGCGGACCAGTCAAACCCCCAAAGGGAGGGGAATCTTCCCAAAGATGGGGAAATTTCTAAAAATCAGTTCTGTTCACCTACATCAAACAAACTCTACTTTCTGGAACTGCCAAAGAGGGGGGAATTCCACTTTTCCCTTTCCTTCTCGTCCGCTAGTGGGCGATGAAACATTAGCTTGTTCGGTTCAGTTGGTATTGGTAGAGCGTTAGATTAGCAATCGGGAGGTTGCATGTTCGATTCTCGCTCACCATGTGAGTTCAGAATTTGTTATACAAATATGGAAAACTTGGGTTTAGTGATTTTTGCCGCGATCCGTTGCATCCTTTTTATGCTGCTTAACAAAAGTTGTCACCTGCTTACATAAATGATTAAGACGGATATTGGGTTTGAAAGATATCATTCGTGATATTCGCCGAAGACGAAATCAATATTTTTTCGATTTGCAAATCAACATTCGACTAGGAAATCAAACAACGGAAATACCGTTTGAATGAGTGTTATAAAAAAGCCTAAATAAACTCAATGAATTTGCCAACTGCATTCCCTGAATTCTTCAATAACCAGGGACCAGTATAAATACAAAACCGGTAAAGGATTTTGGTAAAGATACATAAATTTACCGTAAGGTTACTGAAATACACAAGTTATATAACAACTATTCTTGATATTTCGAATAACTTTTCCATTACCAATGCAAAAAAAAGAAGTAGCTTGGTACTGTAGCTTAACTCGCACCGGCCCGGGTGACTTCGATTACTGCAGTTTCAGCTGAATTTCACGGACAAACAAATTAGTCACCGAATGAATAAAAAATCATGGGATAATAAATATTTGCGACGTTTGGACTTGTTTGAATGGTTATACGCTTGTGCGGGTGATTTGTGTGTGTATTTTTGATTCATATGGAAACAAAATAACAATATATTCAAACTGATTTAATAAAAAGTTTATATTGCTGTCCTTTGAACCAATTTTGAAGTGGGTTGATCATGCACTGATCATGAACTCAATGCTCAGAGCACGTATACGAAAAAAAACACGGGACGGATGACATGATGTTTCATTTGCATCTGAAGTCCTATGACCTGTTTTACTCTAATCACATGTTTTTTGCATAACTGTGCTGTGCTTTTTGATTCGATGATTATGATTCCATTTAACAATCTTCAAGAGTCCGGATGACCTGATGTTTCATTCCGGTGCTAAGTAGTACCATCTGTCCCGCTCAGATGTTTGATTTCGAAATGAAATTTTTTATTCTATATTAACGATCTGTTCACGATAATAGGCGAATCGGGATAACATAAAGTTTCATTTACTGCTTCATTTACATGCCCGTATAACGGTTTTTATCTCCACAATAGTGCTTGGTTATAACAACAACAAAAGCATGGTTTCATCAAGCTTATGTTTCAATATCCCCTGTACTATCGATATTACACCTTCAAGCTAAATTTTCAACTGTACTATCGATATTACACCCAAAACAGCAAGGTGTAATATCTATATAGCGTATCCGCGCCGTCTGTGTAAGCGCGTGCAGCAGTAAAATGTCGTTCATGAAACATTATTTGTCACCGTTAGCGGATGAAAAGGAGAAGAACAAGTGTAATTTCGTTCTCTTTAAAAGAGAAAAAAATTTTATTTATTTTATTAGGCATGTGTAAAATGACCTGAAGACTACGGATTATCTTTTTTTACAAAAAATTCTCTCCCTTCGGTGGGTTGGCTCTTCCGCGCGTGGCAAAAGTAATGTTTCAGGAGCGACATTTTTCTGCTGCACGCGCTTACATAGACGGCGCGGATACGCTATAGTACTGTGGACAATTGAAACATTAGCTTACATTGTACTATGATAATACAGTATTATCAACGTTAATACGGCCGATATTACGATTATTATCGTAGTTTTTGTGACATAACTTTATTCAAATGAAGTTTTTGTTCCACATTTTTTATTACTGGATAAATTCAAAGTTTTACGGTAACGTTGGTCTACAACAACATTGGTTACATCCTTGAAACTGCAGCAGAATCGAGTCATACGAGATATTACGGAGATAGTACGGTAATTTGTAATATCTCCGTAATATCAATATTACAAAACCATTATTATCGAGATTTTCGATGTGTTTCACCCCTTTACTTAAATAACTTCTAAAAGCGACGTGTTCACCGGAAGAATACATTCGTTTTGATACATCAAAATTGAAAATTCGTTGACTAGGCAACTCAGAAATTGAGTTATTACAAAACCGATATTACGGCTGATATTACAAAAACGTGTAATATCTTTCTGTGCTACGGGTGTTACTGTACTTAGTCACTCACTCACTTATCCACTCACTCACTCACTCACTCACTCACTCACTCACTCACTCACTCACTCACTCACTCACTCACTCACTCACTCACTCACTCACTCACTCACTCACTCACTCACTCACTCACTCACTCACTCACTCACTCACTCACTCACTCACTCACTCACTCACTCACTCACTCACTCACTCACTCACTCACTCACTCACTCACTCACTCACTCACTCACTCACTCACTCACTCACTCACTCACTCACTCACTCACTCACTCACTCACTCACTCACTCACTCACTCACTCACTCACTCACTCACTCACTCACTCACTCACTCACTCACTCACTCACTCACTCACTCACTCACTCACTCACTCACTCACTCACTCACTCACTCACTCACTCACTCACTCACTCACTCACTCACTCACTCACTCACTCACTCACTCACTCACTCACTCACTCACTCACTCACTCACTCACTCACTCACTCACTCACTCACTCACTCACTCACTCACTCACTCACTCACTCACTCACTCACTCACTCACTCACTCACTCACTCACTCACTCACTCACTCACTCACTCACTCACTCACTCACCCACTCACGTGACAGGACAACGGTGTCTGGGAGTGCCGTGCGCGCAACCAGGACGGTGAAGCATCGACCAAGTGCGAGATTCGTGTGGCTGGAGGCAGCGGCGTCGTTTATGACTGGCAGAGACCGGAAAGCCATCGTGGCCAGATCACTCAACTCGAGGAATGGTTGGAGTGATTATCACTGCATGAAGCATTATGTGTTAAACTCACTGACTCGCTCACTGATACACTCACTGACTCATTCACTCATGCAGGCTAACACGTCCCAAATCGGCACCGACCGCTGCCGATTCCAAGTTTGGCCCGCCTGAACTGCTAACAAAATTGAACACTGCCGTCGAAGTACTGGAGGGTCAACCTGCCCACTTTGAGTGCCAGGTGAGTGAGTGAGTGAGTGAGTGTGTGAGTAAGTGAGCTGTGAGTGAGTGAGCGAGCGGAGTGAGTGAATAAGTGAGTGAGTGAGTGAGTGAGTGAATGGGTGAGTGAGTGAGCGAGTGAAAGAGGGAGTGGGTGAGTGAGGGACTGAGTGAGTGAGTGAAAGAGTGAGTGAGTGAGTGAGTGAGTGAGTTAGTGAATGAGTGAGTGAGTGAGTGAGTGAGTGAGTGAGCCAGTGGGTGAGCGATAGAGGGAATGATTGAGACAAGGAATTGTTCAGCGTTTCCAGTTAACTTTTCTGGTTTACATGTCTCCTCATAAAATAGCTCACCAACAATGATGTTTCAGGTCGAACCCACCGGCGACAACACGCTGCGCATTGAATGGCTGCACAACAACAAACCGATTCCATTCAGTTCCCGGATGCAGATGAACCACAACTTCGGTTTCGCTGTCCTGGACATCAACTACTGCATCCCCGAGGACGCCGGTGTCTTCAAGCTCCGAGTCTACAACAGCGCTGGTGAAGCCACCTCGGAATGTTAGTGTATTTAGTTGTTGTTGTTATTGTTTTGATGTTGTTGTTGTTGTTGTTGTTGTTGTTGTTGTTGTTGTTGTTGTTGTTGTTGTTGTTGTTGTTGTTGTTGTTGTTGTTGTTGTTGTTGTTGTTGTTGTTGTTGTTGTTGTTGTTGTTGTTGTTGTTGTTGTTGTTGTTTTTGTTGTTGTTGTTGTTGTTGTTGTTGTTGTTGTTGTTGTTTTTCAAAGAGTACAGCTCAGTTTCTGGTAAATCTAGATCTAGTTTTTCGCATTGTATTACCGTCTGTCATTTATAATCTAAATTAACAGGGATACTTTTCTTTATTTGTTCTCATGATCAGACGCTGGCGGACTGCATATTTCCAGAAACTACAAAAAAATTGTCACCAGTAAAACTTTTCCCTGAATGGATGGATGGTTTCGAACAAATGAACAAACAAAATTTTTTTCTCGAAAAAAAAAAAAAAAAAAAATTTCTTTGTTGGAATTTTTATTGTCATAAAATTAAGCTTGCTTTGCTGATTTTTTTCATGTATTTTTCATGGAAATACGTTGATTATTGAATGGTTAAAATAACGTTCAAATTTAGAATTAAATTTCAAAAAATTATTTCAACTTTTCGATAATCAAAGTATTTCAATGAAAAATAAATGTTATTAAAACATGAGTGTTTTACCTCTTAGGTTATGGCTAACGGTTCGGCTTGTGGTGACATGAAAAACCACGCTGGACACCTCCGCTTCGCTGTGCTAACATTCCAAGGCGGGGGCATAAAACTTAGGTTTCAGTGTAGGCTTAGGCTTAGGCTTAGCCTTTGAAGAAGGGCTCGGGCGCTACGCGCTCAAGCCCTTCTCAAACCCTAAGCCTAATCCTAAGCCTAAACTGAAAACTAACTCTTAGCCTCATACTCGGCGATCTCGCTTAGAAGGAACAGTCTGTGATAATTACTAAGCCGAAGCCATACAAACAATGATAACTTTTTAATGCAAATAAGAGCGCTAGAATGGGATAGTTTCTTCATAACAGGCAATCCAAATTTTTCTCTGATTTATGCTTCGTTTTCCAAAAAAAAGATTTTTAGTCACAAAATTTTCCTTTCACTTGTGCGAAACCATAGTTTTGAGAAAAGTTTTACTGGTGACAATTTTTTTTGTAGTTTCTGTAAATATGCTGGCGGAAACTCCAAAGAGGGGCGAATATACATTCTTGAAAGCCTTTAACATACACTTTATGGTACAAATTTCACTTTATAAACTCGTGAAAACGGGGGAATTCCACTAACTTAACAACAAAAACTCGCCCTTGATCAGGCAATCTGGCCGTCAAGTCGATCACCGACATCGAGCCACCGGTGGTCATCACTCCGCTGGTGCCGTCCGTCGACGACATCGTCGAGGGTGACATTGTCCATCTGGAATGTCGTGTCGGCCCCATCAATGATTCCAAGCTACAAGTACAGTGGTACTATAACAACGAACCACTAAAATCGTCAAGCCGTCTGAAGACCATCTTCGACTTTGGCTTTGCCGCATTGGATATACTGTTGGTGGACAAGATTTTGTTCGATTTTGGTATATTTTTTTGTTGGGGTTTCATCTGTTTTCGTTCTGTAAGGTTGTAGAACCAAATCAAAATTATTTTGATAATATTCTATTTTTACTTATTATAAATTTGGATATGATAGGTCAATCGTTCAAGTCAAGAAACACGATGAAGAGTTACTGAATAACGTATAATTCACTTGTAGAACATTCCTTGAAGATGACAGAACGTGCCATTCATAGAGTAGTTTCATAAAAGAAGTTCTTTATGATACATCTGTTACATATAATAATATATCTAGTTTTTGATCACAAACTCAGAAGCCGAGTTAGAAGGAGCTAAAAATGTAGTATTGAAAACTGAATACTGCAGCGTATTCGAGAATTAAATTTTGCTATCTCAGGTACGCTCACGGAGAAGACTCCGGCGTCTATGAGTGCCGTGCTATGAACCTGCGTGGTACAGTATCCACTAAGACCGAGCTCAAGGTATCTGGTCGTCCAGGACTCATCTTCCAGCGACAGGCTAGTTCATGGTAATAATCGCTGATTATAATAAAAAACAAAAAAACATATGTTAGCTGATAACTGATAGTTCCTATCCTCCGTTTAAACGTTGTACTTCGATGTTTTGCGGAGCCGAGTTGCCCGAAGATAACGTGTCTAGTTTCCTTAACTTCGCCGATAACTCCACATTACATCACACTGTTATATCAAAGAAATCTCGGTATGACTGCAACCAAAGTGAAAAATTTCAAGTTCCTGGTAGGATTCGAGCTCATTACCTTCTGTTTACTACACAGACTTGCTAACCGATGCATCATAAGCACATCTGTTTGGCACTGTCGTAACAAAGACTGTAAACTGAATGCAATGAGTGTAACTTCAACTACAAATTCACTGTGACTAACAAACTCACTATCTTTTTTTTCTTCCAGGTGCCCCTACAGTCGACGATGGACCTGCAGCGTTACCTCAAACAGTACACGAAAAACGAGATCAAGCTGACCGAGAACGACCTCTACAAGGATGGCGAAAAGGCCAAGCCCGAGTTCGTGGTTCCGATCAGCGACGTGAACGTCGAAGAGGGTGGATTCACACGACTGGAAGCCCAGCTGCGGCCGGTTAATGATCCCTATATGAAGCTGGAGTGGTTCTGCAACGAGGAGCCCGTGATGATGGGTTAGTGAATTACAGGATGTCGTTATTTGTTTGGTTCCTGGTGTTTGTGTGGGATTGTAAATTTCTTTTGGGAGTAGAAGAGAAAAATGGACAAATAGTAGTGAGGGGGAATTATAATTTATGGAATTATAATCTTTAACAAAATGTACAATAGTAAGGACATAAACATTTCAAACAGCAAATTCTTTTAACCAACAAGTAAACAACGATTTTTCTCAATGAAATGTTTCATATCAGAGCAAAGTGTTTCCGATGAATCAAAGCGGTTGATTCTCGGAAAATGAGTTTACAATTTATTTATAAAGCCAAATAATTAATCTCAGGTCATCGCTTCCGCTCTACGCTGGAGTCCGGCTTCGCGTCTTTGGATCTATTGTACGCACTGGACAACGATGCCGGTGAGTACATCCTCCGGGCGTCGAACAAGCACGGCGTCTCCATCTGCAAGGCCAAGCTGGAATGCAACAGCAAGAAGCGAATTATCACCGGTTGGTCAGAAAAGTCCAAGATAAGTAAATGAACAGGTATAGCGGTTCCTTTGGCTGTTGGTTTCGTCTCACACTGCTCTTGTTGTGCATAAAATGAGATGAAACTATCAGCAAGACATTTGAAACAAGATCTCGAACCTAACGGGTTGTTAAGGAAAGAAAGAGAAAAAACCTAGACCTTAGTTCATTTCATTTCATGCACTTAAACCACTCGAGTTATAAAGCAAAAAATTTGTTTGACAGACAGTGAGTGGCATATCAATGATTTTAGCAATCCCAAGATCACCTGATGAATCAGTGATGATACTCCAAGCGAGCTATGAGATATGCGACGATATTCACTATGATAATAATATGAACAGGACAGGCATTAGGGGTTGCAATTATCAGAAAAGTAGACGGATGTCGGGATACGCACCTTACCGTATCGATCCATATACAGTCCATTCAAGTATGTGGTCCACATTTGATTTATCACGATCAAGGAGCACCTTTATAAAAAAGACGTATTGCACTATTTGTTGTGTTCATCAGTAGTACTCCATTCGTTTGGCGTCTGGTTCCGATCTGCTTTGCACTCATTGGATAACGTATTCTCTGTTGCAGCGGCATCTATGCCACAAGGTCAGCGTGTCGGCGATGTCACTCGCAAAGAAGACGACGCCGGTGGTATGTTCTGGGCGGAGAAGGAAGATCCGAACGCACCGAATGCCCCGCAGAATAAGGTACGCCATATTTTTGGAACCCCACTGTATCCCACTCCGTTTCGAATTATGATAAAGTAAATTAATTTGGGTTTTCTTCATATAAAACATAATTTAAATTGTGAGTAGTTCAATGAATTTGAAGGTGGCACCAACGTTTACGATCCACCTGCAAAACGCGCAAGCCAGCGAATCATCACCGGCTCGGTTCGCATGTGCCGTCACCGGATTCCCACGTCCGAAGATCAACTGGTTCCACAATGGTGCACTTGCTGTTAAGGTAGAATGATAAAATAGCTAGTTAATTAGTTAATAATTGCTTAATCAGTGAATGACGACTTCAGATCGACGAATCGATCAGTTTTCTTCTTTATTAGGTATTTTTGAAGCATTTTCAATTAATTTCGGATGTCAACCTTATCTTTATTAACTTACTTGATATCAACTAACTGCAAATCATTTTCGCAAAAACAGGGAGAAAACTCAAGATACTACATTTCAATTTTCAGAGTCTTTAGTTAATCATAACAATGTTCTAAAAATCATCATATTTACAGAGCAGCCGCTACAAGTTGCATTACGACGGCATGTACTACTTGACGATCCTCAACTGTCGACCATCCGACGCTGGTGAGATCCTAGTCACCGCCAGGAACATGAGGGTACTGTTTACTTTTTCTTGTAACAACAGAAAGACATAACTTTTTTAACATTTTCTTTGTATTATTTCTAATAAATGTCTTTATAATAATAAATTCATTTAATGATTTACAGGGCGAAGCGCAATCGAAGGCCAGCCTAGATGTGCACGTGTCTAACGAGTTCCGTGACTATCGTCTAAGAAGTGCCCACATTCTGACAGATGAAGAAATGGCCACCCGTCAGGAACAGTGGGATAGGGTTAGTTATACGTATTTGTCACTCAGTCATAATACACCAAAAAGGCGCTGTCCTAAAAATAAATGAACGTGAAAAAACACTTTTTGAACTAATCATTATGCAAGATTTTATCAAAATATCGATCTAAAAGATAATTTAGCTTGCCAATTTTCAAAAAAAAATATTTTTCAGTGAATAATTTTTTGATGACTAACTGTTTTAGGAAATGATGGGCAAACTCGGCGAGCACTTTGCCAAAGTCAACCGCAAACCGGACCCGTACCGTATTCGCGCGATCGAAGCGCGTCCGACGAAGGCTTACCCACTGGAGGGAGACGAACTGAAGCAGAAGTTCAACTTAGATCGTGATGACGCTTTCTATGAGAAGATCGTAGTGGTGAGTCTGAGTAGTGTGCTGAAATAATTTACATGTTTGGGAAGAAGAGATCTGAACAAGAGTCGGCAGCATTTTTTTCATCAAGTCGTCTTTAAACAAAATTGTATCGATGAAAATATTATTCCTTGTAAATTTCACTAATCATTTGATCCTATTCAACTGCTCAATGACGAAAATTCTCAATAATTTAGGCCGAACGTAATCGTCCTCAAATCAACCCTCTGCCGGCCGAGTTCACGGGTATCCAACTAAAGAAAGCCAATCAGACGTCATCTGGTGTTGAGTTCGCCAAGTTGCCAGAGGTCAAGCTGAAGTCCGTGCCACAAACGGAGCGCCCGGCTGAACTACCGAAAGAAGTGCTTCCACAACTGAAGGCAGCCAAGAAACATCGCGAGACGCACGAAGAGCGCCAGGCGAGGTTTGTGAAAAATCATGCGTTCAATGAACTAATTTTTTTCAACCTCTATCGGAAATAATATTTGCAGAGTGACCAAGAAGCGCGAAGAACATCCGAAAGAACAGGTCGCCCTCAAGCACGTTCAGCCCAAGCCGACACAAGAGCCGGTTATGCCTGAGCGCGTGCGTCTTGAATCACCTAAGCCGCAGCCAGTCCCGAAACAGGTGGGGTTTTTTAGTTGCAATAGAGTATGGACTAAATGCAAACGATAAGTACATACGATGTTCGTTGTTCATTCACAATTTAATTTCAGGAGCCACCCAAGCCAAAAGAAGAACCGACTCCGCCACCGAAGCCGACCAAGAAAACGTTCAAACCCAAAGCGCCCGAGCCAGTTGAAAGTACACCGGCGCCGACCGCCGAGCTCAAACCGACACCGATCCCGGAGAAAACGTTGGCTCCCACAAAAGTAGCACTCGTCATAGACGAGAAGTATCTGAGCAAGCTCAAACCCGGCCGCGCTAAGAACAACTTTCACTACGTTACCGAATCATATCAGACGAATGTGGGAGAAAACAACGTGGAAACAAGAAGCTATCAGTATACCAATGGTGCCGGTACGGGAAGAATTCAGACCAAAGTGACGACGTACAAAGTATCAGCGACGAGTGAATACATGACGACTGGTGAACAGTCGGTTGTTGAGAATAGTCATGCTGAGATGGTGTCCACGTTGCCACGATTCTGGCGGAAAACGGTCGCACCGGTGAATGAGTCGATTCAGTTCCAATAACAATTTTACCCATAGGTTATAATACGGTTGAAAAAAATTAGGCATAGATAGGGACATAAAGGAGACCATTCGTTGCTGCTACCAATCGTGCTTTGACTTTGCAGGCTTTTGAAATATATCACACCTTGCTATGCAGTCATTACTTACTATCATTTTTTGTTTTGGGTTACACTACTTAGTATTCAATTCACTTACATTTACTACCATCTCACTAACGCATTCAAGAACCTCACGGAAAACCATCCAAAGAAGACTAAACCGACAAGCCAAGGTGGATTTTTTTTATTTTAGATGGCGCCTCTTGGCGCAATTCTTTTCCAGGAACGACAAATCATACCATTGACTATGTGTATAGTTAATTTTTCTACACTAAGCTTTCAGTAAAGTTTTCCGTTCGGTTCTTCAAAAAGTCACCAAATATATTTTATCACCGTTTGAGTTTTGGGTCCTCACAAATTTTACGTTGCGTGTATTCTTAGTTTGCATGTGATTTCAACAAATGTGGGTGCTATTTTTGTTTTCTTATTTTATTATTACCATCTCCCCTAGTATTATTTTCCGCCGGCTTTCTGTTCGTGTTTTGTTCGGTTTCCAGCTTTGCAGGTGTCCCGCGTACCACTGTCGATTTTTGGGTTGCCCTACCAGCAGCGTCTAATTAAATGGTGTTAAGAGCTAATCAAACTAAAAAAATACCGTGATCATCTGGACAGTGTCGGTTGCACGCGTATCCTGTTTCACAATCGACTAAGGCATGTAAACTAGTCGACAGTTGTATGTGTTGGACATTTGAAATAATGCATGAAATAAAGCACCATTTCGTCTAACACAACTTACGCATGCCGTGACCGCTGACTATTATTTCGAACTCGCCGTGCTTCGAACAAATGCATGGCATGGGTTACAAAACCTAAGGCTTTGGCGTGCGGCGTAGATTCAGATTGTGGTTGTGGCTTACAATCGACAGTGGCGAGCGTGGACACCGCTCAGACTTATGTGGACTTTCGTAGTTTCGTTGCGAATACTTTGGTATGTCTCGCTGTTTTGTGGAGCAAACGGTCACATGCAATTTTATGACTAAGATAGAATCTCAGGATCAGCGTGAACTACCGATGTAGTGATACAATTTATTTAGTGTTTCTCTCTTCGTAATGTGGAACAAAATAGCATTATGTTCTTGCTAGTGATTAGGTATTTGGCTGATAAATAAAAAAATTTCTTTGAATCACAGCGATTGGGAATTTTATCTTAGAAAACGAGCGGTAAGATATACATAGGATATTGAAAGTATAGTATAATAAGCATTGCTACTTTTTCAGCGAGATTCAACACGAGCAGATTTCGACGTCAAAGGTAAGTTGCTTTTTATGTTATCATTATAAAATTACTAATTTTAGGTTGAAATTTATTTATATCTTCATTACATAACTGTAAGTTCCATATGTTTTTTTAAGTTTTCAAATTGACTGTTCATAAACGTGTTTCGTTGAGCTTTATTTATCAAGTTTGATGTGTATTTTTTAGTCCGAACGAATCGTTGAGTTCCGAGTGAGTTTTCTTTTATTTGATTTATTTATCACATGTACGGAGCATGAACCGGGAACCCGCAAAAAGTTTGGAAAGCACAATGCAATATTTTTTTTACTCAGTACGTTTAACTTGAATGTCACTTACGTCACTTACGCACGGGAACAAGTTCGCATCAGCTTTGGAAACAATATTTGTATATGTTGATCGCGGTAATTAGATCAAAGCATGAACAAAACCTTGGGTAGACGTAGCTAGATAGTTAAACAGAGAATAGTCTTGTCATTTTGGATAACACAACTTTTTTTGTCTATCTTTGTTGGAGAACTTAGTCGTAAAATGATTGATCTGCTTTGTTTTTCAAAATGACAAATCAATCAAAGTCACCTAAATGTTTTTTGTTATAATGTTCACGTTTATTTTTGTTATGATTTTTTATGTTTTATGTTAAGCTTTCTTCTTCATAAACAGGATCAGCCAAAAATGGCTAACGGCGCACCGCAACTACCAACGCCCGAAGCGCCACCGAAGCCGAATTTCGTCATCAAGAAAGGTGAAAAGAAAGTTATCCCTCCACCCGAGGAGCCTAAAGTAGAACCGAAACCAACCCTGAAGACTCGTAAACGGGCGGAAGAGAAGCCGAAAGAGAAGTCTCAGCTAGAGAAGGTGGCTTTGAAGAAAGTGAAACATGACGACGACACCATTGAGATTCCCGCAAGACCGGAGAAAACCGAAAAAGAAGAACGGATAGCTCAGAAACAGAAACCAGCTCAACAGGTTCAAGAACAGGTTGAGGACACTGTCGTGATGCCTGAAAGACCAGAGAAAACCGAAAAAGCAGAACGTAAAGCGCAGAAACAAAAACCAAACCACCAGGTTGAAGCCGAAGATTCTGAGCCACCCAAGAAAACCCCACGAGCCAAGAAAGCCAAAAAAGCTGCTTCTCCAGAAAAAGATGAAGTCGAGTTCATGAAGGGTAAGCGACGACCGCCGGCTGAACCAGAACCACCAGAGACCGTAAGTTTGAAGCCGATTCCTGATAAGCAGAAAAACGGAACTACGAAAGAAATCACTGAGCCGGAACCGATGGAAGGAATCACCGACAAGATCCCAATTCGCAAGAAGAAGGATAAAGCACCTCAGGTAAGCTTTGCTGATTGGAAACATTTGAATGTCTTCAGTTGCCGGTAGTCTATATGGATTCAGTCCAAGATGCAATTTAATTCTCAAACTCCCATGTTATTTACAGGGCACTGCTATTTAGAAACCGCCGAAACAAAATTTTTTTATATAAAAATTTAAATTAAAATATATAGATTTCATTTGTCTAAATAAAAGACAATTTACAGGTTATTGAACCACCAACTCCAAAGAAACACATCTTGAAGAAGAAAGAAGACACGGGGAAAGAACCATTACCTAATAAAGTTGAGCTAACTCACCAAGAACCCGTAACATTGAAGAAGGTTGCTAAACCAGTCAAAACCGAACATCTAACAGAGCCAGAAGGACAAGTGTTGAAGAAAGCCGTAGCAAAGAAATCGGATGAACAATTAAGCACTGAAGAACAGAAATTATTGCGCAAGGTATCAGAAGTTGGGCCACCTAAAGGACTGACTAACGAAAACAAAAAGATTATTGGATCTGCTGCCAAAGTTGAAGCACAGTCTTTTCCGACTGAGCAAGATACACACGAACAAATTTCCCGTGAACCTAAAACGTTGAAGAAGATGACAAAATCACTGAAACCAGAGCAAATAAGCGAGCCAGAACAAGTCGTGCTGAAGAAAGTAGTAAAGGCGAAACCAGATGAATCGTTGACCAAAGTGGTGCCACATACTAAAATGTCTACAGAGGAAACAAAAATCATTGAACCCGTCAAGCTTGAAAAACTATTGACAACTGAAGAAAAGAAAAAGCTTCGAAAGGTTCCTGAAGCGGCGACAGCCACGGTATTAACAACAGAAGTAACGAAAGATATGAGCTCAGCTGAAACGAAAATACCACCGACGAAGAAAGATACTGAAGCACAAGAACATAGTGCTGAAAAGTTGTTGAAATCCGTCGAAACAAAAACGGTTCCGATAGAGGCTGGTTGATAATTTTTTCTTTTATCATCATAAGTTAAAGCGTAATCTTCTTGAATGTTATTCCAGTATATAGCTGAAGTAAAAACGTTTAAGATAAATACTATTATATAAAAAATATATTTTAAAAAGTTTTATTTAATCTACTAAGGACTATCTACTTATAGGTTCCTTCAAATGAGCTAAGCAGTTCGAAGAAATTCAGCTTGAAGAAAACCAATGATAAAAACGAAGATCAGAAACCAAACATAGAAAAGCCCGATCCGGATACTGAAAGCCAGAAACCTTTACCAAAGAAACAAAAGGCTAATGTTGAAAAGATACCGCAAGAAACGGTGACATTGAAAAAAGTACCACAAGCAAAAAAGCCTGGTCAAATGACCAAACAAGAACAAATCGTATTGAAGAAACCGGTAGCCGAGAAAACGGAAGATTATTTGACCACCACCGAAGCTGGGCCACCAACGGGGTTGACTGCCCATAAACTGCAAAACGTCAATGAAAAATTACAAGAAAAGACGTCTGCAAAAGAAAAAAATGAGCAAACTCTTCAGGAAGCAAAGTCTCAGAAGTCAGAGAAACCAATTGAGCAAGAAATTATCATGCTGAAAAAATCTGGCAAGAAACCGGGGAAGCAATTAAGCACTGGAGAGCACAAAGTACCGGAAGTTGCGCCACCGAAAGTTTTGACTACAAGGGATATGGGAGCTCTCGAATCTATCAAGGAGAAAGAAAGACCGGAAGGACCCACAACAAGAAAAGATAAGTCGGCAAAGGAACTCACTCGTCCTGATGTCAGTGGCTTGAAGGAGGTTGCAGAATCAACTGAGAACCTATCTGAACAAGAACACGTCGAACTCAAGAAAGTCGTATCCAAGAGACCGTTGACACCAGAAGAGAAGAAGTTACCGCTTGAGGCACCAGACGTTATGTCATCACAAGTACCAGGCATGAAAGAGCAGAAGAATTTGGAATCCGCCAAAACCATAGTGGCTCCGATAGAGGCTGGTTAAATAACGCTTAGTAAATGTATTATGAACTGTCAGTTAGGTAGTTAGGTCTTTGTTTGTGTTTTATGTAGAGTCAATAGTAGTTCTTCAACAAAGAGGAAAATATAGTAATTTTGTTGGAAGTGACTGATAAAGTTACAGTCTTAGCTTTACAATAAATTTGAATTGTCCAAATTAAATTGTAGGTTCCCTCAAAGATAGCTTTACGATAAATTAGAATTGTCCAAATTAAATTGTAGGTTCCCTCAAATGATACAAGGAGTTTGAAGAAACCCAACTTGAAGAAAATTGATGATGGAAACAAAGACCAGGCGAAGAACAAAGAAAAATCCGGATTAGATGCGGAAAGCAAAAGAATAGAACATAAGAAACAAGAAAGTCGACCTGAAATGACTCCCCAAGAAACGGTGACCTTGAAGAAAGTACCCCAGTCAGTTAAGCCTGGTCAAGTGACTAACCAGAAACAAGTCGTATTGAGCGAAGCAGTAGGCATGACACCGGAAGAACCGTTGACCGAAGAAAAACGGGAGGTTCGGCGCAATGTTTCCGAAATTGTGCCGTCAATGCCTGTAGAAGAGGCAAAAGTCCCGCAATCAAACAAAGACAAAGCGCAAAAAGGTTACACCAAAAAAGATAAACATGATGAAGTTCCCCAAGCAACACCAACGTTGAAGAAGGTAGTGAAGTCTCCCAAGCCGGAGCAACCAACTGAGCAAGAAAATATCACATCGAAGAAAACTGTCATGACAACAGATGACCAAATAAGCGCTGCAAAGCAGAAGGTATCTGAAAGTAAGCCACCGAAGGGTTTGACTACAAATAACACAAAAGTTTCCGAATCTATCAAAGAGACAACACAACCAGAGATGTCACGATCGAAAACATATAATGAAGAACTTAGTCATCATGATATAAGTGCCTTGAAGGAAGAGCAAGACGAACTCAAGAGAGCCGTAGCCAAGAAACCAGCGATACCGGAAAAGAAGAAGGTACACGACAAGGCGTCAGACGTTCTGCCACCACAAGTACTTAGTGTAGTTGAACAGAAGAACGTGGAAACAAAACCTAAAGTGGCACCGAGAGAGGCTGGTTGATTAACACTTAGTATCAGAAGATTTTTGAGTTAGACAGTCAGTTTTCTATTTTGGGTTTCAATGAAAAATAACTATACATTTATTGTTATGGAAAAAACTCGATTTAGCAATTCTAGCAGTCTTTATCTATGTTACCCATTCAAACTAACAATCTAGTTGTAGGTTCCATCAAATGAAACAAGCAGTTTGAAGAAACCAAACTTGAAGAAAATTGATGATGAAAACAAAGATCAGACGAAGAACGAAAAGAAGTCCGGATTAGACGCGGACAGCAATAAAGTAGAACCTAAGAAAAAGGAACCTAAAATTGAATTGACTCCCCAAGAAACGTTGACCTCGAACAATGCAATTCAATCAGTGAAGCCTGGTCAAGTAAACAAACAAGAACAAGCCGTATTGAAGAAAACAGAAACCAAGAAACCGGAAGAACTAACAAATACCAAAGAACAGAACGACGTATCCGAAGTTGTGCCACCAATGGAATTGACTGCAGAAGAAGGAAAAGTTCCGCAATCCGTCAATGAAAAAGCACAAGAAGTGAAACCCGAAAAGGATGACAATGATCTAACTCACCAAGAAACACCCAAATCAAAGAATTCAGCAAAATCTCCGAAATCTGAGCAATCAACTGAGCAAGAAAACACCGTATTGAAAAAAGGTGTCAAGAAACCGGATGACCAATTCAGGGCTGCAAAGCAAAACGAATTTGAAAGTAAGTCACCGAAGGATCTGACTACAGATAACACAAAAGATCCCGAATTTAACAAGAAGGCACAACCAAAGGTGTCACCATCGAAAACAGATAAGGCAGCAGAAGAACTTAGTCACCAGGAAATCAGTAAGTTGAAGAAAATCGCAAAATCTGTCAAACCTGAGCATTCATCTGAGCAAGATCATGTCGAACTCAAGAAACCAGATGAATCATTAACCACGAAAGATAACAAGGAATTTTCCAAGAACTCAGGCGACGGGCCACATGAACTTGATGTTGATGAGCGAAGGGGTTTTGTATCCGGAAAATCAATAATTACTACAAAGGAGGTTGGTTGTTTAGAATCTCATGAGTTAGATATTTCAGCTTACTTTATAGTTTTTCGTGAAGTTGCTTTCTAAACTCATGCGAAATCACAGGTTTCTTGTTATGAAAGGGAACTAACAACTTTAAGGTCTCCGCAGTTTTTATTGAGTTGTGACCTGTTAAAATTAAAAATCAAATTGTAGGTTCCCTCGAATGAAACGAGCAGTTTCAAGAAGTCCAACGTGAAGAAAATTGATGATGGAAGCAAAGATCGAATCAAAAACGAAGTAAAATCCAGTCTTGACGCGGGAACCAAAAAGTTAGTAAACAATGTACAAGAAACTCAAATTGAATTGAAGCCCCAAGACACGGTGGAAGCAGTCCAACTAATGAAGCCAGGTCAACCGATTGAAAACGAACAAGCCGTATCGAAGAAAACAGTAGGCAAGAAACAAGACGAACCGTTACCCGTAGAGGAACCACCAACGGGGTTGACATCAGAAGAAACGAAATTTCAGCAATTTGTAAGTTATGAGGCACGACCTGTGAAAGCTAAGAAATCTGTGAAGCAAGATCAACCAACTGAGCAAGAACATATCGTATTGAAGACAGATATTCCCAAGAAACCTGATGAAAAAGTAAGCATCGAAAAGCAGAAGGTATTTAAAGTCAAGACTACAGAGGATGCAACAGAAACTAACAAGGCGGAAGCACAGTTAGAATTGTTACCATCAAAGAAAGATAAGGCAGGACCAGAAATTAGTCAACATGAAAATAATGCCTTGAAGAAACTGGAAAAATCAGTCAAGCCTGAGCATCTGTGTGAACAAGAACATGTAGTACTCAAGAATGCTGCATCGAAGATACCTGAGCCTGAACACGACACGTTAAAAACAGCTGTAGTCAAGACACCGGATAAACCAATTAGCTTTGGGACATCAGCTGGGACTGAGCCTAAGAAGTTGACAGAAGCAGAAAAAAACAATTTGAAATCCCTCAAGAAAGAAGCAAGGCCTGTGAAGATCGAAAAAGATAAGCAGGACATGTATCAAGATGCGACGAAGCCTATAGAAAATGAACAATTTACAAATGTAGAGACGTCGGTGGAAAGCGACGCTTCAGAAACCGATGATTCGGCTGCTTCACCGGTTGAGGAAAAGAAGCCTTCAGAGTCAGTTAAAACTAAAGCAATTGATCCTCTAAAGGCTGAAGAAAACGCAATCACCGCCGAAGCCACGTTGAATGAAAACTTGTCAACAAAATCGATATTAGTTAGTCATGCAACGCAGAGAGAAACCTTTTCAATTTCAAAAATATTTTGATTGCGGAGTATGTTTAGATCAGATAAACCAAATATCGTAATATAAAACAACGAGAAAATAACAAACTGAACTCATAAAACTAAAAAATAATCTTATTCTATTTACGGGTACGTTAGAACAGAACAATTTCAAAACTTAACCTGTACCTGACTCTACCTAGAGTAAAAAACAAATTCGCCAATGGCCCTATTTATTTACCTAACTTACAAAGATTTTTCTCAACAATTTCAGCCACCAACAGACAGTGAAACAGCCGCCAAGCCTGAACAAACTAAAACCAAGAGAAAGGCACCGGTGGTTCCAGAGAAGCCTTCCAAACCAAAAACACCCAAGAAAGAAAAAGCCGTGGTCGGAGCAGCTGCCTCTACTACCGAGGAAGATATCCGACAACCATTAAATGTGTCGCCACCGGAGTCACCTCCTCTTCAGTTTGAAGTCGATCAACCACAAGAAACACCACAACAACCACCACCCGTGGCAAAGAAAGTCTTGAAGAAGGGTAGGGAAACAATTCCACATACTGGTGTAGCTGATTCATCGGGATTCTCCAGCGAAGAAGAATACACTGGATTAGACTTGAGAAAGTCGGTACTACGTAAAGCAGTGGAACGTCGATCTAGAGATTCGTCCCTGGACAGTGGTCTGGAACCATTTGCACCGGTGGTGCCGGAACAGATAACGCAAGTTTCTGATTCGACCTCGGAATCAGAGGAAGACCTACCTCCAGCGACCATCAGTGGCCTGAAGAAACTGCCAAGTCTGGCAGATGTATCTAAGGCTGGAGAGGTCAGTAAAATAGGATCAGGTCGTGTAGAACAGTATATAACTTTTTGGGGAACTTCTTTGGCGGCTTTATTCTGAAACTGAAAAAGCACTATTTTGAGGTATCAACGGGTTTATTTAGTACAAATTAATAAATAAATATTCGAGTAATTCATGTTTTATATATGTGAGTTCTGTTTTCAGGCTACAACGGTTTCGAAAAAATCACCTGGAAAGCCAGATCAAAAGCCAGAAATACCATCTCGAAAACCCCCACCACCCTCAGTAAAAATACCTGAACGCTTAATCGAATTAACACATCGGACCCCAGTAACCACCACTTCTTCTTTTGAAACCAACATCCAAGCTGTAGAACCGTCCGAATTCGAACCAGTAGACACCCCAATAAAGTTTCACGGCTGGAAAGAGCCAATCAAAGATACTACCGGCAGCGAGAAATCCATCGTCGTAGAAGAGATTAAGCAAGGAGAAAGAAAAGTGAAGCAAAAAGTTGAGTCACCAATCATTCCAACTTCTCATTCGCAGGAACCGAAACCTGAGGCTAAGAAGCCTAAAGAGGGCGAAACTCCGACAAAAATAGACCGCAAGAAGAAGGCTACCGAAGTTCAAAACGGCGATCAAGAGCCCGCAAAAAAGGTAGAGCCCGCAAAGAAGAAGGCTACAGAAGTTCAAAGCGGCGATCAAAAGCCGGCAAACAAGGTAGAGCCCGCAAAGAAGGTGGAGCCCGCAAAGAAGAAGGCTACAGAAGTTCAAAGCGGCGATCAAGAGCCGGCAAAGAAGGTAGAGCCCGCAAAGAAGGTGGAGCCCGCAAAGAAGGTAGAGCCGGCAAAGGTAGCAGAACCGGCAAAATCACCGGAGGCTGAAAAGCCGGTTGAGAAGAAGCGTAAAATGAAGCCGGCTGAACGCGACAAGGAAGGAACTCGTCAAATTATTGGAGAAGAAAAGGCTATTACCGGATTTTTTGTGTGCTTTGTTATAATACGGCTGCTGTGGATTTTCCACTAATACGTTAGAGATCCCTCATGCACGTTTGCTAACTTTGCAGATTTTTTTTGTTAATCCGTGGTGCACAGTTTTGGTTTGGTTCGCACACTCTAATTATTATCGGCTTCATGATTTCAGTAAAGTTGTATAGTAAAGAATTTTATGCTGCTTTTGTGTTGGCAAGAAGGTTACTTGCCGCCTTCACATGCAAACCTATCGACCCCATCAAAAAGTTACAGAAACATTTTAGCACCGTTAAATTTTTCTTATTCATTAACATTGAGATTGAAGAGATCAATTAAAAATTGTTCATTCCTACTTGCTCGAGTTCTTCTTTCCAGTCTTTCTTCGTATGACAATGACTATTGGCGTTCAAAAACTGTTAAATTTGAACTGCCCAATACTTTGAAAACTGTTTCCTTACGACCAATTGGTAAATCTTCGAAAAATCTAGCAGTGGAAGCTGTTAATATGACTGCATACTATACTTTTCTGATCGAACCAAACGTTTTTCCAGATGTATCAATTGGTATCAGATTAGATTTTTTTACAATCATTCAACGACATGACGATCTTCAGGTGACGCACAAGGAGCACCAATCTGCCCATCAGGCCCCGTCCCTGAAGGAGCAGCTTCAGCCGCAGATCATCGAACTCGGCAAATCGGCTACGTTCAAGTGCGTGTTCAAGGGTGACAGTCCGTTGACGGTGACGTGGAAGAAGAACGGCCAACCTTTGGCGTCAAACGTCGATTATCAGGTTTCGGAAGTAACTGTTATAATAAGATAGAGTTCAAGTGAAAGTGGTCTACAAGGTAAGACTTTTGATGATGGTCCTGGCCGCATATTTGGAAACTGTACCGGTTTTTGTCAAAATCCCAAACTCGACATTTTCATTTTGGATTCACGGAGAGGCTAAACTAGGTTATCTTCTTCACTAACGTACAGTCTATGTTCGGAACTAAGCCTAAGCCGTACAAACAATCAAATGGTTATTAGCTGTCGTTGGGTCACACGAATTCTGACAAAAAACCGTTACAGTATACAAATATGCGTCCTGGCCACCGGACCAAGCCTTTTGGATCCGTCCAAACACATTGCTTCGAGCTCTACTATCCTATGATTTCAAAGATGAATTAATTGTACACATTTCTCTCCATTGCTCAGACTTGTCTAACGAGTTTGAGGAGGAGCATAAATCAAATATCAGTATTAATAAATAGGATAGCATTATAATATCAGTATTAATCGGGAATTTCATTCCCGTTGCATGAGTCCCATTGCATTCTTTTATGTTTAAAAGTCAATTTTAACGACCTTCAGGCTGAATGAAAAGTTAGTTTATTCAGTAATTAGAAAAATTCTTCAACGACAATTCTATTCTGAACAAACTTTTTAAAATAAGTGGTTGCTCTTATAATTCCTGACAAATATTTTCAATTAACTGGATCACAGATCACCACCGAAGAAACCACATCCACGCTACTGATCCCCAAGGCCAAGCCGGAGCACGACGGCGAGTTCACGTGCCACATCGAGAACGTCGGCGGTACCGTTGATTCCACAGCGAATCTCCAGGTCATCGAGCGTCAGCAGCAGGGAACTGCGCCGAAATTCGCCAAGTTGGTAGTAAAAAAGTTATATTTCAGTTGGTTTCAACAAAATAAAATCATTGGGGTGAGTAATTTTTGCGGAACGAAGAGTTTTGAAGACAAATTTTAGATTTTTTTTATATTCCCTGTTGTAGGGTTCTGCAAGCGCAGCACGTCTCTCAAGGACACGCTGTTCAGCTTGACGTCATGGTCGAGGGTGAACCCGCACCGCAGGTGTCCTGGTTCAAGGTTAGTTGGCAAAGGTTGTCATTGTTGTTACAGTAGTCAAACTTGTTACTGTAGTCAATGTTGTTACTGTAGTCAATGTTCTAACTATAATCAATGTTGCTACGGGAGTAAATGTTGTTACTGTATTCAACGTTGTGGTTCGTTGCAGGAGGGCAAGGCCATCCACCCCGACGCACGGTTCAAGGTCATGATCGACGGACATCAACATTCCATTTTGATTAGTGACAGTATTCCGGGTGATGCCGGCATGTACGAATGTATTGCCAAGAACAACTTCGGTGAGGCGAGATGCCGGTGAGTGTCATGAGTGACGGAGTGAGTGAGTGAGTGAGCGAGAGAGTGAGGTAGTGACTGAGTGAGTGAGTGAATGAGTGAGTGAGTGAGTGAGTGAGTGAGTGAGTGAGTGAGTGAGTGAGTGAGTGAGTGAGTGAGTGAGTGAGTGAGTGAGTGAGTGAGTGAGTGAGTGAGTGAGTGAGTGAGTGAGTGAGTGAGTGA
>OZ038448.1:19449223-19453763 GCA_964036265.1 Daptonema setosum
GATTCATAGTCATGAAGCACATCACCCAAATCTACCCAAAATCTGTTTCCTAACGCCATCCAGTACCTCCTAAAGTACAAGATTCCTAAAGAACCTCTGGTCACCGGAACCTCCACTTGCAGGTATCGCAGTACGGCAAGACAGCGCAACTTGACCTCGTGACGGCCACCGAGGCTGACGAGGGCGAGTACAGGGTGCTCGTGAAAAACGCTCAGGGATCGGCCGAATGTAGTGCGTCATTGCGGATATCGAGTTAGAGACACCAGCCAGGGCTATACCAATGGGTGATGTGATTCTTCTCTAGGGTGGTGTCTCGCTTTCAATTACACACGCAGCCCAAAAGCTGATGTTTCAACATGTTATAACACTGTGGCTGATCTAAATGATACCTGATGTTTCACAGATGTTCGGCAGCGTGTTATAGAACGAGACACTATCCTCCTACTTCTACGCGTGTGTGCATTGTGACTCCTATATATTGTCTATCTGTGCTCGTGGTGATGGTCTGAATTTTTTCCCAGATGTATTTCTCTCTCTAAGGGAAAAACCATCATCACGCAGCTACCTCGTTACTTCCTGACATGTTTCATTTGCCCGTTTTTCTTGACAAAAGCCCCCATCTGATACCTGATTTCCTGACTCCTAAAACTTCCACACCACTTCAATTCGTCAACCGATTTATCTCAATTTATCTCAATTTTCTGTATATCGAGTCCCACAGGCAAAGTCTTCACGTTTCGGCCATTGAGCACCGATTAGTTATAGTTTTTTGAACGCGGATAGGCTATTACTATCCGGATTACACACCTCAGTCGGCAATGTCTGACCCGCATTGCTGAGTGAGCAGCTGCTTCCACAGAATCACACAAAATTTCACCAGTCACAAAGTTGGGACTTGCTGAAATACCAAGAACCTGCCTCACCACAACAGCCGCTATACACTGCCCTTTAACAGCCGAAACCATACATTTGCATTTACCATAATTAAACCACGATATTTTCCAAACACAACCATTTCTTTACTGAGCTTCACTATCTTTGATGGCACGCCCGTCATTCGTACTTTGACCCAGGTGCGGACGACTGGAACGAACCAAGGCTATAAGGGTCCAAAAAAGATTACTTTTATACCCTGTAGCTGAGGATCGTTCAAATGGCTAATAAAAGTTGTGATTCCACAGCTTTCTACAACATTTCACTATGATCAATCGAGATGCAATATCACCAATCTAAAGTGCAATGATTTTAATCTTACTTCACCTGCAATAACTTTTTTTAATTACTTTCACGATGCCATATATTTATGCTTTACAACTTCACATTATTCTTACTCTGTCCATTTCACTCCAGTTTGACCGGCGAAGTCATTATGAGTTTTACTTCTTTGCAAGCAGCTGAGTTTCAGGATTGTTGCTCAGACAATCAATCTAAGATTATTCAATCCAATCTATCCTCAATTTGTACATTGTCTACGGCAGCTATATGTTTTTTGTTTTATTTATTTTATCTAACCGTTTCTTTCGTTTCATTAACCGGTGACTAAAATGTCCATACCTTTTTCATTAATACAGTAAGCACCGTTTGACGAGTTTTCTGCTGACGGTGCAGTTTTGACCCGACTGTTCGCAGATGCAGAACTCTGAGATTGGTGTCTTGATTTGTGTTCTACATACTTTAATATTAACTTATTACTAATCTTTATTTTATATTAATATTAATCTTTTGTTGTGTGTTTATGAGTTGGTGTGCTCTTACCTCGAGTGTTACTATTATCTTACTTGTCATTTAATCTGAGTGTTATATAGTCCCATTTGATGTGTTCAATAATCCACGTGTGCGTCCGTGTGAAATTAATAAAATAATATTAATGTATATTTACGTTGAATAAAATAGTATTACTAATTTCGTGTGCCGCGTGTGTTTTTTGTTTATACTAAACAAAATAATAAATCTAACTTGGTTTGATGTAAAAAAAACTAATAGTGCAAACTTATTTGAATCTAGGTAAAACCAAACTGAACGTCATAGGTGATAAAATTATTCATGTTAAATTCATTTTGAGATTTTTATTAACATTAATGTTCTCAGTTCAAGACCAGGTTATGTTAAATCTAAACGGCTGTCCGTCAAAAATGGTGACGGCTGTCTTGACTTCTTGACCCAAAGTCAGACTCCGTGTTCCATGACATGATCGGTTAGGATGTCCACTAAATATACAGGTTCGTTGCATGTTTGATGTGTTTATTTATTATTTGTTTGAAGTTGTTTTTAGTTATACATATGTGTGTTTGTGTTTGCCTAATAACTGAACTGCCAGATAGATTCGGATAGTGAGTAGGAAACGAAAACACGGAAATCTTCTACAAAAAAGAGGCAACAACTCGCCAAAACTACGTCGGTCACACCCACTGAAACACTATCCTCTAGGTACCGTGCTATGCCATGTATTCACACATTATACAAAGATATATACAGATATTATGCCCAATCATGTTTATGCGCAAACTCCACATATTTGCCAGTTCTTGCGGCAGTTGATTTTGATACGAAACTCCACAAACCATTGCTTATTATGACAACTTCTGATACAACGAGAAATGCAAGTTGAACATGCCGAAAGGTGCCATAGTTTAGACAGTGGTTAAGTCGGACTTAAGTGGTTCGCGATTCTACAAAATCACGCACCAATGGCTGAATACGCCTGATTTACCTGATTCATGTACAATTATGTTATCTTCATGTTTTCAGACGCGCCCAGGTTCGTTTGATTGTGCAATTTTTCTCCATGAGCGGTGACTGAAAGCCTGATTGACTGAATGGCTGACTGACTGACAGACTGACTGACTGACTTACTGACTCACTGACTGACTGACTGTCTGACTGACTGTCTGACTGACTGACTGACTTACTTAATGACTCAACTGATTGACTGACTTTCTACTGACTGACTGACTGACTGACTGTCTAACTGACTGACTGACTGACTGAATAATGAACCTATATCACTAGGAAGCCGCGCTCAATTGTACTGGTACGGGTATAGGACACCAGCGCATTAACAACAACCACAATTGTTGAGCTCAACCAATCAGCAAACCGCTCAACCAACCGCTCAAAAACTTATCAACTCTTAACTGTCAATCAATCAATTCGCTCAAACTTTATTCGACAGCTATTCAACTGTCGCTCGAACCTTCTGTTGAAGAACTTAAACTTTACCATCGTCAACAACAACAACAACAACAATAACAATAGCATCGGCCCACCATGATGCCCTATCGTCCACAGTCGGCCGCTGCCTACAGTGAACAGGACTGGACCGATAATTCGTCGGAGGATGGCATCGCTATTCAGGCACCACGATTCGTCACGCCCTTGGGTCAGGTATCGGCTGAGGAAGGTGAAAAGGCACGATTCACGTGTCAGGTTGGTTACGAGTTTCAAGTTTTCAAGTTTTCATTGTGTTGTCTCACATATAATCAATCGGTCTTACAAATTACGAATAACAAATTATACTGAAATAAAGAGGTGAAAAAATCTTAAAAAGGAGTTTATGCCTATCTGGAGTTTACGGTGTCTATCTGAAACTTTTTTTATTCCATGATTCCATATGAAGGCTTGGATTATCATGATTGGTCTGTTACGGTACCTATGTCTGTATGTATGTAACTGAAATTTACATACATAAGTATGTACATACAGTGGTGGTCGAAAGTTGTCGGACCACAAGATTTTCTGGGTTTTCGGCCCGAAACCTTTGAATCAATGGTTATTTCCAGTCGTACATAAGTTTGACATTATCTACCTACAAATGTAAAAAAAAATTTGTTTGAGTATAAAAAAATGGGAGTTAAAGATTTGTGGTTTTTTATGTCATCCGGATGGGGAATTCAAAGTATTTACAGGAAGAATGGGAGGGTTATTTTTTTGATTTATAATGTGGGAGGGTTATTTTTTGATTTATAATGCAGAAATATGTAAGGTCATGTGTTTTGAAAATAGAACCGATGACGTTCAATGTAAAAGTTTTATAAATAAAGAACAACATTACTAGTTGTTCTTCCTTCAAATAACCGATATCATAATTTGTGCTGAATATGCTGTATGTGCATACGTACATGCATGTGGAGTAGACTTCTGGTAAAGAGCTTCTTGAGATTCAAGTGAGCAAATGACATGTTAAATTCGCCCACCCGGGTAACACCCACTGAAAATGATGATTGCATGTTATGGCATACAGCTGTTCGGTTGAGTTGAGTCGAACAGAGCACTTCGCTTACATTCGATACAGTTAACGATTCAAAGTTGTATTAGTTAACACTGAAACTTTTCACTTGATTCCCAGTTAAATTAGTTTACAAAATCTTTCCAGCTTCTCTCCGGTCCGTCGATGACCATAACCTGGCGAAAGGACAATCAGATCATGGAAGCTGGAGAGGAGTTCCGTCAATCGTATAATGCCACCACAGGTATGGCTGAACTCATAATCGACGAAGTCTTTCTCGAGGATCAGGGAACCATTTCCTGTTCAGCCTCGAAT
>OZ038448.1:19453963-19472455 GCA_964036265.1 Daptonema setosum
CTGTCACTAACGCACTCACTCACTCAATAACTGACTCAGGTAAAAGCACGTCCGACAGCCACGTTCCGCTGGTTCATCGACGACCAGGAGATGCACGACAGTCGCGAGGTGCAGATTATTGATGTGGAGCCGAACAGATGCCAGGTGCGTTAGTGAGTCAGCAAAGAATCAATTTAGCAGTCAGTGAGCCAGTCAGACAGCCAGTCAGTCAGTCAGTCAGTCAATCAGTCAGTCAGTCAGTCAGTCAGTCAGTCAGTCAGTCAGTCAGTCAGTCAGTCAGTCAGTCAGTCAGTCAGTCAGTCAGTCAGTCAGTCAGTCAGTCAGTCAGTCAGTCAGTCAGTCAGTCAGTCAGTCAGTCAGTCGGTCCGTCATCTAAATTTATGTGTGTTAAGGCAATCATCAAACACCCCCGACAAGGCATCATACGCGTCGTCGCCGTCAATGAGGCCGGAAGCGCCCAAACGATCGGCGCTACTATTGTGGAAGGTCATTCAGTCAGTCAGTCAGTCAGTCAGACAGTGAGTCAGTTAGTCAGTTAGAGTCATATTTATTCGATTAGTCAGGAGTATGTTAATAATTGATAATGATGATCACCTCTTATCCGATTACCGTCAGTCTATTTCAGTGGTACCGAAACAACCACCACCCAAGCAGCCGAGCCCACCACCAAAGGTCACCTACAAAAAGGAGACGCGCCAGGAAAAGGCCAGAGAAGTCTGGGACACCGTGCGGGTGCGCGAGCTAGTCCAGCAGGGACCGGCCGGTCAGCCTCCGACATGGATGCATCGCATGCCCACGCATCGGTAAGCGAGTGAGTGATTGAGTGAGCGAGTAAGTGAGTGAGTACCTGCAGTGAGCGAGTGAGTGAGTGAGTGAGTGAGTGGGTGAGTAAGTAAGTGGGTGAGTGAGTGAGTGAGTGAGTGAAAGAGTGAGTGAGTGAGTGTTCAATATAATGACGATTTCAGGCCGACCGTCCCGGGCCGCCCTGTTATCGTCGACGTTACTTGTCGCGCTACACCGCCGGCTACATTTCAATGGTTGCTCACTTACTCACTCACTCACTCACTCACTCACTCACTCACTCACTCACTCACTCACTCACTCACTCACTCACTCACTCACTCACTCACCCACTCACTCACTCACTCACTCACTCACTCACTCACTCACTCACTCACTCACTCACTCACTCACTCACTCACTCACTCACTCACTCACTCACTCACTCACTCACTCACTCACTCACTCACTCACTCACTCACTCACTCACTCACTCACTCACTCACTCACTCACTAACTCACTAACTCACTCACTCACTCACTCACTCACTCACTCACTCACTCACTCACTCACTCACTCACTCACTCACTCACTCACTCACTCACTCACTCACTCACTCACTCACTCACTCACTCACTCACTCTTTACAGGTACTACAACGGTGCGCCCATCACTTCGACACCAGAACATAAGATCGAATCGCCAGTACCGAACAGAAGTAGGGTCATTTTCAAGGATGCCTTCCGTGGTAAACTTACCGTGGAGGCCATCAATGAGTTCGGACAGATCGATCACTCGGGAACGTTTGACATTGAACGTTGGTTTCGGATTGGTGGATCGGAGATTTCGAAAATCGTTTTTGATTTGTGTTTGGCTTGTTGTTCACCATTTGAAGGTGGATAAATAAAAAAAGCTTCAAAGTTTTACTTTGTCTGTTTTTAGATTCACCGCCACCAGAGCCACCGGCAAAGATTCATGTGCCTCCTCCACCAAAATCACCGTCACCGCCACCGCCTCCCCAGAAAATCGAAGGCGGAGTCGACGTGCGCGAAGAGTGCTTTGTGGTTGAGACACACGAGGTTAGAGAATGAGTGAGTGAATGAGTGAGTGAGTGAGTGCATGAGTGGAGTAATACGAAATTCCTTCATGTTACATGACATTGTCACCCATTGTCCAGATAATTCGCACCGGTCCCGCAGCCGAGGGTCCTGAATATATCGTCGTTGTCCCCGAAGAGATCAAGCTCAAGGAGGGCCAGTCATTCGAACTCGAGGTCGAAGTTCGCGCTGAACCGCCAGCCACGTTCCGCTGGTTCCTCAATGAAGAGGAGATCTTCGACTGCAAGGACTATCGCATCCAGCACATCGGCACCAACAAGGTATGTAGAGAAAGCGTAAGACTCATTAAATTTTTAAGACTTTGCTCACGCTGTTTAAATTAATGATAATGTGATAGTAAATTATGAATCATTTAAAAAAAACTTTTTTTAATCCAGGCTATGATCACGTTCGACCGGCCGATGAAGTCAGGCCGACTGTCCAGCGTTGCGATCAATGAGGTCGGCACGGCGCAGTGCGCCGGTCTGCTGCTTGTTGAAGGTTCGTTATAAAATGCACATAAAAAATAGCCATAACTTTCACAAAACAATAGCTGTTTTTTTCTAACTTTTTTTTGTTTATGAAGAGGCTGAATGTGACTATCATTCCAGCCCCCACCAGCGCCGCCGCCCCGACCAGCACCGAAGAAGAAGCCGCCGCCACAGAAGCCTCACGACTTCGCCGATAAGAGGCTGGACACAGAAGTGGCTGTGTTTGAGCGCGTGACGCATAGCATGAAAGAGGTTGGGCCAAAAACACTGTAATTTTGCAACGACATTTTTACTCGGAGTCAACACTGACCACTAATTTATTTGTTTTTTTTCTCTGACTTTTCGATGGGGATCAATGAGGCAAATGATTTTTTTACAGGTGCCGCAAAAACCACCGAGCCCCGAAATCCCTGTTTCGGCAAAACTTCGTAAAGCTCCCGAACCACCATTGCCGCCTCCGGTTCCGATTGTCGAGGAACCGACTCCACCTCCCAGCCCGCCTCCTGCAAGAGATCGTCAACGAGCTCAAGATGAGGTGGTCATTCATGAGGAGTTCATTGAAGGTCAGTTAGTCAGTTGTCTAGAAGAACCATATCCCAAGTGAATGAAAACATTTTTCCAAATTTTTTAATACAAAACATTTTTTCAATTTCTGTCAATTATCTAGGCACGATTGAGGAAATTATCGATACCCGGTCTCCGGAGCCGAAGCGTCCGCAACCTAGGCGTGAATCGCCACCACGAAAGACGTTCCGCAATGAACCACTGCCTACACGACAGAAGCACCATGCAGTCCTCGTACAGCCGAAGATTCGGTAAGTGAGTGAGCGAGTGAGTTAGTAAGTGAGTAGGTAAGTGAATGGTTGAGTCAGTCAGTCATTCGGTCTGTCAGTTAGCTGGTGACAATGAATACAACACAGTTAGTTATGTCGCATCTGCATGAACGCAGTCGTTAGTATATTGATATGTGTCAATAATAATAACATTTAGGAAAATATAAGAAATGTTCATGATTTCTTTAATAAGAAAAATCATTCTTCTATTGAATGTATCAGAGCTAATCTCATAGTATAATGTGTATACAGCTAATCTACTTATGTTTCCCTAAATATTTACAGCGACGACGGTCGCAAAGAGGTCACCACGATGGTGCAGGCACGCGTCACCGAACTGGGCGTAAAACGTCCACTTTCACCGGAAGCGCCGGTTCATGCGCAACGCGTTAAAACAGCCGAGGCGCCACCACAGCGATCAGGTGTGCTGGTCGATTCACCGAAACCTGAAGTACCGCCACCGAAGAAACCGGCCACAGTCGGACAGGATGTTAGTCAGAGAACCAGTCGTTAATTTTGTCCACAGTCATGTGTTTATTAGTTATTAGCAGCTAACTATTGGTAAATAATTGATATTTGGAAAACCCCAGCAAAACACCCAACGTAGAATCGTCCTTTCAGGTGCAAGTTGTCGAAGAAACTACGATCTCCGACTACGTCGAAATCGTAAGCACTGGACCACCACCCAAGAAACAAACACCGAGGCCGGCTCCACCCGAGCCCGTGAAATTTTCCAACCGACCACCGCCGGTGACGCAACTGCATCACGGAGTCCTTATTCAGCCGGAAATCAGGTTCAAAGTGTTGCTGCTTAGACATTTCCAGTCTTACTAAGTTGCTGCATATCAGTTGGCAGTGTTTTTATTTGAAAATTACGGGAATAAATAAGCTGGATATAGAAATTGCTCGTCTTGCGTTGGTTCATTATGTTAGTTTGCAGAGACGAAGGTCGCAAAGAGACTACCGTAACCCAGCAGGCTAGCGTACGCCAAATGACTGTTCAGCGTCCTCTGACTCCTGAGACGCCCGTCCGCGCGCAGCTGCGCAAAACCAGCGAACCACCAGCGGCCGTCACACGCAATGTGGTCGTGTCGCCGGCTCCCGAAGTGCCAAAACGACCCGCCACTGCAGCGCAGATTGGACATGATGTGGGTTTCATCATTTGTAATATAAAGAATAGGTTTTTGAAAAAAATGCCTTTGTATGTTGATATAGAGTAAAATGTTTAACCATACACTACACGCTCACTGAGTTACCTTGCACATTCTATTTTTTCTTTCCAGACCAAAATCGTTGAGGAAACAACGATATCTGATTACGTCGAGATTGTGCAAACCGGTCCCCCTCCTGCGAGACCGACCCCGAAGCAGCCGACACCAAAACCAACTTTCCGTAATGTGCCTCCTCCCACGGCGCAAATGCATCGTGGCGTGCTAGTCCAGCCCGAGATCAGGTCGGATAAATACGTCAATTATTTGATTAATGGAATATTAAATTTGTGCAGAAATTTATTATAAAAAACATAAAATATGGATTAAATAGTTCATCATTTTAGATAGTTTTTTTGCCACTCACTTTACGGTTATTCACAGGGACGAAGGCCGTAAGGAGACAACGGTGATGGTGGAATCGCGTGTCACAGAAGCCGGCGTTCAAAAGCCGCTGTCACCCGAGGGACCTGTTACTGGACAACTGAGGAAGGAGCGCGAACATCCTGGCGTTTCTGCGCCTGTGGTTGTCAAGTCGCCACCACCAATTGTGCCGCAACAACCGCCGCCAGTGCACATGGGACAAGATGTTGGTGTTTTCTGCTTGATAAAGTTCAAGTAATGCATTTGACTATAGCATTTTTTATATATTTTTCTGCTCAGTCATTAATTCTGTCATTCACACTTCTTATTATCGTATAGGTGCAAATTGTCGAAGAGACGACTATCAAGGACTACGTTGAAGTGGTCAGCACAGAGGAACCACGTCCCAAGCCTGTGATCCGACCGCAACCGTTGCGGCCGCATCCCCCGGCTGAGCCGCCGAAACCTGCAGTCCTACATCACGCTGCTTACGTTCAGCAGCCGAAAGAGGACCGATCGTACAAACAAGTGGGTTTATTCAACAGAGTGATAACGCTTTCTGTAGTTTGGTGCCTACTGTTTATAATTCGGAGTGAATGTAAATGTAAGTTTGTAAATGTTTATACGAAAATTAGAAGTGTTTAGAGACTGTCGTTGATGTTTCATTCATGTAGTTGTGGCCATTTCATGTGGTTTTTGTGTATCAAATTTATGTGAATGATGTTTTCTGTATCGACAGCACTAGAGTAGTATGTGGTCAAAATTTTGTGAACCTTGTATTGTTTGACCCGCTTGAGATATCCTTGTCAGGAATTTCGTATGTGTGAGTGATCAAATATCTGAGGTTGTAATTGAAATACTTACTGTTGACCTGTTGTTCAATTCTGAACACCTCTATGAATGTCCTTCATGTTTTCACTGTGTCTTCGATGTTTCCTTTAAAAGTCTAATTCACTGTGAGTGTGTGAAATGAGCACTATGTCTTAAACTAATACATCCTTTCAAATCAGGTCTACGAGCAAGTCCAGTCATCGGTGGGCGTATTTCATCGGCAGAAATCCCCAACACCTGAACACCCAGTACCAGTTCAGGTTCAGCCACATCCTACTATTGTCCCGATTGTTCAAGCTCCTCGTCCTGTGAAACCGCCAGTTAATCTTGAGCAGGACATCCAAACGACAGAAGAAACAACCATTAAAGATTATCATGAAATTGTTCGCACACATTCACCACCACGGGTAGAGCATCCGCGACTCCCTGTCCGGAAACCAGGTCCTAATTACGAACCGGCTGTTCTGACTCGTGCACCGCCTCCTCAAGCAGCTACCAGTCGTCGACAAGTTTCAACCACTGAAATGCGAGCCGGTTTCACGGCCCACTTGGCCAAGTCACCCACTCCCGAAAAACCTGTCATCGCTCAGCAGATGCCTCAATATAAACCGGTGCCCATCGTTGAAGAACACCGCAAACCACCGCCGCTGCAGCGCGAGGACGACGAGATGCAGATACACGAGGAGACTTTTGTTACAGAATCCGTCGAAGTCATCCGAACCAGTTCGAGATCACCACGACCTCAACCTCCACCAATCAGACAACCTCAACCACAGACAGCTCAGCCGGCAACTCTGGTGCGTAAACCGGACCGTGTACCTGCAATGAGTGAACAGAGTCGCACCGAACAGTCATTTTCACGGACGCTTCGTGGTGAATATCGCCGACCTCCGACTCCTGAACCACCAGTATATGGTCAGGTGCAGCCTAAGCCACATCCTGTTCCTATTCTTGAAGAGAAACAACCACCAGCGCCACTGGTCGCTACTGATACTGGCATTAATGTGACAGAGGAAACCACTATTGGTGAATACACGGAAGTGGTGCAACTGCCAGGATACGAAAAGAAGCCTGCACCGCTGCCTATAAGAAAACCGCAGACGGCCGAACCGGCTCGTTTAGTGAAAAAGCCAGCGGCACCTCCGCCAGCTGAGACTCGCCAAACACACGTAGAGTCCACCGTAGCCAGACAGTTTATGCACGAGTACAGACGACCTCCGAGTGAGCAGCGTGCCGTTCCTCACGTGGAACCACCACCACCCAAGGTTGACATCGTGAAAGAAGAACCACCAAAAACGTACATTGATGAATTTGGCCGTGAGGTCACAGTAACGGAAGAAACAACAATCGCTGAATACACGGATGTCGTTGAGCTTCCAGGGTACAAGAGAGAAACACCACCAATGCAGGTTCGCAAGCTTCAGCAACCAACGGGACCTGCTCGATTGGTTCCAAAATCATCAATGCCAGCCCCTACTGAAATTAAACAAACGCAGGTGGAATCAACTGTTGCCAGACAGTTCATGCATGAATACTGTCGCCCACCTGCGGAACAACATGCAGTTCCTCACGTGGAACCACCACCACCCAAGGTTGACATCGTGAAAGAAGAACCGCAAAAAACCTACATTGATGAATTTGGTCGTGAGGTCACAGTAACGGAAGAAACAACAATCGCTGAATACACGGATGTCGTTGAGCTTCCAGGGTACAAGAGAGAAACACCACCAATGCAGGTTCGCAAGCTTCAGCAACCAACGGGACCTGCTCGATTGGTTCCAAAATCATCAATGCCAGCCCCTACTGAAATTAAACAAACGCAGGTGGAATCAACTGTTGCCAGACAGTTCATGCATGAATACCGTCGCCCACCTGCGGAACAACATGCAGTTCCTCACGTGGAACCACCACCACCCAAGGTTGACATCGTGAAAGAAGAACCGCAAAAAACCTACATTGATGAATTTGGTCGTGAGGTCACAGTAACGGAAGAAACAACAATTGCCGAATACACTGACGTCGTTGAGCTTCCGGGTTACAAGAAAGAACACGCACCAGTGCCGGTTCGCAAGCCTCAACAACCAACGGGACCGGCTCGATTAGTTCCAAAATCATCAATGCCTGCTCCTACTGAAGTGAAACAAACGCACGTTGAATCCACAGTTGCCAGACAATTCATGCATGAATACCGTCGCCCACCTTCGGAACAACATGCAGTTCCTCACGTGGAACCACCACCACCCAAGGTTGACATCGTGAAAGAAGAACCGCAAAAAACCTACATAGATGAATTTGGTCGTGAGGTCACAGTAACGGAAGAAACAACAATTGCCGAATACACTGACGTCGTTGAGCTTCCGGGTTACAAGAAAGACACCGCACCAGTGCCGTTTCGCAAGCCTCAGCAGCCTACCGGCCCCGCTCGATTGGTCCCAAAACCATCAATGCCTGCTCCTACTGAAGTCAAACAAACGCACGTTGAATCCACAGTTGCCAGACAGTTCATGCATGAATATCGTCGACCTCCTGCTGAACAACAGGCAGTTCCTCACGTGGAACCACCACCACCAAAGGTGGACATCGTGAAACAAGAACCGACAAAAACCTATATTGACGAAACTGGAAGGGAGGTGACTATTACCGAAGAAACTACTATTGCTGAGTACACTGACATCGTTGAACTACCTGGTCAGAAGAAAGAGCCTGCACCGTTGCAGGTAAGGAAACCTCACACTCCGTCAGAATCAGCTACGCTGATTCCGAAATCAGCAGTTCCCCCACCAACTGAAATCAAACAAACACAAGTGGAATCCACAGTTGCCCGACAGTTTATGCATGAATATCGTCGACCTCCTGCTGAACAACAGGCAGTTCCTCACGTGGAACCACCACCACCAAAGGTGGACATCGTAAAACAAGAACCGACAAGAACATACATTGATGAAACTGGAAGGGAGGTTACTATTACTGAAGAAACTACCATTGCTGAGTACACTGACATTGTTGAACTGCCTGGTCAGAAGAAACAGCCTGCACCATTGCAGGTAAGGAAACCTCACACCCCGTCCGAACCAGCCACGCTGATTCCGAAATCAGCAGTTCCCCCACCAACTGAAATCAAACAAACACAAGGGGAATCCACAGTTGCCCGACAGTTTATGCATGAATATCGCCGACGTCCTGCTGAACAACAGGCAGTTCCTCACGTGGAACCACCACCACCAAAGGTGGACATCGTAAAACAAGAACCGACAAGAACATTCATTGATGAAACTGGAAGGGAGGTTACTATTACTGAAGAAACTACCATTGCTGAGTACACTGACATTGTTGAACTGCCTGGTCAGAAGAAACAGCCTGCACCATTGCAGGTAAGGAAACATCACACTCCGTCCGAACCAGCCACGCTGATTCCGAAATCAGCAGTTCCCCCACCAACTGAAATCAGGCAAACACAAGTTGAGTCCTCAGTTGCGCGGCAGTTTATGCATGAATACAGACGACCTCCCAGCGAGCAACATGGTATTTCACACGTTGAACCGCCTCCGCCGAGGGTTGACATTGTGAAAAAAGAGACACCAAAAACGTATATTGATGAAACTGGCAGAGAGGTGACTATCACCGAAGAAACTACCATTGCTGAGTACACTGACATTGTTGAGCTTCCTGGTCAGAAGAAACAGCCTGCACCGTTGCAGGCAAGGAAACCTCACACCCCGTCAGAACCAGCCACACTGGTTCCAAAATCAGCAGTTCCCCCTCCAACTGAAATCAAGCAAACACAGGTTGAATCCACAGTTGCCAGACAGTTTATGCATGAACACAGACGACCTCCCAGCGAGCAGCGTGGTGTTCCCCATGTTGAACCACTTCCACCAAAAGTTGACATCGTGAGACAGCCACATCGCAAGACCTACATCGACGAGATGGGCCGTGAGGTCGTGATTACCGAAGAGACTACAATCTCTGAGTACACGGACGTAGTAGAACTGCCGGGCCATAAGAAGGAATATGCTCCGTTGCCGGTTCGAAAACCCCAACAGCCAGTGCCAGCAGCACAATTGATTTCGAAATCAGGATTACCGGCTCCCACTGAAGTGAGAGAAACTCAATTTGAATCAACCGAAGCACGTCAGTTCATACACGAATACCGTCGTCCGCCACCGGAACAACGCGGTGTTTCTCATGTGGAGCCGCCACCGACCAAAGTCGACATAATCAAGCGTGAAGCACCAAAAACTTTCATCGATGAAACTGGTCGCGAGGTGACCGTCACAGAAGAAACTACAATAGCTGAATATACCGATGTTGTGGAACTGCCGGGGTTTCGTAAAGTACCACCACCCCTTCAAGTGAGAAAACCAGGAGAGCCCGTTCCGCCAGCCTATTTGATTCCGAACGTAGATACCCCGGCACCGACCGGAGTCAGGCAAACTCAGGTCGAATCGACAGAAGCTCGACAATTCATGCATGAGTATCGTCGACCTCCAACTCAGCAACAGGCAGTTTCCCATATTGAGCCACCGGCCCCGAAAGTTCCGATTATTATGCATGATCCTCCGAAAACTTATATTGATGAATCGGGACGTGAAGTGACCATCACTGAAGAGCAAACTGTTCGCGAGTATGACGAAATTGTGGAACAGCATCTAAGAGATCATCCCCCTGTTCAACGCCGACGGACACCTGAAGTTACATCAGCTTATGTACAACCAGCACCGGTGCCTCAACAGGTTTGTGATTTTAGTGTTTCAAATGATTTTCTTCATTTCTGACTTTCTAATTTATAATTTTTTCAGAAACTTTGTTCTTTGTAGTGTGTTGTCTTTCACTCATCCCTTGTATGTGAATGGTAAATGTCCACTGTTAAGTGTTTGATGTGAATTCCGGTTTTCGACAATAGTGGGAAAAATCTGTGTAATGCGTTTAACGGTCCTAACAACTCACACATTTTAAGTATGTTTATGCGTGTATGTATGTGTTTGTCAAATGTATGTGTTTCCTGTTGAATGTTTTTTGTTGTTGCAGAGTCAAGCAGGCTGGAATATTTGGGAGACCATCACTGGATTCGTCAGTGAGTTCGGTAAGAAAGCCGATCCTCTACCTCCACCGCAGACCCACATTGAACCAGCTGCTCCTGTTGTGCTCATAGAGCGGCTAGAACCCAAGCCTACCCAGCTGCAAGAGACTGGTCAAGATATTCAGGTTACTGAGGAAACCACCGTGAGACACACACATGAGGTCATTGATCAAACCACACAACAGCCACCAGTTCAACGACGGCAACCACCACAAGTACCTGATAAAGCGGTGATTCAAAAAAGGATAACACCTGAAGAACGAATCATTCAAGAACGTACCACTGAATCCATCCATGAATCCGGGTTTGAATTCCACCGTCAACGTGAACCTCAGCCACCGGCAGCCACTCATATTGAGCCGCCCGCTCCACGGGTTCCTATTGAAGTGGAAAATCAGCCTCCGAAAGTGCCATCCAAGCGTGATGATGACATCAAAGTTGTTGAGGAAACTGTCATCACGCATGCTACCGAAATCTTTGAGAAAGAACCATCACCATCCAAGCCTGTGCCGCGTCGCTTTGAACAACAAGTGCCACTCAAGGCCGTTCTTCAAAAGCAAACTATCGCAGATCAACCTACTACACTGCAGCAATCATCGGTTACTCAAGCTGAGACAGCGTTCGATTTCTATCAGCACCGTGAACCGGAAACATCAGTGACGCATGTTGAACCACCCCCACCGAGGGTACCCATTGAAACGGTAGAACAAAAACAACAACCACATGTCCGTTCGGATGATCAGACTCAGGTGCACGAAGAATTGAAGGTGGTTGAATCGCATGAGATAGTTGATCATACAGGTGCACCTGCTTCGGTTAAACCGCGACAGCCGCCAGCACCAACCGGTGCAGCATATTTGGTAAAGCAGCCACCTCCATCTAGTGATGCAAAACAAGCCAAAAGTGTTTCTGAACTTGTCGAAGTAACAGTTTCACAAAGAGAGCAACGACGGCCACCAATGGGACCAGCTTATACTCATATTGAACCATCTGCACCCAAAGTGGATATTGAAACACGCCAAACGCAGCCGTTACCGCTGGCACAAAAGGTGACAGATCAAATTGTCACCGAAGAAACTTGGACACATGAATCACATGAGTTGGTAGATGATTCAAAACCAACTGGTTCTGTTCAGAAGCGGAAACCACTTGTTGGACAACCAGAAGCTTCACTGATTAAAGCGCCACTGAAGTTTCCTACGCAATCAAGTCAAACCATCACTGAGACGTCTTCAGGAAGAACCTTGGAGAAAGTACAGCGACGGTCACCTGAACCACCAGCTCCGACCCATGTCGAACCCGCTAGACCACAAGTTTCAATCTCAACGAAAACTTTGCCGACATCACAAGAACAAAGTGCATTGGATCAACAAGTCACTGAAGAGCAATGGATCCACGAGTCCCATGAAGTCGTGGATCAATCAGGAAGAACGTTTAAAAGAGTGCAAAAACGTCAATCACCAGGTCCAGTACAAGCAGCGACTCTGGTGAAAAAGCCAATGGGGCAACCTCCAACAGTTTCAAAAAACGTAACCGAGTCAACAACGCAACGTTCGCTGCACAAAGTTGAGATGCGGTCACCGGAACCCGCAGCACCTGTTCATGTCGAACCGAGGAGACCTCAGATTGACATCGCCACTACCGTACGCCCAGTTCAGCAATTGATTGGAGATGAAGACAAACAGGTGACGGAAGAGCGATGGGTTCATGAGTCTCATGAAATCGTCGATCAAACGAAACGACCGTTCCAACCTGTTCCAAAACGTCAACCACCCGGTGATATACAAACAGCAACTATTGTGAAGAAACCAATGGTACAACCACCAACCACTTCCAAACACGTCACTGAATCAACAATGCAGCGTGCCTTTCACAAAGTTGAAATGCAATCACCAGAACCGGCGGCACCTGTTCGGATTGAACCACCGAGACCAAAAGTCGATATTTCTACGACCATTCGTCCCAGTCAACAAGTTACGGGAGCCGATGAGAAACAAATCACTGAAGAACAATGGATTCATGAATCGCATGAAGTCGTCGATCAGTCACAACGTAAGTTCCAACCGATTCCCAGACGATCAGAAGTACAACCGTTTGTATCAGCGACTTTGGTTCGACAACCGCAACAGCTACCACAGCCATCATCATCTCGTCAGGTGGACACATCCATGACGACACGAACCCAGCAGATGGTGGCCATGCGGTCACCAGAGCCACCTCCACAAATTCATCGAGCACCGTTGGCACCTCGAGTTGATATTGCGGTAAAAGAAACCCCAAAACCTCTTCAATCGCAAACAGATGACAATGCTCACACATACGAGGAGCAGTTTGTTGTTGAATCACACGAGATCGTTGACCTCCGCACGCCGGTTCAGAAAAGAGCAAAGTCTATCTTGAAGCACAAAACACCGGAGCCACTACCAACAGCCACACTTCAAAGAGAACCACAGTATCCAAAGGCTTTCCAAACGCAGGAAACTACGGAGCAGACGTTTGGAAGAGTATTGGAGAGAACAGTACAAGCTCCAAAGCCAAAAGATTCTGTTACACAAAAGATAACGGTACGAGGAGATGTTCAAGAGCAATGGCTAGTTGGCGAACAGCATGACATTGTTCGCCCTCAGTCATCAAAGCGTCCGGTTGGTATGGCAGAATTCCAGATATTTCTTATCCGACTTCCTCAGAATTCAATATGCATTCTAATATTTTTAAACAAAAAACCAAATGTCTTAAACGAAATCTAGGAATCTGATTTGAGATCTGGAAATCTGCTTCCATATCACGTTTGTGTCACACTAAATGTTCTGTGTTCGGATAGCGTGTAGCATGAGTTAGATGTTATGTGTAAACACCTCTTGTAATAACATGAGTTCTTCTGTAGAAGTACATCATGAGTGTCCCTTCCTGCTGTCTCCTTGAGTCTGAGTCCTTTTTGAACCTTTTATACAACGGGAGCACGTATGTATGTAAACTGTTCATAGTTTCATGTTAAATGTTGCACGCTGAAATGTTGCAAAGTGAAGTATTTATTCCATTAAAATTTAATTTAAAATCCCCTCCGATGAAAATGGTTAACAAGGAAGAACCCACTGGGATATACATATATGAATTATAATTGAAAATAAAGATTGCTCCGCAGTGGTTTCTTTCAATGAATTTTTTTAACTTATTTACTCCAACCTGATCAGGAACAGTACGAGCAGCACGAAACGCGCGAAACACACTACGCTCGCATTATGGAGCGCCATCAGGAACGTCCGATGCCTCAGCAGGCCGTGTACCGTCGCGGAGTCATCAACGTACCACCGATCTTCAGCCCTCCGACACCACAACGTTGGTGCTGTTTAAATTATTTTAGATGGTATAACTAAATCAGTTCGTGATTACAAATGTTTTCTCAGAGATCCCAGTTGAACGCTTTCAATGATGATGATCAATACTGATATTCGCGGCTACTGATAATCAAAATGATTGCAAATATCAGCGCTGAGGAAGCAAACTGTGAGCTAAAATATGAGCCGTTTGAAAAGCGGCTTTGACTACATGCAGAATCTTCCACTATTTGGAAGTTATCGTTTTTTTAAACCAAGTAACACAACACTAATCTTCAATTTGATTCCAGCCATTCGCCATCTCTCCATGCCGCCACCGAATCGTATGCCGTCACCGGTGATGATGTCGGCCAGCTATTCGGAGTCGGTCCGTGGCCACTCGGAAATGCGCCAGATGCATCTGGTGCAGACCCGCGAAGTCAAGTCCGTGTCGCCGATGCGGCCGTTGCCCCGCAAGCCCGTGTTTGTCAAGCCATTGCCGGAAATGACTCGGCTACATGCCGGCGAGTCAGCCACGTTCACCGTTCAGGTAAACTGATAGTTGTTGAAAGATTGACAGACGTTGTGACTGATTTAACTGACTGTCAGGTTGACTGACTGACTGATTTACCAATCCCAATTGAAGGCCCGTTCTGAGCCGCCGGTGCAGCGTTTCATCTGGTACGTTAACGGATTTGAAGTCAGAACTTCAAAGACCGTGATCATTCGCGAGGAGATCGTGAACGAGAGTACGGCCACCTTCCATGAGCCACGACCCGGAGAATACAGAGTTATGGCGCTGAATGCGGTGGGACAAACGGACTGTCTGGGCATCGTGAAAGTCATCCATAGTTGGTGTTCATTTGATTTTATTCAATCAGAAGTTTATACTTTTGTAAATTCGAACCCGGCTTTCACTAAAAAGCTATTTGTGTACAGGCGTAAAATTTTTTTCGTCAACACGTTTTATGTATTTTTATTACGCTCATTACGCATTCGTAAAAAGTTCGCTTGAGTAACTGACCTTGATGATTTCAGAACCCGCTCCACCGCCGCAACCGATCACGACTACGAAAAGCGGTGCTGACGTCACCGAGACGACTCGGATCTTCGAGGAGCACCAGGTATATTGCGCCATTTTCTTATATTTCCTTTTCAACTGATTGGAATTCAATTTTATTTTATTCCTCATTTTGGTGAAATCCTAAATCAATCCTAAATCATTCCTAAATCAATTAGGTTATCCGTACCGGGCATCCACCGCAGTTCGTAGTGCCCGTGCCATCGGAGATCACCGTTCAACCACGCGGCGGTCCAATGACCGTGGATGTGAAAGTGCTCGCACAGCCGCCGATCCATCAGGTTAGAAAATTTTAATTATATCGAATGTTAATGTTTATTACAAGCCAACAATGTTTGAATTCAATCCACATAACAATATTATAGAAAAATTCATTCAATGTTAAGAATCACAGTCGTCATGCACTTTGACTGACCGACACACAGAGAGACAGACTGTCTGTAATGACTGTCACTTAAGTAATGGATTAAATCGCATTGCCTGAGAAAACCTACAGTTTGGCGTCGACGAAATAAATTTTGAGCTTTCAGCGGTATTATAACTACTATATGGTGGGTAGTAATCGACCATAGTGTTAGAGTTCACAGATGTCTCAATTCCGAGAACGAGGACTTCGAAATTTGAAAAACGAAATTTCACGGAAATTCTAAAAATCCAGTTTTTCTTCATTTAAACGCCGATAACAAAAGATAGCCTGAAGCTATCGATCTGAAATTTTGTATGTTTGTTCTGCCTTTCACTGCGGTCATTTTGAGCTATAGAACAAGGAAATTGGGTCATTAATTGTTGAACAAATTTTTTAAAATTGGACGTTTGATCGATTACTTGGGAGTAATGTTTGCCCCGATTTTCCCAATTATCTACCGCAGAACTGAATATGCCGTATAGCCCACGAGTTACCCCAATAGGTCAGCTTCAAAACCTATTGGTGGTACCCCCCCCACATCGCCTTCGTTTCAGGTGAAAAACTCGATTTTCTGAAAATTTAAAAAAATCGTCGTGCATTTTTTGTATATCCGGCTGTTCAAAAATTTTATTTTTGTTAAACGCTTGTTTTAACTTACATGACGTTCTTACCCATCTTTTTAGCTTCATTTTGAGCTATGACAAAAATAAATTCGACTTTTTTTCATCAGGGATACAGTCGATGAAAGATGTTTAACTTGGGTATTTTTCTCGCAAATAATTAATGTTAAAGTTTGAAAAAAGTCTCATAAGTAAAGATTTGAATTAGAATAGAGTTATAGAGCTAATTATTATTGTTGAACGTGATTTTGAAAACGTTATTAGATTAACAAACAACGGTTAGAGTCGCATCCCATCAATTTATAGCCCTCCGATACCTCACAGCATGGACATCGTTACAAAAAAATTGATTTTTTCATATTTTTTAAACTGCTCCGGAACCCCAAGAAATCGTTCATATTAACTGGTAAAAACATCATAAAGCTAAAACTTATGTATTTCAAGCTGTTTCCAGCTAAATTTGATGATACTGTTTTCGGCTTTTTTGCATTTTCGGTCCATTTTTTTACGTTTTAGTGACATTTGATCGTTTTTAGTTTTACAAGATTTACAAATAAAACTAAAAATAAAACAATGATAGTGTTTTTGTATGTTTATGATGACTCGTTGTTCTTACTCCAGCAGTTTTTTTATGTTGGAAGCTAGTTTCGAGTGTATATTACTTATAAGACCCCGAGGAACCATCGAATTCTTGAGATATTTACGTTTAATAAACCTGATGTTCATTGCTATGTATATAATACTTTTCAATCTTTTTATAACTCTAATTTGCGGATCGTTCAATGGGCTGGTTTTATTCACATTTTATGTTAAGAGTTACAGTAGTTCCGACAGTAGTGAATAAGCATCGGTATTTAGAGAATTCGTTCAATCGGCTGACAGGTAACCCGACTTTCCAACCAACAAGATATTTTACGTCGAGCAAGTCAGTAAAGCTATTCAAGAAACGTTATTGCAATGTATCGAACTTCAAATTAGCTATTATAGAAAAGTTTTAGTAACTTATGGGATGGTTCTACATGATTGAAATTGTTATGTAAAATTAATGAACGAATAAACCAACTTAGAAATAGCGGCTTCATACCTTTGTGAGGAAGAAACTAGCTCTTCATAAAATGTATATATGAACACACATTTTGGGCATACTAAAGTGTATCCACACTTTGAAAAACATTCTGAGATGTTTGAAGGTGCAAAAAACTAGCCGTTCTAATTGAGTTTGATTAATAAGAATCTCCGTTGTTTTCTACATGGTGGCTTAAAAACAGGCTAACACTTTGATGCTGAATATCTTGCGACACCAATGTCCGATTAAGCAGAGTTTATCAGGTATTGACCTCAATAAATTAACTCAGAAAAACCTATAAAAGAGATCGGTCAATCACAGCGGCCGTCATGGCTCATGGCGTGGAAAAGCGGAGGTAAATACGCGGGCTGGCACAAAGAATGTTATGCACAAATTTGCAACTAACCATTGATTGAAATAGACCCATTTATTTGTATTTCTCTCAGTTTGAGTCGGATCGTAGATTTGTTTTTACTTTTGCTATAAGACTGTCAAATTATTTTGAGGAAACAGGCGTTTTGTTGCCTAAGCAAAGAATTCAATAATCGGAGTATGTTTTTTTTCAAAATAGCTTGGTCGCGGTGATTGGCCGATCTTTCAGCACCAAACTGTCACTTTTTCGTCAATTGGACCATTCTGTAGTTCTAGGTGTTTCAATAAGCTTTCTTCATTCAGATCACATACTAATACATGTACGATATATTCATTATATACATTTATTTTCACTTTCGACCTTATTACTGTCACTTTTTGCCGAGTTGACAGCGCACTTGTGTGCAGTACTATTGGTAATTTAGTAAAGTAAAACAATTGGATATTTTCACACATCAACTAAACAAGTAGTGACATGAGCCTCGCAGATATTACATATATATTTTGAGAATCATACAGAACGTGATTCTGATTGAAGCAATCCCCGGAACGCAAGATTTCTAACTGCACTATTCTGAGAATCCAAAATTCAACACGTGCAGTGAATGCAACCAACGCGTGCTTCTACCGTCATATGTTGAGACCAGCGTTTATCACATATCAAGCAAAGCAAGTATGGCCTGGTGGTTAGGGTGTTGGCCCTCGCATGCGAGAGGTTCTGGGTTCAAAACCTTTTGTAAAAATTTTGATGAAATACTGGCCGCAGACGAGTTTTTTTCGAAGTTTTACTATTCCCTTTGAAGTTTTACTGTTCGTTAACCCCAATAACCTATCGTGAGGCTGGCTTGTTCGAGCGATAGCGAGGACAAGCGCGTTAGCACCGCGCGGAGCGCGGAGGGTGGCATCCATTTGAAAAACATAAGTAAAGGATCGAAAATACATACAATTT
>OZ038448.1:19472655-19475155 GCA_964036265.1 Daptonema setosum
AAGAACAACGAGTCATCATAAACATACAAAAACACTATCATTGTTTTATTTTCAGTTTTATTTGTAAATCTTGTAAAACTAAAAAAGATCAAATGTCACTAAAACGTAAAAAAATGGACCGAAAATGCAAAAAAGCCGAAAACAGTAACTTTTGTCATTTATCATCAAATTTAGCTGGAAACAGCTTGAAATACATGAGTTTTAGCTTTATGATGTTTTTACCAGTTAATATGAACGATTTCTTGGGGTTCCGGAGCAGTTTAAAAAATATGAAAAAATCAATTTTTTTGTAACGATGTCCATGCTGTGAGGTATCGGAGGGCTATAAATTGATGGGATGCGACTCTAACCGTTGTTTGTTAATCTAATAACGTTTTCAAAATCACGTTCAACAATAATAATTAGCTCTATAACTCTATTCTAATTCAAATCTTTACTTATGAGACTTTTTTCAAACTTTAACATTAATTATTTGCGAGAAAAATACCCAAGTTAAACATCTTTCATCGACTGTATCCCTGATGAAAAAAAGTCGAATTTATTTTTGTCATAGCTCAAAATGAAGCTAAAAAGATGGGTAAGAACGTCCTGTAAGTTAAAACAAGCGTTTAACAAAAATAAAATTTTTGAACAGCCGGATATACAAAAAATGCACGACGATTTTTTTAAATTTTCAGAAAATCGAATTTTTCACTTGAAACGAAGGCGATGTGGGGGGGTACCACCAATAGGTTTTGAAGCTGACCTATTGGGGTAACTCGTGGGCTATACGGCATATTCAGTTCTGCGGTAGATAATTGGGAAAATCGGGGCAAACATTACTCCCAAGTAATCGATCAAACGTCCAATTTTAAAAAATTTGTTCAACAATTAATGACCCAATTTCCTTGTTCTATAGCTCAAAATGACCGCAGTGAAAGGCAGAACAAACATACTAAATTTCAGATCGATAGCTTCACGCTATCTTTTGTTATCGGCGTTTAAATGAAGAAAAACTGGATTTTTAGAATTTCCGTGAAATTTCGTTTTTCAAATTTCGAAGTCCTCGTTCTCGGAATTGAAACATCTGTGAACTCTAATACTATGGTCGATTACTACCCACCATATAGTAGTTCTAATACCGCTGAAAGCTCAAAATTTATTTCGTCGACGCATTCCCCCATACAAACCGTAGGTTTTCTCAGGCAATGCGATTTAAAAACTAATGCCTAATTGTATAAAATTGTTTTTCAGGTTCTCTGGTACATCAACAGCGACCAGCTGATACCTGGCCCCAATGTGATCACACACATCGACAATAATCAGGTTGGAAAAGGACGAAATTTATTTCTGACACAAACTTTGCCATTCGGAGAAGGTTTAGAGAAGTTAAAAATTACCTCAAAATGAGATAAAAAAACAGTGAAATTGAAATCCCGCTCATGATACATCAAACAATTGATGATCAAATAAAAAAGTATTGGATTATGTACATTGTAAATATAGTAAAGATGGTGAACAGTTATAAAGCGGTTATAAAACGTTACTGGTTTATTTCCAGGTGCACCTGGTACTGCGACAATCTGTACTGGAGCGTCTTCGCAGCGGCCAATCGCTCCGATGCGTCGTCATCAATGCATACGGCAACGCCACAAGCTCCGGACTTATCTACGTTGATTGTTAGTTGTGAAATAAACGAAAGCAGCTATGAAACTTCTGAACAATAAAAAAAAATTATAAAATGTTTCTCTTGTTAGTTAATGAACTAATGATAAACGGGAAAGCATAATTTTGACAAAAAAACCTAAAGAGACAATTCAACCAATCGAAAATTCCAGTGGGCCGTCCCTCGCCGTCACCGATTCTGCAGCCACTGCCGCCACCTGTCGGCGAGTTGCGCCATCGCGAGCAGGTCTACAGCGTGTCGGAGTTGAGCCGCACCATGAGTAAGTGAAAAATTGAATTTTTTATTCGAAAATTTTTTCCTGAGTTTTGTTGAAATTTAGCATGTTTTCTCAAAAGCCAGAAACTTTTCCATTGCAGCCAGTCAACTGTGTCGGCCGCGATGGGTTCGTCATCTGCCGGAGACCATCCGCGTCGGCACCAATGAGCGTCAGGACGTGCGATTGGACTGCGCCGTCGACGCGTCGCCGCCGGTGCGCTTCACGTGGTATTGTAATGGCTTCCAGGTGAGTGAGTGAGTGAGTGAGTGAGTGAGTGAGTGAGTGAGTAAGTGAGTGAGTGAGTGAGTGAGTGAGTGAGTGAGTGAGTGAGTGAGTGAGTGAGTGAGTGAGTGAGTGAGTGAGTGAGTGAGTGAGTGAGTGAGTGAGTGAGTGAGTGAGTGAGTGAGTGAATGAGTGAGTGAGTGAGTGAGTGAGTGAGTGAGTGAGTGAGTGAGTGAGTGAGTGAGTGAGTGAGTGAGTGAGTGAGTGAGTGAGTGAGTGAGTGAGTGAGTGAGTGAGTGAGTGAGTGAGTGAGTGAGTGAGTGAGTTAGTGACACTAGCGGACGAGAAGGGGAGGG
>OZ038448.1:19480155-19527655 GCA_964036265.1 Daptonema setosum
AACCGAAACCTGAGGTGAGTGAGTGAGTGAGTGAGTGAGTGAGTGAGTGAGTGAGTGAGTGAGTGAGTGAGTGAGTGAGTGAGTGAGTGAGTGAGTGAGTGAGTGCGTTAGTGAGTGAGTGAGTGAGTGAGTGAGTGAGTGAGTGAGTGAGTGAGTGAGTGAAAGCGAGTCAGTTCATACAGTTAAGGTTATTCCATGAATGCGCTCAAGACTCAGTTATGGTTATTTTATTGTCCTGTAGAATGAGGTGACCTGATATTTTAACAGTCATCTCTTAATCTCTGATTTCAGGACGAGGACATTAAAATATATATTAGCTACTGACTAACTGACTGACTCACTGACAGACTGACTGACTGACAGACTGACTGACTGACGGACTGAGTGAGTGCCTGACAGACTGACTGACTGACATACTGACTGACTGACGGACTGAGTGAGTAACTGACAGACTGACTGACTGACAGACTGAGTGACTGACTGACTGACTAACTATTTCAGCCAGTCACCAGCACCACCCGCGAAGAGGAAGTCGTTGAAGAGACTCTCATTGTCGACGAAATCCATCAAATTATCTTCAAAGAAGACGGTAAGCTAGTTTTGTTTGAATATTATTACAACAAATGTTGTTGTTGTTGTTGTTGTTGTTGTTGTTGTTGTTGTTGTTGTTGTTGTTGTTGTTGTTGTTGTTAATGTTGTTGTTGTTGTTGTTGTTGTTGTTGTTGTTGTTGTTGTTGTTGTTGTTGTTGTTGTTGTTGTTGTTGTTGTTGTTGTTGTTGTTGTTGTTGTTGTTGTTGTTGTTGTTGTTGTTGTTGTTGTTGTTGTTGTTGTTGTTGTTGTTGTTGTTGTTGTTGTTGTTGTTGTTGTTGTTGTTGTTGTTGTTGTTGTTGTTGTTGTTGTTGTTGTTGTTGTTGTTGTTGTTGTTGTTGTTGTTGTTGTTGATGTTGTTGTTGTTGTTGTTGTCGTTCTCATCACATCTCACCCATCTTTTTCAGAATTGCCGCATGGACGTACAGAGCGAGTGGACGCGCGCGTCGAAACTGCCAGAGAAATTGCAGGTCCAAGAAGAACAGATGTCAAAGCTAAAACGACACAAGTTGCCCAACAAAGATTGACGGAACGCGCACGGTTTGTCCAATGTTGTTGTTGTTGTTGTTGTTGTTGTTGTTGTTGTTGTTGTTGTTGTTGTTGTTGTTGTTGTTGTTGTTGTTGTTATTGTTGTTTTTGTTATTGTTGTTGTTGTTGTTGTTGTTGTTGTTGTTTTCATCTTCCTAATCTTTTCAGTGTCGACACCTCCGTTCAAGACTCGATAAAGGAGATGAAGTTCTCCCAGGAGAATCTGGCGGCCGACATCAAGGTAGCCCGACCTCCTGATCGGTTGGTTGTTCTCTCGAAGTTTCTGAGCTTCTCGAAGTTTCTTTTTTTATCGCGATGAAAGAATTGAAAAACTTTTATGGCAGAATCAATTGATTACGGAACTGAATTTGCACAGTAATTTCTCAGGTTCTTTTGAAATTTATCCGTGCTGTAGTTTGCTGAGAAATATTCTCTAACATGAGATTCGAGATGTTATTTATGGCTTTGATCTCTTTTAAAAGAGTCCACCTTTAAATTTACTGAATTCTAGGTCCGGTGAATACTGGCAGTAATCAGTAATTAAATTGTGTGCATATCAAAAAAAGCTGCGTAGCTGCTCCCATAAACTTGAAGTGACTCCCGTTTAGCTAACCACCAACTCCTTCCCACCCAATTGTACAAATCATCTCAGAAGTAACATGTGAGACATTCTATGAACTCTTTCTGAACTATAACTTTTGGACGTTTTTTTTGAAATTCATGATGAGATTTATTTCAGGTACAATACCCAAGTCACCGTACTTTGCTCACAACACGCCAGTGCTTCGGCTTCGTTCAAACAGCACGTCTTCAAGGCCGTGTCTGTCAGCGATATCAAGCTGAGGAAACCTGGTTCGGTGACTGACTCACTGACTGACTTGTTGACTGACTGACTGACTGACTGACTGACTGACTGACTGACTGACTGACTGACTGACTGACTGACTGACTGACTGACTGACTGATTATATACTCACCCTCTTACTCGCTCACACAGGCTCCCACCAATCCACCATCGGTCACATCATGTATTCCCAATCGGCGGCCGTCACCCATCTGAGGCCGATCATCATCCAGCAACGCATCGTTACAACTGTGGAACAGTTCCTCGTTGTGGAGGAGCACTGGATTGAAACAAAGTTGGTCAAAAACTTAAATTTTATTTAAATAAAAAATAAAAATAATAACTAGAAATAAACTGTATGAAAAAAAACTTTTTAGCGTCGCCACTCTATCGTCACTGGCCGTTGATCTGCGCAAACCGACTTATCGCGAGCACGTGAACGTGATTGTGCATGAGAACGTGCTTCATCAGGTTACTGAGTGACTGACTGAACTACTGACTGACTGACTGAGTGACTGACTGACTGACTGAGTGACTGACTGACTGGCTTACTGATTGACTGAGTGATTGGTTATAGGCTGCATTCAACTTGATGGTTCCACGACGTCCGAAACCAATTGAAGAACTGACCGTTTTGGTAATCGTTGACCGACCAGAAGACCGAACCAAAGACGTCATCACTATGGTGCAGGTTAGGCAAATGTCAGATTGACTGACTGACTGACTGACTGACTGACTGACTGACTGACTGACTGACTGACTGACTCACTCACTCACTCACTCACTGACTCACTCACTCACTCACTCACTCACTCACTCACTCACTCACTCACTCACTGGCAGAAAGCGCAAGCCTCCGCCTCCGCACGTATCCAACAGATGATGATCCACGAGGACATCAGCATGAGCGTGCTGGCTGACAAGCCATCGGCTCGACTCAACGCCGTAGCGTTGGCCGCGATACCGCGCGTCGCGTTAGTGATGTTTCATGATTGATTTTTTTAAATAAAAAACTGGATTTTGTATAAAAAATAGTTTTTATCCCGGAAAAAATGTAACCCAAGGTTATTTGTAAAAAAGGTAAAATTTATAGATTTATGCAATCGGGTATCATCACACTCCGATCGGAGCAGTTCGTCACGGCCGCTGATATGGTTCGACGATCGCAGACGGCTGAGGTGAGTGAGTGAGTGAGTGAGTGAGTGAGTGAGTGAGTGAGTGAGTGAGTGAGTGAGTGAGTGAGTGAGTGAGTGAGTGAGTGAGTGAGTGAGTGAGTGAGTGAGTGAGTGAGTCTTTGCAGTCATTTGTCTGTTCATTCCAATTTTGTTCGATCATCCAATTTGTTGGCTCTAATGCTCCGATGACGTGTCATAATTCATTAATTTTTATTAAATTCCAATTTTGATCTGAATTGCTTAGCCAAAAACTACCTCAACAGATAAACTACTACGCATAAACTTACCTAGCCCCATACTTTCTCAGGCCTTTGCCAAGCGTCCAGCGCCCCGTCAACAAGTTCTCACTCAGACCATTAAACGCCCCGAAGAAGAGCACTTCGTTCTGGCGAGTGACCTGGCGTTCCCGCACCAGCGACAGGCAACCGATGCGTTGTTGTACAGGTGACTACAGTGACTAACTGACTGACTGACTGACTGACTGACTGACTGACTGACTGACTGACTGACTGACTGACTGACTGACTGACTGACTGACTGACTGACTGACTGACTGACTGACTGACTGACTGACTGACTGACTGACTGACTGACGCAGAATTACAGAAGCTACCCCTTTTCTCTTTTGTAGATTTTCTCCTCTCTAAGTCAATTCAGACTTAGGCTTTGGCTTTTTTACATGCCTATGTATCAGGCTTAGGCTTAGAAATAACGTTCTGCCATGTATTTGTTTTTGGCCAAAAATACTGGTCGAAATACTTCTAAATCTAGATGAAAAAAGGGTAGGGTTGGGAAATTAATTAGCAGAATCTCCATACCCTACCCTTTTTCTTAATTTGCTGTTCAACTTCAATCCATTCGATTAAGGCTCCGGCTTAGGCTTAGTTCCGAGCTTGGAACTTAGGCATAGGCTTAGGAATGAACTTTGGCTGCGTATTAGGCTTAGGCTTAGGCATATGACCAATTTGAAAAACTTGAAAATGAAAAAAGGGTAGCTTATGGAAAACTGCCTGACTGACTGACTGACTGACTGACTGACTGACTGACTGACTGACTGACTGACTGACTGACTGACTGACTGACTGACTGACTGACTGACTGACTGACTGACTGACTGACTGACTGACTGACTGACTGACTGACTGACTGACTGACTGACTGACTGACTGACTGACTGACTGACTGACTGACTGACTGACTGACTGACTGACTGACTGACTGACTGACTGACTGACTGACTGACTGACTGACTGACTGACTGACTGACTGACTGACTGACTGACTGACTGACTGACTGACTGACTGACTGACTGACTGACTGACTGACTGACTGACTGACTGACTGACTGACTGACTGACTGACTGACTGACTGGCTGAATGATTGACTGACTTACTGACTGACTGACTTTCTTTAGTAATGCCGATACGGTTCAAGTGTCTGCTCACTTAACTGCTCCACTGCCCCGTAGAATCGATACAGAGCTGATTATGTCAGTGGAACTTATTAAGGTTGGCCATTGAGTTCAAAACAATCTATAATGGAACAAGTTTTTATGTAGTGTTCTTGGGTTGTTATAAAGTGCTTCACACTATAGCAGTCTGCTGATAACACTGTACAACATCTTAGCTAAAAGTTTTCCAGAAGCTATCTTAAAAGTTCTTCAATTAGGTAGTCAGTCAACAGACACGTTTATTCGTCGTTGAGTAAGCCTGAGTTTTCGTTTGAGTCAGTGAGTCAGTCAGTCAGTCAGTCATCCGTTTCCAGGACCCTTGGATCGATGGTATCGGCTGTGTTATCCACGAGTTCTCTGTTGAACGGGCTCACGCGATGGTGATTCGTGAGATGAAGGCTGTCACTGAGGAGATCATCGAAGGTTTGCTGTTGTTGTCGTTGTTGTTGTTGTTGTTGTTGTTGTTGTTGTTGTTGTTGTTGTTGTTGTTGTTGTTGTTGTTGTTGTTGTTGTTGTTGTTGTTGTTGTTGTTGTTGGTGTTGTTGTTGTTGTTGTTGTTGTTATTGTTGTTGTTGTTGTTGTTGTTGTTGTTGTTTTTGTTGTTGTTGTTGTTGTTGTTGTTGTTGTTGTTGTTGTTGTTGTTGTTGTTGTTGTTGTTGTTGTTGTTGTTGTTGTTGTTGTTGTTGTTGTTGTTGTTGTTGTTGTTGTTGTTGTTGTTGTTGTTGTTGTTGTTGTTTTACCATCACTGATGAAATTTCAGAAAAGTCGCACGTTGAAGAGATCCACTTCCAGCCGACCTACATTCACATTCCAGTCGGCTCAACAGCCACAATTACCTGTGAACTGGATCGACAGGTTCGTTGGTCATGTGTTTTCTTTCTTTGGGGTAAATACTGTTACATAATATATATTTTTTTTAATTTTGCTTGTATCTGACAATATTGAGCAGAGATTTTTCTTATGTCTCTTTCAAATGTTTTGGAACCATTTTCAAGGAACCGCTCGTATGGCTGAAGGACGAACATCGCGTCCAGGAAGAGGTGCTGAACTGGCATGTGGAACAGGTAGGGAACGATGATCACTGAACTTGTTTTGAGAAGCACGACAAATAATTAGCGTTTTCAATTAACAGAAATACCCGATAAAAGTTCATACGTATGTCATACATATGTACCTTAACGATTGTAAGGACTTTAGCAAAGAATTAAGAACTAATGATGGAGTTGATGAAGCCCACATCACAGCCCATATCTCTGACTTGTATGAGTTACGGAATACAAAGAAAAAAACTATTTCTGCATCGTGACCAAAAAAAGTCGAATTAAGAATAAAAATACGCCTGACAAAAAACGAGTTCTTTCAAATTTCTACTATCTAGGAGGGAGATAAACAGCATCTGGTTATTACCGACTCACAATTGATGGATTCGGGCACCTACAGCGTGGAGATCGGTGGTCAGCAGCACATCGTGGCCTACGTCTTTGTTGAAGGTCGGTTCAAGTGACTTCGACATAAACTCAAAAAACATGCTACCTTTGTTTCGTCAATCTGTGAGATATTTTTATATGCTCATGCACCATTCAACATTATACGCTTCAATCAACCAACCCTTTTTGCTGCAGAAAACAGCGTATTATGTGAACGATTGATTTCTCGACGATGATGATTTTTGAAACGCGTTTCCGTTTCCAAACATGAACGATATTTTGTACAAAGACATTTTTTATCTCGTGAAATTTTTTGTTACGTTTTGTTATCTCACAAATCCCTCCATGCTTCATTCCTAAAAAATACGCTTCAAAAACCAAACACTAGGCCTTCAATCCCTGCCTAATTCTCCGCTTTCAAACATTCTCAGAATCTTCTCACGATTTCCTGACACCGGCAGCCAAGTGTCTTCGCATCCCTGAAGGTGCCGTGGCCCAGATCGAGTGCGAACTGGATGGTACTTATGAAGTGGCGTGGTACAGGGATGACGAACCCGAACCGTTATCGTCTGGTAGTCGGTACAAGATGCATATCGAGGGAAGTCATCGATCGTTGGAGGTCACCGACACGGTGGTGGGTGACTCTGCCAACTACTTCATCGAGGTCGACGGCCAACGTTATCTGGTCACTCAGCTTGTCGTCGAAGGTACTTTCTAGTCAGAGTCCTTTTGTATGCTATCGCGAAGCCTGATTTAAATTATTTCTCTTTTTTGTATCAAACGTCTGATGCTGTCAGTCATAAGAAAACTTTATGATTTTTTTCTATTTTATCATGACTGATAGTGCCTAGCGTTCGATTCATGATTAAATTTCAACCCTTTATCACATTTACCATGCTTTCTATGACTTCGCATCCATCTTGCTTATGCAGAAACTCCGGTGGCCGTTGCCACGCAGACTCCGTCAACCCAACGTATACCCGAAGGCAGCGTTGCCGAGGTATCTTTTGCATTGAGTCCGGACGCCAAAGAAGTTGTATGGTTCAAGAACGAGGAAGCCTTGGTGGAATCACATACCGATGATCGGTATTCGATGCACCGAGGCGGTATGAAGAGATCTTTGATTATTGAGGACACAATGCTGAATGATTCGGCCATGTACTCGATCGTCGTGGATGGAACTAGATATCAAGTATGCCAGCTGATCGTCGAAGGTTGGCTGGTATACTAATTGACATCTTAGATGAAAGCGGCCGCCTATAATTACGAACTTTAATTTAGAAAATGTAATTGATTAAACTAAAATATGACACCCTCGCTTTTTGATTTATTAACGCTAATGTAACCAACAAGCATCATGAGTATTGTAGTAGTTCACCTAATCTAAATCATCAGACTCGTTAAGTTTTTGTTCTCATCGTTAGAAAAAATGTATTTTCAGAGCACCTCGAATCGCTTCACGAAGTCCACGAACAAGGTCGTCACATCCGTGAACAGGTCGAGGAAGACCACACCGTGCGAGCAATTAAATCTCCACCACCGGAGTTAAACGCCATCGAAGTGATTGAGCTAAACAAGAAGGGTCAGAAGGCAACCATCCCACATACGATCACGATTTCCAATGACATCCAGGAGATGTTCAATGTGAGATGGGGCGAGAATGCAACGCATATCAACGCCGAGTTCTTTGATCTGCTGCGATTCATCGGAGAAGTTTATCATGTATGGAAGGAGACACCGGTGGAAGGTGAGGGAACTAATTATTGAGTGATTGAGTGAGTGAGTGAGTGAGTGAGTGATATTCATCGAGCCTGAGACGTGACTGGCAGAAACCTTCGCTGACCAGTCGCGCATATCAGCTCGTACAGCAGTGGTGCCGAGGCGTATGCAGTCGGGTGTCAGTATTCAGTTGAACCCACTGTACATGATCGGTTAACCAACAGATAAAAAAAAATCACCAGTCAGAAACTGGAGCCTTTGATATGCTACTACTTGGTGGTAATCATCAACCACTTCAGCCATCACATATTCGACGGCTGTTTCCAATGAGACCACGGAGGTCGAAGCTAAGTTCGTACTCGAAAACGCTACCGCTGATGTCAATGTCACCTGTTCGGAAGTAATCCAGCAACAAGAAGCCTTTGGTGCTGATGAGGCTGTATCTTTGAGCATCAACGAATCGGTTGGTTTCGGCTGTTTTCTGCAGTTATGGAAAACTTATGATGAACGTTTTTTTAAAGATGCTGCATAAATTAAACCATCGTAACTTCTTCTTGATTTTTATGGTTTTTTCAACATTTGAAACTTCTGCAGGTATCAATCAACCAACTCGCTCAGAATCATCAGGTTCCTTGTAAACTTCCACTGTCGCTTCTGATAAACTACATGTCGCTTACTATTGTTGTTGTTCTTGTAGAAGATGTTTTTTTTATTTTCGTTAACTCCATCACAAGTTTCAGGCTTCCTTCTATCTGCTCGGACAGAACATGCAGGCCGATTCGACCGCGATTGCAATGCCTCGGGTTGTCGAGCTATCGGAATCGATTGAAATTGACCAGGTGCCCGAGCTCCGATCACAAATGTCAATTGAGGTGAGTCTTCTATAAACATATTGGCTAAAGATAAAAATGTATTGCAAGATCGTTAAACGAGGTACTCATCTGATACGAAAACTATCTCACCTCAGCATATGAAGATGAAAAAAATACTTGTGTATCTTACTTGGAAGCTTGGGCTCACGTTAATCTTCCTGCATGTTTCAGTCCGATATCGGCTCCCAAGCATCTTCATTTGGTCTACCACTGGACCCGCCCGCATTCACCGTACATCTGGAGTCCACCGAGTCTCAAATCGGTTCCAAGGTGGTTTTACGTGCCAACGTTATCGGGTACCCGACACCTGCGGTGCAGTGGTTTGTTGATGGTGACCGCATCACCTCGTCCAGGTGAGGATAATCGGAAAAGATGTCGTTTTTTATTCATAGGAGAGATATAAAACTTAAATGACCAATTTTTTTATCAACATTGTAAAAAGAAACAATAAAACGATAGAAAAACATTACCAGTTTCTACAAATTTATGACGAGTTATTCATGCAGTTATGATAATTTTTTTCATAACTGTGCTCAATACTCGCATAGCATTACTTTACCTAGTAAAGAAAGTGGTAATTTTTATTACAGTTATCACTTACGATGGGATAAAGACAGATATATTTCATATAACTAGCAATGATTCCGTGTCGGAATAAAATGTATTTTCGACCGATAAATTAACTAAATATCTGACCTAATGGCTAATAAGATGATGAAAGTATTATCTTTTTAGTGACTACGAAATCATTTGCGAAGACGGTTGCTGCATCTTGACAATCAACAATGCCGTCCAAGAGGACGAAGGCCGGTACACAGTCGAAGCAGTGAATGCAGTCGGTAGAGCTACGACCAATGGATACTTGAAGATCGGTTAGGCACCGAACACTTAAAATAGATGTAATCATATTGTTATCTCATTTTTTTACTGTGCTTATGTTTTCAGTTGACACGGCTCCTGAACCTGTCTCAGTTTCCTCAGCCTCTTCAACGTCCTCGGAGTTACCGCTGCAGGCACCTATCTTCACACTGGCATTGAGAGACACTCTCGTCCAACAGGGTCAACAGCTGCGGCTTAAGGTAAACAACTGAATGATTCTTGTCTTTTTTTAGTTTAATTCACTTTTCTCTCGATTTTCTATCATCTATCGATTGACAAATAAGCTATGTAATTAACATTCATTGAAACATTGTGAGCAGCAGTATATCATAAACTTTGAGACTGTTCTATGAAGAAGAAATAAAACATATCTGATTATAATTTTGGTGTCGATGAAACAATAGCACGCTGATTTATCCAATAAGTACTTAAAGTTACGTCTCTTCATTAAACTTTCGATTACAAATTAAACGTTAAATTTTATTTTCAGGGTATCATCAGTGGTTATCCAGTGCCGGCAGTTACGTGGTATAAGGACGGCAAGAAGATTGAACCTGATGAGGACATGGACATCATCTTTGACGATGGTATCGCGCTGTTGACGTTTGCCACAGCCAGCGAAGTTGACCTGGGCGAGTACACCTGTGAAGCGGTGAACGCTGTCGGCAGTGCCACGTCCACTTGCCTAGTAGACTATATTGGTGAGTTTAGCTTGAGTTTCTTGAGTCTGTATTTTTTACTGTACTGTATTTTTTTATCGCTTCCATATCGTTTCCTGCTATTTTGTTGTGTTCTTTCGTACGCCTGGTATGTTTTCTAAACCCACAACCTGTTAAATTTCACCCTAAAAATTCTGTCGTACTGAAGGCCTTCCCGAACGTGACCTGATGACAGCCAGCTCAGCCTCCATGGAATCAACTACTTCACCCGACAGTGCACCCGTATTCGTGCTTAAGTTGAGCAGCGTTGAATCTGAGCTGAAGCGATCCGTCTATCTCAAATGCAACGTCAAAGGTGCTCAATCCTATGCTTTATTATTTTGAATCTGTGCTTTGGTGTTTTTTCAACAGGAACACATTTTCCTACTTTCGGAAACTTCCTCACTTCACTGTTAATGCGCAGTTTACTTGAAATATTTGAAGCCGATTTTAACATGTACTTAAATAATTTACTCTAACCCAATACCCTTTGCTTATGCGTAGGTTTCCCCGTGCCTGATGTTGCTTGGCAGTTTAACGGCGAACCCCTGGAAGAAGGCAACGGTGTTCGATTGGTTTACGAGGATGGCGTCTGTTTAATGCAGATTGATCGGCTTCGACAGGAAAATCTCGGTCAATACACCTGTGTGGCTGAGAATTATGTCGGCCGTGCAACTACTACATGCAGCCTGCACCTAACCGGTAACCTTTGCGCTCTTGATAACAAACTGATTTCAAATTATTATTTATATTATGGTGAATTGCTCATCTAATCAATTATTGTTAAAAAGGTACCACCCACAGCTTTCATATTTCTTGATGAACAGAACGCAGTCGCTTATTCAATTTGTATTTTATATATGTAACTGAAATCGATGGAACACACTTGTTTGATGTTTTGGCGTGGATAAAACAAGTTTATTTAACAAATTTATTTAAGTGGATATATGAAGTCCTATTCCAGGATGTAGCGTATGATGAGATCATCTTTTCAGAAGCTTCCCGTATCACCACGACCACTACGGCCACATCTGAGATCTCTTCCGTCAACCAGGCGCCACATTTTACTCAACTACTTGAGGACAAAACGGTGGCCGGCACACATCCATTGAAACTGAAATGCCACGTGATTGGCGCTCCCATCCCCGAAGTCGTCTGGTTCAAGGACGGTCAACCTGTGGAAGAATCGTTAGATAACCCAACCATATTTTATATTTTTATTTATCAAATATGTTATAAACTTAGACACTTGAATGCCTTCTCATATATCAACGTTTTTATGATCTTTCCTTCTCAGGAAAACTGTTTTCGAAGACGGCATCTGTGTATTGGTGCTTGACAAGACTGAATCTGAAGATGCCGGTGTTTATGAATGTTTCGCGGAAAACATTGTCGGACGTGCCGCCACTACGTGCACCATCAATGTCATATGTGAGTTTGATTTATTTTTTGAATTATTATCTTTTTATTATTCTCTTATTTCTTTTATTCAATTTTCAATTTTTTCATATCTTTGCGCATTTCTTCTTCTCATCAAACTCTCATCCCATCACTTCATCGAAATATTCATTATACACACCACTTTTTTAAGTTTATTCTACAACACTTAAAACCCCCATCTCTTCGCTTATGTTTTTTATGAATTGCAATGCAATCAAGTTTGCGCCTGTTTTTCATTTCTGCACGAGGATTAATCAGCATGCTATCGGACACAATCGCCACATTTCAGCGATTGACATAAGTGAAGTCGGCACGAGTGTCACCGATCTGATGGCACCCGTCTTCACGGTGCCTCTGGTCGACAAAGCCATTACGACCGGTGCGACAATTCGTATGAAGTGCCACGTCAAGGCTGAGCCTCAGCCACAGGTGCAATGGTACAAAGACGATCAGCCGATCGAAGGTGGCACCTATGAGGATGGCATTGCCATTCTGGATCTGCAGCACGTGTCAGCCGATGCCAATGCCACTTATACATGCGTGGCTACCAACGTCCGCGGTACGGCACGTACCGACTGTCGACTTGAGATCACAAGTTTGTCTCCCACTTCACACCCTTGAGCTGTCATAATAACTTATATTAGTTCTTTTTTTTGATATCAGTCCATTGCCATCTGTCCATGCTTCTACCCATGCTGATCATTTCACTGCAGCATTGGACATCAGCGAGTCGACCACGCAGAGCGAGTTGTCGGCACCCAAGTTCACGGTTGCACTGCGCGAAACCGAGGTGGTGCGTGTCGGTGAAACGATACGACTCAAGTGTAACGTCAAGGGTGTACCCATGCCCGAAGTAGAGTGGCGACGTGACGGTCAAGTCATCACTACCGGTGATCAGATTTATGAAGATGGTATCGCCATATTAGAAATCGAACGTGCCGACCAGCATTCGGATGCCGTTTATACTTGTATCGCGTTCAATGCAGCTGGTCGTGCAGAGACTACCTGCAAGCTTGAGATAACTTGTGAGTTCTTGCCTGAATTTCTAAGTGATCAAGTGGGATTCCCCGGTTTTGCCGTGTAACGGGGCGTGATTGCTGTATTGTTTTTGCATGAATGAGTGAAGTTGTCTGATTCCATGAATGTTTGACATCTTTGATCATTGTTGTTGTTTGATGGTAGTTACAATCAGTTTAAAGATAAAAGCCGTGGTTTATATCATGTAAGCAGTATATGAAAAGGTATTAAAAAACAATCATGATCACTTGTGCATCTGACTAACAAAAACGTTCTACCCTTTGTTTCTAGCCACCGACATTCACAGAACCCAAGAGAGCCGTCAGCATGCGTCGGTCCAAATCTTGGAGTCTGTGACTGCGCGCACTGACATGAGCACTCAAGAATGTTTAACACATGTCACCAAGGTTGAGATTGAACGTGCCGAACAAGAGGCTTACGCCATTGGCATGTGCGCTGTGTCATCTCAGGCCCGAGCCAGTTTGACGAGTGAGTACCAAAATTGTTTTTGCTAATTAAATCTCACGGAAAAGTTTTTACGTAAATGGTTTGAAACTCTTCTAATTCTGAAAAGTTTGTCGTATTTTCCACGATTAGACATGAGCACTGTGTTCGACATTAGTTCTCTGTCAACTTTCAATGTGCTATACCTCCGTCATCTGTTCCAGCAACACTAACGAAAAAACCAACCGTTGTGCATGAATCCGAGATTGTGCTTGACCGCGCCGAGGAGGAGGCCTACGCCGTTGGTCTCCACCAAATGACGAACATCACCAAACTCACCGGGTCCATCGGTGGTACAGAAATTCGCACCAAAATGGCAGACATTCGACATTCCACCGAGTTGGAACGCGGTGAAGAGGAAGCTTACGCCATTGGCCTGCTTGCGGCTGATGTTCGCGAACAACGCGAGGCGACCATGTACGATCGAAGCACTAAACGACAAGATCTCGACATCGAATTCGACATTGAACGAGCCGAACAAGAAGCGTACGCTATTGGTCTGATCGAACTGATCAGCCGATCATCGGTTCAGGCGACGTTCACAATTGGAGTCGCTTCTTGTGAGTTGTCCAGTTAACTTGACTTGACTTGCTGAACTATTGACTTCTGCTTAGCACGGTTTTCTTGTACTCTTGCATCCCACTGCCTTGTTACGTATTAACTCAACATTGCCATGAATCTGCTATTCACCACAAAGTTTTACTCAATATTCCTATTCATTGTATTGAAGACAATTGTTGTTTTGCAAAATTTTATTGTTGCTTTATTCCCTCGGCTCTGTCAGCTTTCTGTGGACTAGTAGGACTGTCGTTCTATTAGGTTTTCTGTGCGCGCAAACTCTGCAAATTAAGCTTGAATTTTAATGTATTTACTTTTTTAGACGTGTGTTTGCTGTGATATGCTGTTTAGTATACCCTTAAAGACTACTGCCATTCGTACTTTCCTTTCTGTTCTCACTATTATGTGTTCTCTGTGTAATTACTTATACGGTGTATAACTTATATGGATAGGTTTTGAAAAGTTTCAACGCGCCTGAATTTCCAATATTTTTTTTTTATTAAATAGTTTTACTTATTTCCTAATAAAATAATTTCACCTCTGTGGCTCATTTCTTTCTAATTTCTTCTTTCTCACGCCTTCAGACTTTTTTCTTTCAATGTTTTCTTTCTTTGCACCTGATAAACTATGAAACAACGATACTGTTTGGATCAACTTGGCTGCGATTAAATTTGTTTTATCCAGGTGAATCAAGCGCGAAGAATATTAGTTTGGTTAATCAACTTTGAAACGTTCAGTTATAACAAACTTGTGTAAACATGCAAGAAAAGTAACCAAATCTTTTAGTAACAGAATATACAAAATTAACTATGTATGTATTTATGTGAAAACTATGTATAACAACGTATCGAAAATAGGTCAATGGAAGTGTGCGATAAAACGAAAATAACAAACAGTCAGTGTTTATTTAGTTGTAACCACGACTCATGATATCCTGTACGTTTTGTGTTTAGCCTTTGGTGCATAAAAATTGCAACATTTGCAAGAAAATCTATGTTTAGCGTCTTGTTAGACGATTCGTTTAACATTAGCCAGCTTAATTGAAAGCTTTCAAAAAAAACAAGCTGAAACATGGTAATCTTTTTTAATATCTACATATGGATGAATATCTGTGAATCTATGGAAATAGTGCTTGAGACGGTTATACAGGCGATCATGCTAGCGTTACATAACGATTCAATGTTTAATGTAACTGAAGCTTATGTTTCATTACTTGGATTGCGCGTTGGAAATCGCTGGTGTATGATTTTTCTTCAACATGACTATCATCAAGATCATCATCATTATCATGATCATCGTCGTCAACATCCACAACGTTTGATAATCAACTCATCGCCATCGTTTGTTAGAAGGCTATCCTAGAACCATTCATGTGCTAAATGTGCTTGTTAACGTCATTGTTGCAACACTTCTAATCAACAACACCAACCAACAACACTGGTTTAATCGTCCACTCAACCATCACTTTACAGCTGCCAACGTGGAACTCACCGTTGCTAAACAAACCTCGGATGCAGCCGATGTAACCGTTTTCATCGCCGAAGTAGAGCGGACCAACATTGTGAAGGATCGTCTTATGACGGTCAGCCAGCAGAAAAGCTCCGAAGAAAATACAACAACGATGCTATTGTTTGACAGACCAGCCGATACGGCTAATCTAGTCAACATCTACCAATTGTCAACTAATCAAACGGTGTTGGCCAGTTTTTACACACGAGGAACTACGCGTGAGTTGTTGGCTCTCAATCATTTTTTATTGCAGTCAACTGATTTCAATCCAAAAAACCTGCGGTTTTAACTATGATGTCAAAGTTCAAAGATCAAAACAAACCCTTACGGTTTCCCTCTGTAAGCTGGCGTAGACTGAACTCTGAAACGAACTCTTCAGGCTGCGAGGTGACCATTCGACTAGACAAGAAGGAACAGACAGATGAGTCAACGGCTGAGGTGGTTAACTACAAATCTCTGACTCTCGAACAAGATGTAGTCGTTTCAAGAAAACATACGTCCGGCGTTGAAGCCCGAACAACTGTGTCTCTCAAAAAGCAACAAGCACAAGAATCCCTGCACTGTGAGATTCAAATTCAAGAGTTTGAGAAAAAAGCTCAACGAATCTACCCGATTGGGACCGCCCGTGAGTGACTAAGAAAACTGTAAATCTCTCAGTGGAAATTTTCATTACTATCTAAATTTTTTTGCAATTTTCTCATTTAAATTTAATTAAAAATGACTGAAATCGAAAAACTTCAAAACTAGAGTTATAAAAAGTTCATCGGAAAATAATTTTTAGACAGCGAGGTGTTCGTTGAACTGACTGGCGACCAACAAATCCATAACTCGACAGTCATTGGGATTGATTCACAAGTTGAGTCGGTCAGTAAACAGCTGGCTTTACTTCTGAAGAAGAACTTGCTTGAAGAAACCGGTATTGTTGTAAACTTCAATCAAGCGTCCCCAGTTGAATTCGTCGACAGCACTTTCATATTCTACAGTCAAGAATTCGTCAAGCTGACGGTCTATCTAGTCGGCACAGCACGTCAGTTCTTTTAGGACACTGTTATTCTTACTACCTTTTTTTATTGAATTCACCAGCTTATCGGCGAGTCTAAACATGATGAGTGACTATTACTTAGTTGCAGGTTGCGACTTGAGCCTGGACTTGAAGAACAAGACCATCGAGAACATCATCAAACAGATTTGCGTCTCCGAATGCGTAGTCGAAACCGTTTGTCTCCAGTCTAAGGCTCAGAGCGATTCAAAAATTATTGTGGAGCTGAATCTAGCAGACAATTCTCAATACGATGTCGCTGAATGTGTGTTCCTTATCTATGAACATGCGGCATCCTCATTCACTGTCTATCACATAGGCACGAAACGTTTGTGCTTTTCTTTATCAGACTTAAAATAGATTTGAAACGTCTTAGAAGTCTGAAAATTATTCTAGCACGTTGCAGGCTGCGAGATTTCTGCCGAGTTCAACAATGCTAGCGCTGAGGTCGTTGAGGCAGCATGTCTGGCTGAACATACTCTACAAATGATCAAAATGACTGTAGTAGGAGCACGTGAAGAGCGAATAAATGAGAATGTAATCATCGATAATATTCCCGTGCAGCACGGCGCCGATTCAGCGTTTCATATCTTTGATTGCGCCAATGCTGTGGCTAATATCTATCCCGTCGGGACCGCAAGTGAGTATTAGTAGTGCCCTGTTGACCGATATAGAGTTCTATGTGGTAAAGTTAGATGAAACCTTTTTCAATATAAATCATATGAACTGAAAAAATCCTAAATTTAGCGTCTTTAGTTTCGTTGAAAAAACGGGAAAGGTTTCGTGCAGTTTCTCGAGTATACATGCGTTTTTATTAGATTAGTTAATCAATTAACTTCAGCTTTTTCGTATGCTTTAGCTTGCGAACTCGACATCATGGTCGAAAGTCAAGGTAGCCAAAGTTTCGATGCAACAGCTTTGCTGGCATACTACAACATTATTGGAATCGTAGAACACCTGCGCGTTCAAAGCAAACAAGAGACAAGTCTGACCGTCCGACTAGACGAATGCACTCAAAACGAAAATATTGGATGTGTATTCAATATCTTCGAGCGCGCCAGCCAACATGACAATGTTTATCCTGCAGGAACAGCGAGTAAGTAGACTGTTTCGTAAATTTTGTAAGTTTAGAAGACGTTTAGAGGAACCTTCATAGTCTACTCTGTAGCCTCTTCTGCATATCAATTGGACTCAACAAATTCCAGGCTGCGACCTCAAGATTGAACACGTCAATCAATCCGAGCAGCTGAGCTTGACAGTCTTACTGAATGAATCTGTGTGTTCCACGGGCAATGCCAAAGTTAAGCAACAGAAGAAATCAAAAGAAGATGTCTGCTTTGACGTCAATTGGAAGCACGAAGGCAGCCATGAAGCTGTTTCCCGTTCGATCATGCAACATACTCTTGAGATAATCGCGTGCTGTATCTATCCCGCTGGAACTGCATGTGAGTTTCACAAACTCAAATAAGATCAGTAATCTTAAAAATACCTCTCTTCAATTGTAAATCGCACTATCTTTCAGCGACAAACATGGAAGTACATCTGAATCAGAACTCCCAGCAACTGCAGTTAGAACTCTTGGCAGCTGAGAAGAATCACATAATATACGGAGCGCATTTGCAACAATCAAGTGTATCCGATGATGTGTCAGATATCAATCTGACAGGTCATGCCGTCAACGAAGACATCAGTGTTATAACTGTAGATCGAGTATCCGAACAAATGTCAGCATCTATTTATCCGTCAGGCTCAGCTCGTGAGTTCATTGTTCTAATTAAAATACAGTATGTAATTTGTACTAGATACCCAGCCAGAAATCTCGTTAGTCAACACGATACAACTTTCAGGCGTAGATCTCTCTGCCGAGCTCCGATCACTGGTGATTTTGAATGACGTTACAGCTACTTTAGCTGAACGCAAGAAAGACCAATTTTCACAGAGATTGATTGAAACTACTCAATCAAACGCTGAGACTATTGTAAGTCTGCAAAACCAAATGCAAAATCAGACAACTGTGGCCGAGTTCAACGTTGTCGACTACAGTTCCTGTGCGAAGTACATCTATTCCGTTGGCACTGAACGTAAGTCACTTCTGCTCACTGATTTTTTCATAGCAAAGCAAATAAATTAGTTCTTCAATTTATTTCTTTACAGTTTCTGAATTGACTACGGGACTCGATAACAACGCGTTTGATCAACAAAACATAACTGTTGTCATCGAAGACAGCGAGCGTATGAAGGCAAATGCTCAACTTCGTGCTCAGTCAGAAACCACCATCACTCATGATACCCAACTGTGTCGAGCTACGAATGAACTGAATGACTCAGCTCTACTCAAAGTGCAAGCCTTTGATTCATTCCACAAGGACGTGTTCCCAACTGGTGTGGCACGTGAGTCATGTTATAATAAAACTAAACAAATACAGTTGAGATATGCAAGTGAACATGAGGTAGTGATCAAAAATTTAATTACCGGACATAATTATGAGTCATTATGCACGCCTAAGCGATTTTAATGTTTAAGATAGTTCAAATGAAAAAGACAATTAAGTTGTGGAACAGCAATAAAAAAACGGGGGAGGGTCGGGTCTTCAAGTCTGAATATATACCGAAGAATCAGGATAAACCTAAATTGCACTACATGGCGTATACATACGTTACCATTCTTTTTGTGACACATTCATATATTCGGTACAGTAATAGTCTTCGATTGAGCTTTTAATAGCATTTTTAGGACAACTGGTATTAAGAACCTTAACTTCTAGGCTGCGAACTCAATGTGGAGCAAACGAAGCTCAGCAACAAACAGAGTTCGACCTGTTTGTTACATGATACGGTTGATGCTTCCGTCAGTGGTATAGTACGCCTGCTGAAGAAATCTGAAGCGGTTGCTTTAATCGACCTTGATTTGAAGAAAGCGGACCACAATGAGACTGTTGAGTGCACTGTCGTACATCAACATCATGAGCAGCGCCATGCTGAAATCTACTCAATCGGAACTGCCTGTGAGTAAATTAAGCTAGGATAATCGATTACTTAAGAAAACATAAGAATTGATTTTCATAACATTTAGTTTTAATACAACATGTAATAAGACCACGCATTTACAGGCTGCGAAATCAATGTGGAGCAAGCAAAGACTGGCTACAAAGAAAGTTCGACTTGTTTGTTGGATGATACAGTGTTTGCCTACATCAGTGGTACAGTACATACGCTCAAGAAATCTGAAGCGAACGTCTCAATCGACCTGGACTTGAAGAAAGCGAGCCACAATGAGGCTGTTGAGTGCGCTGTCGTAGAACAACACCATGAGCTTGTCCAGGCGGAAATCTACTCAATCGGCACTGCATGTGAGTATATTACGATATGATAATCTACTTTATAAAACTTTAAAATTGCTTTTCATTGCAAATTGTTTGATACAATCAGTACAACTGGTGATAAAACCATGCATTTCTAGGCTGCGAACTCAATGTGGAGCAAGCGAAGCTTAGTGAAAAGCAGAGTTCGACTTGTACGTTGCATGATGCGGTTGTTACCTACATCAATGGAATAGTACGACTGCTCAAGAAATCTGAAGCGAATGTCAAAATCGATCTCGATTTGAAGAAGGCGAGCAACATAGAAACTGCTGAATGCGCTATTGTACAACAGCATCATGAGCAGCTCCAGACTGAAATCTTCTCAATCGGAACTGCACGTGAGTAAACTAAGCTGGGATAACCTATTACTTAAGTAGACTTTAGAAGTGCTTCTCAAAACATTTCGTTTTATTGCAATTGATGATAAGACCACAAATTTTTAGGCAGCGAACTCAACTTGGAGCATACGAAGCTTAGCAACAAGCTGAGTTCGACTTGTTTGTTACAAGATGCGGTTGTAGCCTACATCAGTGGTACAGTACGCCTGCTGAAGAAATCTGAAGCAAACGCCAACAATGACCTTGATTTAAAGAAAGCGAGCAACATTGAGACTGTTGAGTGCGCTGTTGTACATCAAAATCTTGAAATTGTCAAGGCAGAAGTTTATTCAATTGGAACTGCATGTGAGTATATTAAGATAAAGTGTTCTACTTCAGAAAAATTAAAAATTACTTCTCATAATTTTTTTTCATAAAACTGGGAATAAGACCATGAACTTTTAGGTTGCGAACTCACAGTGCAGCAAGCGAAGACTAGCTACAAGGAGAGTTCGACTTGTTTGTTACATGATACGGTGGTTGCTTACATCAGTGGTACAGTACGCCTGCTGAAGAAATCGGAAGCTAACGTCTCAATCGAACTCGATTTGAAGAAAGCGAGCAACGTTGAGGCTGTTGAGTGCACTGTAGTACATCAACATCATGACCTGGTCAAAGCGGAAATCTACTCAATCGGAACAACACGTGAGTATAATGAGATAGGATAATCTACTTTATAAAGCTTTAGAGTTGCTTTTCATAGCGATTCGTTTTAATACAACTGGTAATAATACCATGAACTTGTAGGCTGCGAACTGAATGTGGAGCAAACGAAGATTACCAATGAGCAGAGTTCGACTTGCTTGTTACATGATACGGTTGTTGCCTACATCAGTGGTACTGTACGCCTGCTGACGAAATCGGAAGCGAACGCCAACATTGACCTTGATTTAAAGAAAGCAAGCAACATTGAAACTGTTGAGTGTGCTGTTGTACATCAACATCATGAACTTGTAAAGGCAGAAGTTTATTCGATTGGAACTGCATGTGAGTAAATATATGAAGATAGGATAATCTACTTTAGAAAACTTTTAAAATTGCTTTTCAATGCAAATTATTTCAATAAAACTGGTGATAAAACCATGCATTTCTAGGCTGCGAACTCAATGTGGAGCAAGCGAAGATTAGTGAAAAGCAGAGTTCGACTTGTACGTTGCATGATGTGGTTGTTGCCTACATCAATGGAATAGTACGACTCGTCAAGAAATCTGAAGCGAATGTCATAATCGATTTCGATTTGAAGAAGGCGAGCAACATAGAAACTGCTGAGTGCGCTATTGTACAACAGCATCGTGAGCAGCTCCAGACTGAAATCTTCTCAATCGGAGCTGCACGTGAGTAAACTAAGCTAGGATAATCTATTACTTAAGTAGACTTTAGAAGTGCTTCTCAAACATTTCGTTTCATTGCAATTGATGATAAGACCACAAATTTTTAGGCAGCGAACTCAACTTGGAGCATACGAAGCTTAGCAACGAGCTGAGTTCGACTTGTTTGTTACAAGATGCGGTTGTAGCCTACATCAGTGGTACAGTACGCCTGCTGAAGAAATCTGAAGCAAACGCCAACAATGACCTTGATTTAAAGAAAACGAGCAACATTGAGACTGTTGAGTGCGCTGTTGTACATCAACATCATGAACTTGTCAAGGCAGAAGTTTATTCAATTGGAGCTGCATGTGAGTATATTTTAAGATAAATTGTTATACTTCAGAAAACTTACGAATTACTTCTCATAATTTTTTTCATAAAACTGGGAATAAGACCATGAACTTTTAGGTTGCGAACTCACAGTGCAGCAAGCGAAGGCTAGCTACAAGGATAGTTCGACTTGTTTGTTACATGATACGGTGAATGCTTACATCAGTGGTACAGTACGCCTGCTGAAGAAATCGGAAGCTAACGTCTCAATCGAACTCGATTTGAAGAAAGCGAGCAACGATGAGGCTGTTGAGTGCACTGTAGTACATCAACATCATGACCTGGTCAAAGCGGAAATCTACTCAGTCGGAACAGCACGTGAGTATGCTGAGATAGGATAATCTACTTTGTAAAGCTTTAGAGTTGCTTTTCATAGCGATTCGTTTTAATACAACTGGTAATAATACCATGAACTTGTAGGCTGCGAACTCAATGTGGAGCAAACGAAGATTAGCAATGAGCAGAGTTCGACTTGCTTGTTACATGATACGGTTGTTGCCTACATCAGTGGTACTGTACGCCTGCTGACGAAATCGGAAGCGAACGCCAACATTGACCTTGATTTGAAGAAAGCAAGCAACATTGAGACTGTTGAGTGTGCTGTAGTACATCAACATCATGAACTTGTAAAGGCAGAAGTTTATTCGATTGGAACTGCATGTGAGTATATTAGGATAAAATGTTCTTGTTCAGAAAACTTAAGAACTGCTTCTCATAATTTTTTTTCTCATAAAACTGGTAATAAGACCATGAACTTTTAGGTTGCGAACTCTTTGTGCAGCAAGCGAAGACTAGCTACAAGGATAGTTCGACTTGTTTGTTACATGATACGGTGGTTGCTTACATCAGTGGTACAGTACGCCTGCTAAAGAAATCGGAAGCTGACGTCTCAATCGAACTCGATTTGAAGAAAGCGAGCAACGTTGAGGCTGTTGAGTGCACTGTAGTACATCAACATCATGACCTGGTCAAAGCGGAAGTCTACTCAATCGGAACAGCACGTGAGTATACTGAGATAGGATAATCTACTTTAGAAAGCTTTAAAGTTACATTGCATAGCGATCCGTTTTATTACAACTGGTAATAATACCATGAACTTGTAGGCTGCGAACTCAATGTGGAGCAAGCGAAGATCAGCAGCGAGCAGAGTTCAACTTGCTTGTTACATGATACGGTTGTTGCCTACATCAGTGGTACTGTACGCCTGCTGACCAAATCGGAATCGAACGCCAACATTGACCTTGAGTTAAAGAAAGCGAGCAACATTGAGACTGTTGAGTGCGCTATTGTACATCAACATCATGAACTTGTCAAGGCAGAAGTTTATTCAGTTGGAACTGCATGTGAGTATATTAGGAAAAAATTTTCTACTTCAGAAAACTTAAGAATAGCTTTTCATGTTTCTTCTTCTTCATAAAACTGGTAATAAGACCATGAACTTTTAGGTTGCGAACTCACAGCGCAGCAAGCGAAGACTAGCTACAAGGACAGTTCGACTTGTTTGTTACATGATACGGTGGTTGCTTACATCAGTGGTACAGTACGCCTGCTGAAGAAATCGGAAGCTAACGTCATAATCGATCTCGATCTCAAGAAAGCGAGCAACATTGAGGCTGTTGAATGCGATGTCGTACATCAACATCATGACCTGGTCAAATCGGAAATATATTCAATCGGAACAGCATGTGAGTATACTGAGATAATATTTTTTTATGAAAAGTCTGAATTCGCCACTGTATTTGCAGCGACTACATTCGAGATCAATCTCAATAAGGACGCCGAACAACAACAGTTGCAACTTCTGGCTACAGAGAAGAATTATACTACCTACGAAGTGCAGATACAACAGACGAGCGAACTCGATGCTGCGTCAGAAATGAGTTTGAATGGTAAAACTGTAGAAGAGCATGTCGGCGTAAATCTACTGGACCAAGCTTTTGACAGCGCGATCGTTTACATCTATCCATCTGGCTCAGCTCGTGAGTTCATTTTGTCAGAAAACTTCGTTTTTTAGTTCGTTTATTACTATAAGTTGTCATTGCAGAAACACAACTATCATCGGACTTGCAACGTGAGCTGTACTCAGAAGCACTAACAGTAACTTTGATCGAGCCAAAGCAAGAGGTTTTGTCGCAGAAACTAACAGCGACTACAACGTCAGAAATCATTACAAGCATTGATCTGCAAAAGCATATCCCGATACAAGAAACCCAGGGAGAATTCCTCATTGCTGACTACACTTCTTTCAAGCAAAACATCTATTCGGCTGGTAGTGAACGTTAGTCTTCACTGACCACACATAACCATTCTTCATTGAAAACTTTTTTTGATAAGCAACACTGTTTCAGTTACGGAGTTCTCTCTAGAAATAGAGAAGACCAGACTCACTCAACAAAGCGTTGAGATATTGTGCATGGATGTTGAACATCTTCAATCGGTCGCTGTACTTCGCGCTCAATCTGAATCTGCCGTCAATCAGGAAGCCCAGCTGAATCGTGAGAGCAGCAAGCTGAATGCTTTAGCCGAGTTTTCTATACACGAGATTGAGCAGGCCCGGAAGGATGTGTTCCCAACTGGCATGGCACGTGAGTGACAAATTTCATACACACAATCAAAATTTTCTCCAAATTTAATCTACTCATTTGCAGTAACCGAACATCAGCTGCTGCTAGAAAATCACGGCGAGGTCAATGATGCCGTGGTCCACATCGCTGACTCAATGTTGATGTCGGTATCGACTACTGTTGTGCTGAAGAAAATTGTGAAAGAAGTCACAGAACAGAAAGTTGAAATGAAGAAGGAAGAATTGAAATCATCGACTGAAGATGCTACTTTGGTGTCATCGATGATTAAGACCGAGTCAACAAAAGACACACTCTGTGTCTGTCTTGATAGTGACCAGTCTGTTGTTAAACTACATATCGGCTCGCGTGGGCAAACCGTAACGTGTAAGTGATTCCATGTGGATTTCACGCGCAACTCTGTGTAACACGCTGATCTAAGCTTTTAATGTGAAACAAATTTTTTAATTAAATATAGTTCTGTTAGCAATGTATGTAATATTTATGTATAGATGTGTTCTGACTAAAGTGATTTTTCCTCAAATACAGTATCTGTATTGTTATTTTTGCACTCATCTATTTGCTTACTGAATCATTTTTCTTCTGTTACGCACGCTTGTAAAAACATATCTTCTTTCAGAACTGTTATGTTTTATACTCATACAATAGTCATACAATGTTGTTATCTACTAAAATATTAAATGCTTTATGATTCATATCCAACACACTCTTTCTCTAGCGTCATTTTTACACTCTTTAACCTTGAAATTTTAGTTCAAATATCCTACTAGCCTAATCTTTGCCTTACCTTACTAACTAATCTCTCTGGAACCTTTCCATCTACAAGTGTAACCAATCACCAATTACTATCATCAAAGTTCTCTATGTTTATTTATGTTATTTCCTGTAATAAGTTGATGAAAACAAAGACGTTCAAGAAAATTTATGTGAATTCTCAGCTCATCTTCAGAATTACAGCGTCTGATTTCATCAAGTGGCTTTTAATGAATGTCAAAAGATCGAGATGATTGAAAATTAACATATCTTAACATTTCAGATGCAGACGTCAGCGAGGCCCGCAGCAGCGAAGCTCTGGATGCTCCACGATTCGTTGTGCCACTGATTCCCATGGAGGTCACGATCGGTGAGAAGATCCAGCTCAAATGTACCGTGATAGGTTCACCTCAACCAGAAGTCGAATGGCTCCGCGACGGTCAACCGATCAATGAAGAGTTGGTGGTGGTTTTAATTAGATTTTTCTTTGGAATTAATTTTTTTTGTATTGTACAAAAAAGGCACCGGTTTTTTTGTCATGTTCGTCATATATTTTTTATTTCGTATTACGATATTTAGTATGACATTTCAAGACAAAACGTAACCTACTTCAATACAAATGTCTACCTTCGAATCACTTAGACATTAATTAATCCTTAAACCAAATAGTTGTTAAATTTTTTGTAAAAACCCAAGTTTCATCAAGTTAACCAACTTAGGTTCTCACTAATCACGTATCATCAAAATTTGATGTGTTTCAACCCAGGGTTTGAACCAGGACTATCGTATTGCAAATCCGGCGTTTAAAACAATCACATTTTTAGAGATGTCAAGCGCACTTATGAAGATGGCATCGCCATTCTGGAACTCAATGCTGACTCCACCGAAATGGAAAGCACTTTCACGTGCGTAGCCAGGAATGTAGTGGGCGCAGCTGAGACCATGTCAATTGTTGTGGCAGGTATGGCTTTTCTCAGTTAGAGTCAGTCAATGATTTCATCAAATTTTTAAATAAGTAATTAAAGTATAATGTCGGTAAATCAGTCAGTTAGTGGGTTTCTTCAATATCAGTGTGTCAGTTAATGAGTATTAACTATTTTCGGTCGTATGCTACACGGTTTTGCCGCCAAACAGTCAGTCAGTCAATCAGTTATTTACTCAGTAACTACGTATTTTACTCAAAACTACTTGTGTCGTTGAAGTAAGCAACGAGTACGTTACGTCAGTGAAATCTGAACTTTACTTGTAGGACGTAAAACTGCCGAGATCACGCTTAGCGCGGAGCTCACCCGTGAATCGGCAACCGCAGTGGTTGACGCAGTGATCGCAGTCATGGATGAAGATGAGCTGAGTGTCTGTGTGTCATTGAAAGAGCTGAAACGTCGTGAAGAACGTATTGCACTCATTTCACAGCTGAGACGAGAGGGCTTCAGTGACGAAGTGATCATCACGCTGGCTATCAGTATGTGCGAAACCATTCTGGCCACTCTGAAAGGTGAGTTAATATGATGTCTAACTCAAAGAATTGTTTTGTAACGTGAAACTGTTTAAATAAAATGAAATTTTTTTATACGAATATTTTTGCAATAAATTTTATAAGGCTGATTTTTATGGCTGGTACTGACTGAATATACTATAAATATTTTCTTTCAGCCACCACCGACTCCTCAGCAGATGCTGAAGTGGACCTCACTATCGAGGACATCAGCGAAGACCTTGAAGTCGTCCTCCAAGATATTCCTTACGAAAAAGCCGAGGCCATTCTTGCCGCAATGAAGAAGGAAGAACTGTTGAAAGACATCGATCTAATCAAAGAAGAACTCGTTGAAGGAATGCAGCTGACGTTGGCCGATAGCGAGGAACATCATGTTACGTTCAACTCATTATGGGCTGGTACCAAGATCATCGAGCATCAAGTCTCGTTGGATTTGATTGCAGAAACCGAGGAAGTCTCTGTAGATGCCGTTGAACAAATCTATGAAGCCGCCGTCCAACATTTGATGGCCGCTGCATTGGAAGAGATCGTTGAAGACTTCACGCTGGTCGGCAAGGAGGAAGGCTGCGATGTTGAAGTCACATTTGCGGATATAACAATGGAATCGGTCACGGGACATATTGTCTTCACACTGGCTACTGTCACGGAAGATTCTGCATTCAGCTGTAATGACCAAGTAGAGATAACCGATACGACGGCTGCGATTGCTACTTATGATGACCTTAAAGTGGACCTGAAGTTCACTAGTCAGAAGACGGAATCAACTCAAGATCTCTCAAGAACTGCAGATCAGGAGCAAATTGAAATCACAGCTGTTGATTCACAATATTTGTCAGCGGAATCTAATGTCAACTTTGGTCAAACACGTGCCGAAAGTTTAGTCGAGTTGACATCTGGAAAGACTGAAGCCGAATCAACTGAAGCCGTTGCTGCCATTGGACATGAATCGAAAGATACTTTTGATATTAAGTTCACAAGTGAGCGCAGTCAATCAGAAGTGGATCTCACGGGAAATGAAGAAAAACAAGACACTGATGTCACAGCCGCTCACTCAATGCATGATGTGACCGAATCAAACGTCACATTCGAGCAACAGAGGGCCGAAAGCCTGCACAGTTTCAAGGGTGAAAAGGAGGATGTAGAAGGTGTGGAAGTAACAGCTGTGGAAATAGTAGGCGATCAAATCCAATCTACCGTCAAGTTTGAGCTGCAGAAATCCGAAAGCATTCACAGTTTCGTTTCTGAGAAATCAGAAGTTGAAACTGTGGAGGCAACATCAGCTATTCCTGAAGAAACCAAGGGACAGTTCGACATCAAGTTTACCAGTGAGCAGAGCCAATCTGAAATTGACTTAGTCCGTGCGGTCGATGAAGATAAAACTGAAGTCACTGCAGTCGAAGCCGTGGAAGAAGGACTGGAATCAAACGTGAAGTTCGACCTGCAGAAATCAGAAAGCGTTCACAGCTTTGTGTCTGACAAAACTGAGGTTGAGGAGGTTCAAGCAACTACTGACATCCCCGAGGAAATCAAGGGGCAATTCGACATTAAGTTCACCAGCGAGCAGAGTCAATCTGAAATTGACTTAATCCGTGCGGTCGATGAAAATAAAACTGAAGTCACTGCGGTGGAAGCTGTGCAAGAAGGACTGGAATCAAACGTGAAGTTCGACCTGCAGAAATCAGAAAGCGTTCACAGCTTTGTGTCAGACAAAACTGAGGTTGAAGAAGTTCAAGCAACTACTGACATCCCTGAAGAAATCAAAGGACAATTCGACATCAAGTTCACCAGCGAGCAGAGTCAATCTGAAATTGACTTGATCCGTGCGGTCGATGAAGATAAAACTGAAGTCACTGCGGTGGAAGCTGTGCAAGAAGGACTGGAATCAAACGTGAAGTTCGACCTGCAGAAATCAGAAAGCGTTCACAGCTTTGTGTCTGACAAAACTGAGGTTGAGGAGGTTCAAGCAACGACTGACATCCCCGAGGAAATCAAGGGACAATTCGACATTAAGTTCACCAGCGAGCAGAGCCAATCTGAAATTGACTTGATCCGTGCGGTCGATGAAAATAAAACTGAAGTCACTGCGGTGGAAGCTGTGCAAGAAGGACTGGAATCAAACGTGAAGTTCGACCTGCAGAAATCAGAAAGCGTTCACAGCTTTGTGTCTGACAAAACTGAGGTTGAGGAGGTTCAAGCAACTACTGACATCCCCGAGGAAATCAAGGGGCAATTCGACATTAAGTTCACCAGCGAGCAGAGTCAATCTGAAATTGACTTAATCCGTGCGGTCGATGAAAATAAAACTGAAGTCACTGCGGTGGAAGCTGTGCAAGAAGGACTGGAATCAAACGTGAAGTTCGACCTGCAGAAATCAGAAAGCGTTCACAGCTTTGTGTCAGACAAAACTGAGGTTGAAGAAGTTCAAGCAACTACTGACATCCCTGAAGAAATCAAAGGACAATTCGACATCAAGTTCACCAGCGAGCAGAGTCAATCTGAAATTGACTTGATCCGTGCGGTCGATGAAGATAAAACTGAAGTCACTGCGGTGGAAGCTGTGCAAGAAGGACTGGAATCAAACGTGAAGTTCGACCTGCAGAAATCAGAAAGCGTTCACAGCTTTGTGTCTGACAAAACTGAGGTTGAGGAGGTTCAAGCAACGACTGACATCCCCGAGGAAATCAAGGGACAATTCGACATTAAGTTCACCAGCGAGCAGAGCCAATCTGAAATTGACTTGATCCGTGCGGTCGATGAAGATAAAACTGAAGTCACTGCGGTGGAAGCTGTGCAAGAAGGACTGGAATCAAACGTGAAGTTCGACCTGCAGAAATCAGAGAGCGTTCACAGCTTTGTGTCAGACAAAACTGAGGTTGAAGAAGTTCAAGCAACTACTGACATCCCTGAAGAAATCAAAGGACAATTCGATATCAAATTCACCAGTGAGCAAAGTCAGTCCGAAGTTGACTTAGTGCGTGCATTGGATGAACATCAAACGGAAGTCACAGCCGTTGAAGCCGTTCAAGAAGGCTTGGAGTCCAATGTGAAATTTGACTTGCAAAAGTCAGAAAGCGTTCACAGCTTTGTGTCAGAGAAGTCCGAGGTGGAAACAGTGGAGTCAACGACCGCCATCGCTGAGGAAACGACTGGTAAATTCGATATCAAATTCTCTAGTGAGCAAAGTCAATCGGAAGTGGATTTGGTCCGAACATTAGACAAAGATCAAACGGAAGTCACAGCAATCGAAACTGTGCAGGAAGGACTAGAATCGAGCGTGAAGTTTGACTTGCAGAAGTCTGAGAGCGTTCACAGCTTTGTCTCCGATAAAACTGAAGTTGAAGAAGTTCAAGCAACTACTGACATCGCGGAAGAAGTCAAGGAACAATTCGATATCAAATTCACGAGCGAGCAGAGCCAATCAGAAGTAGACCTTGTCCGTGCATTGGATGAAGATAAGACAGAGGTAACGGCTGTTGAAGCCGTTCAAGAAGATTTGGAATCCAACGTGAAGTTCGACCTGCAGAAATCCGAGAGTTTACACAGCTTCGTTTCCGAAAAATCGGAAGTTGAAACCGTCGAATCAACCAGAGATATTCCCGAAGAAGTCAAAGGTGAATTCAGCATCAAGTTCACGTCCGAGCAAAGTCAATCTGAAATTGACCTGGTACGCGCCGTTGATGATCATCAAACAGAAGTCACGGCTGTAGAAGCTGTCGCTGAAGATTTGACATCTGACGTGAAATTCGATCTACAAAAGTCGGAGAGCGTTCACAGCTTCGTTTCAGACAAGACCGAAGTTGAAACCGTCGAAGCAGTGACAGCTATACCTGAAGAAATCAAGGGTGACTTCAACGTGAAGTTTACCAGCGAGCTGAGTGAATCTCAACATGATCTCAGCAGAATTGGTGATGACGATGGAGTTCAGACAATTGCCGTTCAAAAGGTCACTGACGGTTTGACTTCTGCCATACATTTCAAATCTGTGGAAGCTGAAATCATTGTCGAATTATCAAACCCGGCCGACATAGCAGAGACTGATAAAACGGTAAATATCACCAGAGATGAACGCCACGACTTCCAAATCACTTTTACAAAAGAAGCTGCCACGCAGGAGGTTGTATTACAGTCCAACGCCGAAGCGTCAACGTGCGACCATGTTGCAGTTGACAAAAATCGTGAAGATGTTGCTGCTGATTGCGAGTTCAAGCGTCTTTCTGTTGAGACAGATCGCGATTTCACAAATGAAACCGTGCTTTTGGATGGTGTCGAGACCATTGTCAAGATTGGAAACGAGGATTCATTGAGTTGTGCAATCACATTCACCGAAGAACATACTGAGTCTGCCGTAACGTTAACACTGCCGGAAACAACCGCAATCTGTGAAGTGATCGCTAAAGACGCGCACTCCGAGACCTTCGAGCAGTCCGTGGAGTTCATGGATGAGAAGATGGACACATCGATGACGTTTGATGTTATCACCGTTGGTCTTGACACGGAAATCATTCATAAATTACCAAATGTGGATGCTGAGACCTTTGATATTTCGTTCAAACTCGAGGCTCAGTCAGTGATTTCTGACATGAGCAAAAATAGTCAAGTCGAAGACGCCGAAGGTGTCGGCGTGTACACAGAAACGCAACACGTCAAGTCGAATGTGTACTTTAATGCCGAAAATATTGAGAGTGAAAATGAGTTCAAGTCATCGAAGGAAGAAATTGCGGAAACGGAATCAACTATGGCTCACGTGACCAAGGAACAAGACGTTTTCAATATCAATTTCACTGAAGAACTGACTAAATCTGAACTCGAGTTTGCCAAGGCGTCGTCGGAGGACAGAACAGAGCATACGCATCAGGAGATAGCCGTACAACAAGAGGAATTCACGGGCAGCTTTACCACAGTCAATGAAAAGCTTGAAGTCAACTATGAACATGCTAAGGATAACGATGAAGTTACTCAAGTACAAGTTATTTCCACTGATATCGATGCTTCCTTCAGTATTGTTTTCAAAACCCATGTCACAGAAGCCAACATTGATTTGAAATCAGCGAAGTGTGACGTTCTCGATGCGGAAGTCACTGCAAAGGATGTCACAACTGCCAAACTGTCATCCAACGTAGAGTTCACCTCTGAGAGTACCAAATGCGTCAGCGAAATTGGTTCAACTAAATCAGAGATTGAAGAAACAAGTGCGGTTCGCTCTATTTCCAACGATGATTCAATAACAGTACAATTGAAGTTCGCTGAGCAAAAGTCATCAATCGATGAAAATTTTGAGAAGAAAACTGAGACTGAATCGGTGGAACGAGTGGCGGCTCTTACGACAGATGACTCCGTAATCTGGAACCTGCTCAACGTCAAATACAACGTAGGACTAGCGCGGGATGAAGAAGCCATTGGGTACACTGGAACTATGGCGACACCTCGTGTGACCAGTATGGAGCAGAAGTTGGCTTTCGGCGCGGAAACAATCGACTTCACAATGACCATGACGGACGGTGAACGATCGGAGACTACCAGTCAGGTGATGGCGGATAAACTGTTTGAACTATTGCAGAAAGAGATCCTTTTCACGATCGTCCAGGCACAGGTCGAGGCCGCACTGCAGGGCTCTATGTCAGTGGCTGCCGATGGCGTCGTGATGAAGGCCGATACTCGAGTCGGCCAGGAGCTGAAAACGAAAGCGTCTGGTGAGCCTAAACAAACGATTACAGGGGTTTATCAGTCAATAAGCCAATCAAGTCCTTACTTTCTGGTTGTTGTCCCAGTTCCAGCTTAGTTCATTTAGTTTATTTGTTGTTTTATTTTTCTTTGTTTCCATAGTATTAGCCACCTTGACGTTCAGTTGTAAGTTATTATATGTAAATCAAACCTGCATGTGTGTGATAAAATAATGCTTTGCATAGTCGCTTGTGCGCATGATTGCATGAAACTGCTTTGCATGGCATTTCATAGCCTTCATATTTTACTAACACATTAATTAATCGAATTGTTTCTATTTACAGCTTCAGCTCCTAGCTCGACTGGTGGTGAGCCTCCGAAACCCAAGAAAAAAGGTGAGTTAACTGAAAAACGCAAAGTGTCCTTTGCTGAGATTTGTTTATGTTAATTAACCTGAAGCACAAAGTTTATGAATGTGGTCTACGATCAGACAACTGTCAAACTTTACAAATTAATACAATTTGATTTTTTTTATAAATTATTGTATTGTGCTACAGGAAAGCTGAACCACAAGCAAGGAAATGCAGCGGCAGCCAACGGAAGTATACAAGAGGACGAGGGTGTTGGAAGTGAGTTGAGCTTTAGAATTTTGTTTTTACCCTTACAATTTTTTGTTGTCGGATTAACACAGTTCTTTATACATCCCGTTTTGTTACATTAACTGTTTTTTGCTGAAAACAATCCCCAGCTAGAAAAAACTGAATTTTTGCTTCTATACACAAAATTCTCAAACAAATATATGAGCTATTATTATACTTGAAAAACAAGTACACAATAAAACTCGAATCATTTTTATAGGCGACCGTCCCGAAGTCGACCCACTAACGCGGACGTTGAGCGACATCGAGAATCTCACAGATGATGAGTACAGCGAGCTGATAGAGGAAATATCTGAAACCATCAGCGCAGATATGTCTAGTTCTGATGCGCTCACATTGCAATCACTGCAGAGCAAAAAATCTGCTCACGAACTTAAAGCTCATGAAAAACAGTTCCTCCAAAAATTCATGAAGCAGTCCCGACTCATGCGTCAGCAGTCGGTGACAGTGGAAAATCTAACTGACGATGAACAGAACATCCTGCGCACCGTGCTGCAAAAGTCGACCGATGCACCGATGACCCAGCATGAAAAGATCGTGCTCCGAAAAATCGCAATGTCCGCCGACTCATCGCTATCCGACAACGAACGCCGAATGTTGCTGACTATCGTCGGCCAATCAACAGGTTTTGCAAAATCACCGCGAATCAAGATAACGGAGCAAATGCGTGGTCTTATGGAACAAATCATTGAAGAAACTGAATCAGACCTGTTTTCAGCTGAGGAGAAAGTGGTGCTAAAGAAGATCAGAGATAAAAAGAAGAAAGAACCATTGAGCAAACCAGAAACTAAGGTGTGGGAGAAATTCACCGAAATAGTCAGTGAAAGCGAAGTGACCGACATTAGTTTAAGCTCTGATGAAAGAAAAACGCTTACAAAAGTGTCAAAGGAAGTTCCTGTTGGTCAACTGTCCGTTCGAGAAGAAACAACATTGAAGAAAGCTGTATCAAAGAAACCAGACGAACCATTGACAAAAGCAGAAGCCAAAGTGTTACGTAAACTTTCAGAGATTTTGAAACCTGCAGATTTAACCGCAAAAGAGAAGAAATTATTCGAAGCCACAAAGAAGAAAGTAAGTAGTATTGAAAAGAACAAAGAAGAACAAAAATCTATTCTGAATTATGACGATCTTCCGATGCCCAATCAAGAAAAGAAACCTGTGGAATTTAATCAGCCTACTGAGAAAGAACAAGAAGCACTGAAGAAATCCAAGTCTAAGAAACCTGACGAACCTCTGACTGGTGATGACACTAAGGTGTCTGAACCATCAAAAACTGAAGAAACTGCTGCTGAACTTACAACTAAAGAAACAGCCACTTTGAAAAAAGTCGCTAAATCTGTGAAACCTGAACATCTTTCTGAAGCAGAGCATAAGGTTCTGAAGAAGGCCGTTGCAAAGAAACCCGATGAACCACTGACAACCGAAGAGCAGAAGTTGCTGCGAAAAGTTTCAGACGTTGTACCACCAACTGGACTCACTGTCGATGAACATAAAAAATTGGCATCAGTAAAGAAGAAGGTGCCTAAACCATCGAAACCTGAAGAAACTGCTGCTGAACTTACAACTGAAGAAACAGCCACTTTGAAAAAAGTAGCTAAAACTGTGAAACCTGAACAATTTTCTGAAGCAGAGCATAAGGTTCTGAAGAAGGTCGTTGCAAAGAAACCCGACGAACCACTGACAACGGAAGTAATGAAGGTATTGCAAAAAGTTTCAGACGTTGTGCCACCAACTGGACTCACTGTCGATGAACATAAAACATTGGAATCAGTAAAACAGAAGGTGCCCAAACCATCGAAGCCCGAAGAAAATGCTGCTGAACTTACAACTGAAGAAATAGCCACTATGAAAAAAGTTGCTAAATCTGTAAAACCTGAACACCTTTCTGAAGCAGAGCATAAGGTTCTGAAGAAGGCTGTTGCAAAGAAACCCGACGAACCACTGACAACCGAAGAAAAGAAGGTGCTGCGAAAAGTTTCAGATGTTGTGCCACCAACTGCCCTCACTGTCGATGAACATGAAACATTGGCACCAGTAAAGAAGAAGGTGCCTAAATCATCGAAATCTGAAGAAACTGCTGCTGAACTTACATCTGAAGAAACTGCCACTTTGAAAAAAGTCGCTAAATCTGTGAAACCTGAACATCTTTCTGAAGCAGAGCATAAGGTTCTGAAGAAGGCCGTTGCAAAGAAACCCGACGAACTACTGACAACCGAAGAAAAGAAGGTACTGCGAAAAGTTTCAGACGTTGTGCCACCAACTGGACTCACTGTCGATGAACATAAAACCTTGGAATCAATAAAGAACAAAGTGCCTCAACCATCGAAACCCGAAGAAAATGCTGCTGAACTTACAACTGGAGAAATAGCCACTATGAAAAAAGTCGCTAAATCTGTAAAACCTGAACACCTTTCTGGAGCAGAGCATAAGGTTCTGAAGAAGGCTGTTGCAAAGAAACCCGACGAACCACTGACAACCGAAGAAAAGAAGGTGCTGCGAAAAGTTTCAGATGTTGTGCCACCAACTGGACTCACTGTCGATGAACATGAAACATTGGCATCAGTAAAGAAGAAGGTGCCTAAATCATCGAAACCTGAAGGAACTGTTGCTGAACTTACATCTGAAGAAACTGCCACTTTGAAAAAAGTCGCTAAATCTGTGAAACCTGAACATCTTTCTGAAGCAGAGCATAAGGTTCTGAAGAAGGCCGTTGCAAAGAAACCCGACGAACCATTGACAACCGAAGAAAAGAAGGTGCTGCGAAAAATTTCAGACGTTGTGCCACTTACTGGACTCACTGTCGATGAACATAAAACCTTGGAATCAATAAAGAACAAAGTGGCTCAACCATCGAAACCCGAAGAAAATGCTGCTGAACTTACAACTGAAGAAATAGCCACTATGAAAAAAGTCGCTGAATCTGTGAAACCTGAACACCTTTCTGAGGCAGAGCATAAGGATCTGAAGAAGGCTGTTGCAAAGAAACCCGACGAACCACTGACAACCGAAGAAAAGAAGGCGCTGCGAAAAATTTCAGATGTTGTGCCACCAACTGGACTCACTGTCAATGAACATGAAACATTGGCATCAGTAAAGAAGAAGGTGCCTCAACCATCGAAAATGGAAGAAAATGCTGCTGAACTTACAACTGAAGAAATAGCCACTATGAAAAAAGTCGCTAAATCTGTGAAACCTGAACATCTTTCTGAAGCAGAGCATAATGTTCTGAAGAAGGCCGTTGCAAAGAAACCCGACGAACTACTGACAACCGAAGAAAAGAAGGTGCTGCGAAAAGTTTCAGACGTTGTGCCACCAACTGGACTCACTGTCGATGAACATAAAACCTTGGAATCAATAAAGAACAAAGTGCCTCACCCATCGAAACCCGAAGAAAATGCTGCTGAACTTACAACTGAAGAAAAAGCCACTTTGAAAAAAGTAGCTAAATCTGTGAAACCTGAACATCTTTCTGAAGCAGAGCATAAGGTTCTGAAGAAGGCCGTTGCAAAGAAACCCGACGAACCACTGACAACCGAAGAAAAGAAGGTGCTGCGAAAAGTTTCAGACGTTGCGCCACCAACTGGACTCACTGTCGATGAACATAAAACCTTGGAATCAATAAAGAAGAAAGTGCCTCAACCATCGAAAGCCGAAGAAAATGCTGCTGAACTTACAACTGAAGAAATAGCCACTATGAATAAAGTCGCTAAATCTGTGAAACCTGAACATCTTTCTGAAGCAGAGCATAAGGTTCTGAAGAAGGCCGTTGCAAGGAAACCCGACGAACTACTGACAACCGAAGAAAAGAAGGTGCTGCGAAAAGTTTCAGACGTTGTGCCACCAACTGGACTCACTGTCGATGAACATAAAACCTTGGAATCCATAAAGAACAAAGTGCCTCAACCATCGAAACCCGAAGAAAATGCTGCTGAACTTACAACTGAAGAAATAGCCACTATGAAAAAAGTCGCTAAATCTGTAAAACCTGAACACCTTTCTGAAGCAGAGCATAAGGTTGTGAAGAAGGCTGTTTCAAAGAAACCCGACGAACCACTGACAACCGAAGAAAAGAAGGTGCTGCGAAAAGTTTCAGATGTTATGCCACCAACTGGACTCACTGTCGATGAACATGAAACATTGGCATCAGTGAAGAAGAAGGTGCCTAAATCATCGAAACCTGAAGAAACTGTTGCTGAACTTACATCTGAAGAAACTGCCACTTTGAAAAAAGTCGCTAAATCTGTGAAACCTGAACATCTTTCTGAAGCAGAGCATAAGGTTCTGAAGAAGGCCGTTGCAAAGAAACCCGACGAACCACTGACAACCGAAGAAAAGAAGGTGCTGCGAAAAGTTTCAGATGTTGTGCCACCATTTGGACTCACTGTCGATGAACATGAAACATTGGCATCAGTAAAGAAGAAGGTGCCTAAATCATCGAAACCTGAAGAAACTGTTGCTGAACTTACATCTGAAGAAACTGCCACTTTGAAAAAAGTCGCTAAATCTGTGAAACCTGAACATCTTTCTAAAGCAGAGCATAAGGTTCTGAAGAAGGCCGTTGCAAAGAAACCCGACGAACCACTGACAACCGAAGAAAAGAAGGTGCTGCGAAAAGTTTCAGACGTTGTGCCACCAACTGGACTCACTGTCGATGAACATAAAACATTGGAATCAGTAAAGAAGAAGGTGCCTAAACAATCAAAACCCGAAGAAACTGCTGAAGAACTTACAGCTGAAGAAACAGCAACTTTGAAAAAAGTTGCGAAATCTGTGAAACCTGAACATCTTTCTGAAGCAGAGCATAAGGTTCTGAAGAAGGCCGTGGCGAAGAAACCCGACGAACCACTGACAACCGAAGAAAAGAAAGTGCTGCGAAAAGTTTCAGATGTTGTGCCACCAACTGGACTCACTGTCGATGAACATAAAACATTGGCATCAGTAAAGAAGAAGGTGCCTAAATCATCGAAACCTGAAGAAACTGTTGCTGAACTTACATCTGAAGAAACTGCCACTTTGAAAAAAGTCGCTAAATCTGTGAAACCTGAACACCTTTCTGAAGCAGAGCATATGGTTCTGAAGAAGGCTGTTGCAAAGAAACCCGACGAACCACTGACAACCGAAGAAAAGAAGGTGCTGCGAAAAGTTTCAGACGTTGTGCCACCAACTGGACTCACTGTCGATGAACATAAAACTTTGGAATCAGTAAAGAAGAAGGTGCCTAAACAATCAAAACCCGAAGAAACTGCTGAAGAACTTACAGCTGAAGAAACAGCAACAATGAAAAAAGTTGCGAAATCTGTGAAACCAGAAAACCTTTCTGAAGAAGAACAAAAAGTTTTGAAGAAGGCCGTTGTAAAGAAACCCGACGAACCGCTGACATCCGAAGAAAAGAAGGTGTTGCAAAAAGTTTCTGACGTTGTGCCACCAACTGGACTAACTGTCGATGAACATAAAACATTGGAATCAATAAAGAAGAAGGTGCCTAAACAATCGAAACCCGAAGAAACTGCTGATGAACTTACAGCTGAAGAAACAGCAACTTTGAAAAAAGTAGCTGAATCTGTGAAACCTGAACATCTTTCTGAAGCAGAGCATAAGGTTCTGAAGAAGGCCGTTGCAAAGAAGCCCGACGAACCACTGACAACCGAAGAAAAGAAGGTGCTGCGAAAAATTTCAGATGTTGTGCCACCAACTGGACTCACTGTCGATGAACATGAAACATTGGAATCAGTAAAGAAGAAGGTGCCTAAATCATCGAAACCTGAAGAAACTGTTGCTGAACTTACATCTGAAGAAACTGCCACTTTGAAAAAAGTCGCTAAATCTGTGAAACCTGAACACCTTTCTGAAGCAGAGCATAAGGTTCTGAAGAAGGCTGTTGCAAAGAAACCCGACGAACCTCTGACAACCGAAGAAAAGAAGGTGCTGCGAAAAGTTTCAGACGTTGTGCCACCAACTGCACTCACTGTCGATGAACATAAAACATTGGAATCAGTAAAGAAGAAGGTGCCTAAACAATCAAAACCCGAAGAAACTGCTGAAGAACTTACAGCTGAAGAAACAGCAACTTTGAAAAAAGTTGCGAAATCTGTGAAACCAGAAAACCTTTCTGAAGAAGAACAAAAAGTTTTGAAGAAGGCCGTTGTAAAGAAACCCGACGAACCGCTGACATCCGAAGAAAAGAAGGTGTTGCGAAAAGTTTCTGACGTTGTGCCACCAACTGGACTAACTGTCGACGAACATAACACATTGGAATCAATAAAGAAGAAGGTGCCTAAACAATCGAAACCCGAAGAAACTGCTGATGAACTTTCAGCTGAAGAAACAGCAACTTTGAAAAAAGTGGCTGAATCTGTGAAACCTGAACCTCTTTCTGAAGCAGAGCATAAGGTTCTGAAGAAGGCCGTTGCAAAGAAACCCGACGAACCACTGACAACCGAAGAAAAGAAGGTGCTGCGAAAAGTTTCAGATGTTGTGCCACCAACTGGACTCACTGTCGATGAACATGAAACATTGGCATCAGTAAAGAAGAAAATGCCTAAATCATCGAAACCTGAAGAAACTGTTGCTGAACTTACATCTGAAGAAACTGCCACTTTGAAAAAAGTCGCTAAATCTGTGAAACCTGAACACCTTTCTGAAGCAGAGCATAAGGTTCTGAAGCAGGCTGTTGCAAAGAAAACCGACGAACCACTGACAACCGAAGAAAAGAAGGTGCTGCGAAAAGTTTCAGACGTTGTGCCACCAACTGGACTCACTGTCGATGAACATAAAACATTGGAATCAGTGAAGAAGAAGGTGCCTAAACAATCAAAACCCGAAGAAACTGCTGAAGAACTTACAGCTGAAGAAACAGCAACTTTGAAAAAAGTTGCGAAATCTGTGAAACCAGAAAACCTTTCTGAAGAAGAACAAAAAGTTTTGAAGAAGGCCGTTGTAAAGAAACCCGACGAACCGCTGACATCCGAAGAAAAGAAGGTGTTGCGAAAAGTTTCTGAAGTTGTGCCACCAACTGGACTAACTGTCGATGAACATAAAACATTGGAATCAATAAAGAAGAAGGTGCCTAAACAATCGAAACCCGAAGAAACTGCTGATGAACTTACAGCTGAAGAAACAGCAACTTTGAAAAAAGTAGCTGAATCTGTGAAACCTGAACACCTTTCTGAAGCAGAGCATAAGGTTCTGAAGAAGGCCGTTGCAAAGAAGCCCGACGAACCACTGACATCCGAAGAAAAGAAGGTGTTGCGTAAGTTTTCAGACATTGTGCCACCGACTGGACTCACGATTAATGAAAAGAAATCATTGGAATCAGTGAAGAAGAAGTTGCCTGAACCATCTAAACCCGAAGAAACTGCTGCTGAACTTAAAACTGAAGAAACAGCCTCTTTGAAAAAAGTTGTGAAATCTGTAAAATTCGAAAACCTTCCTGAAGAAGAGCAAAACGTTCTGAAGAAGGCCGTTGCAAAGAAACCCAATGAACAGCAGATACACGAAGAAAAGAAAGTGCTGCAAGTTTCCAACATCGAGCCTCCAACTGAGCGTACAACTGAGGAACCTGAGTCACTCGAAGCAATGAAGAAGAATCGGTCAAAACCTTCGAAAACTAATGAAAGCGTTGCTGAGGTTGAATCAATTAGACTTAAAACTACCCAAACAGTCAATAACAAAGGTTCGATGCGTCAAGAAGTAACAGAACTCAAAGAAAAAGAAGAACCAACTACATTGCACAAGAAAGCTAAAGTCAAGAAACCTGATGACACTCAAACAGCAGAAGAAACAACTATAGTAAGCAAGGAAGAAGCAGGTAAGACCTTAAGAACAACGAAAAACTCAATTAAGAGAGATGAACAAAACATTATTTGGTAAAATTACAAGAACAAATTTTCTGCTCACGATTGAACTGTTTTAGATATATACGATTTGTTTATCGCTTTTGAAAGTGAAAATATGATTATAAAAAATCGGTACCACAAAGTTTATTCAATGAAATAAGAGAAAACAAAACTAAAAACGGCGTCTGCTGAAATGTTTTTTTCGGTGTTTAGCTTGTTTCCTCGAAAACATGTCTGGATTGCTAGGGCATGCTAAAGGTGAACTATCCCTTGTACAAAAAAAAACAAAAAAAAAATAAAAATGTAACATTAAAAAAAAATTATTAATGTTGAAACCACGAAGTATATAAATTTACGATTGTCATATAACGGTTTTCGAATACGTAGACAATGGTAGAAGCATGAAAAAAGTTACAATCGGTATTTTCTGACTCACCGGTGCATCAATAATATGATCAAGAAGGTTTCTTGATTTTCGTGTGATGAAAACGTTTCCTTAAAATAACAAAAAAGTGAGGGAATAGATGGATTCAGCAGCACTATGATGTATTTAGATTGTGAAACTTCACATTTCACGAAAAGCTTCAACTTTGAATAATTTCAGACAGCGCCATCACCTCGGAATCGGAGCCAGATGACGATCAATCGGCCTCCAGCCAACAGCTGAGCATGAAAGAGAAACAGGTGCTGCAAAAGCTAGCTCGCCATGCGGATGCTGGGCTGCTCTCTACCGCAGAAGAAAAAACAATGAAGAAAGCCGTCGCAAAAAGACCAGAAGAACCCCTGACACCTGAAGAAAAGAAGATACTGCGGAAAATTTCGGACGTTGTTCCGCCTGTGGGATTTAAAGCAGACGAAAATAAACTATTGGAATCTGCTAAAAAGAAGATTTCACAACCATCGAAGAAAAATGACGATACGACGGAGCTGACACAAGAGGAAGCGGCAACATTGAAAAAAGTAGCCAAATCAGTGAAGCCGGAGAACCTTTCTGAAGAAGAGCATAAAATTCTCAAGAAGGCTGTCGCAAAGAAACCCGACGAAACGCTTACATCCGAAGAAAAGACGGTACTTCGAAAAGTTTCTGACGTTGTACCACCTACTGGACTCACGATTACCGAACAAAAAACAATGAAATCAGTGAAGAAGAAGCTGCCAAAACCAACGAAAGCCGAAGAAACCGCTATGGAACTCACTAATGAAGAAACAGCAACACTGAAAAAAGTTGCGAAATCTGTGAAACCCGAAAACCTTTCTGAAGAAGAACAAAAAGTTTTGAAGAAGGCCGTTGCAAAGAAACCCGACGAACCGCTGACATCCGAAGAAAAGAAGGTGCTGCGAAAAGTTTCTGACGTTGTGCCACCAACTGGACTAACTGTCGATGAACATAAAACACTGGAATCAGTAAAGAAGAAGGTGCCTAAACAATCAAAATCCGAAGAAACTGCTGATGAACTTACAGCTGAAGAAGCAGCAACTTTGAAAAAAGTAGCTAAATCTGTAAAACCTGAACACCTTTCTGAAGCAGAGCATAAGGTTCTGAAGAAGGCTGTTGCAAAGAAACCCGACGAACCACTGACAACCGAAGAAAAGAAGGTGCTGCGAAAAGTTTCAGACGTTGTGCCACCAACTGGACTCACTGTCAATGAACATAAAATATTGGAATCAGTAAAGAAGAAGGTGCCTAAACAATCAAAACCCGAAGAAACTGCTGATGAACTTACAGCTGAAGAAACAGCAACTTTGAAAAAAGTAGCTAAATCTGTGAAACTTGAAAATCTTTCTGAAGAAGAACAAAAAGTTTTGAACGAGGCCGTTGCAAAGAAACCCGACGAACCACTGACATCCAAAGAAAAGAAGGTGTTGCGAAAAATTTCTGACGTTGTGCCACCAACTGGACTAACTGTCGATGACCATAAAACATTGGAATCAATAAAGAAGAAGGTGCCTAAACAGGCAAAACCCGAAGAAACTGCTGATGAACTTACAGCTGAAGAAACAGCAACTTTGAAAAAAGTAGCTAAATCTGTGAAACCTGAACACCTTTCTGAAGCAGAGCATAAGGTTCTGAAGAACGCTGTTGCAAAGAAACCCGACGAACCACTGACAACCGAAGAAAAGAAGGTGCTGCGTAAGGTTTCAGACGTTGTGCCACCAACTGGACTCACTGTCGATGAACATAAAACATTGGAATCAGTAAAGAAGAAGGTGCCTGAACAATCAAAACCCGAAGAAACTGCTGATGAACTTTCAGCTGAAGAAACAGCAACTTTGAAAAAAGTTGCGAAATCTGTGAAACCTGAACACCTTTCTGAAGCAGAGCATAAGGTTCTGAAGAAGGCCGTTGTAAAGAAACCCGACGAACCACTGACATCCGAAGAAAAGAAGGTGTTGCGTAAGGTTTCAGACGTTGTGCCACCAACTGGACTCACTGTCGATGAACATAAAACATTGGAATCAATAAAGAAGAAGGTGCCTGAACCATCTAAACCCGAAGAAACTGCTGCTGAACTTACAACTGAAGAAACAGCCACTTTGAAAAAAGTCGCTAAATCTGTGAAACCTGAACACCTTTCTGAAGCAGAGCATAAGGTTCTTAAAAAGGCCGTTGCAAAGAAACCCGACGAACCACTGACATCCGAAGAAAAGAAGGTGTTGCGTAAGGTTTCAGACGTTGTGCCACCAACTGGACTCACTGTCGATGAAAATGAAACATTGGCATCAATAATGAAGGTGCCTAAACCATCGAAACCTGAAGAAACTGCTGCTGAACTTACATCTGAAGATACTGCCACTTTGAAAAAAGTTGCTAAATCTGTGAAACCTGAACATCTTTCTGAAGTAGAGCATAAGGTTCTGAAAAAGGCCGTTGCAAAGAAACCCGACGAACCATTGACAACCGAAGAAAAGAAGGTGCTGCGAAAAGTTTCAGACGTTGTACCACCAACTGGACTCACTGTCGATGAACTTAAAACATTGAATTCAGTAAAGGAGAAGCTGCCTAAACCATCGAAACCCGAAGAAACTGCTGCTGAACTTACAACTGAAGAAACAGCCACTTTGAAAAAAGTTGCTAAATCAGTGAAACCTGAACATCTTTCTGAAGCAAAGCATAAGGTTCTGAAGAAGGCCGTTGCAAGGAAACCCGACGAACTACTGACAACCGAAGAAAAGAAGGTGCTGCGAAAAGTTTCAGATGTTGTGCCACCAACTGGACTCACTGTCGATGAACATGAAACATTGGCATCAGTAAAGAAGAAGGTGCCTAAATCATCGAAACCTGAAGGAACTGTTGCTGAACTTACATCTGAAGAAACTGCCACTTTGAAAAAAGTCGCTAAATCTGTGAAACCTGAACATCTTTCTGAAGCAGAGCATAAGGTTCTGAAGAAGGCCGTTGCAAAGAAACCCGACGAACCGCTGACATCTGAAGAAAAGAAGGTGTTGCGTAAGGTTTCCGACGTTGTGCCACCAACTGGACTCACTGTCGAAGAACATAAAACACTGGAAACAATAAAGAAGAAGGTGTCTGAACCATTTAAACCCGAAGAAACTGCTGCTGAACTTACAACTGAAGAAACAGCCACTTTGAAAAAAGTCGCCAAATCTGTGAAACCTGAACACCTTTCTGAAGCAGAGCATAAGGTTCTGAAGAAGGCCGTTGCAAAGAAACCCGACGAACCACTGACACCCGAAGAAAAGAAGGTGCTGCGTAAGGTTTCAGACGTTGTGCCGCCGACTGGACTCACGATTAATGAACAGAAATCATTGGAATCCGTCAAGAAGAAGTTGCCAGAACCAACTAAAACAAAAGAAAATGTGGCTGACCTCACAAATGAAGAAACAGCAACACTCAAAAAAGTTGCAAAATCAGTGAAGCCGGATAACCTCTCTGAAGCAGAGCATAAAGTTCTGAAGACGGCTGTCGCAAAGAAACCCGATGAACCGCTGACATCCGAAGAAAGGAAGGTGCTGCGTAAAGTTTCAGACATTGTGCCACCAACTGGGCTCACGATTGATGAACAGAAATCATTGGAATCAGTGAAGAAGAAGGTGCCGAAACCATCGAAAGCAGAAAAAAGCGTTGAGAAACCTAAACAGGAAAAAACATCAACCCCGAATAAATCTGTAAAGACTGAACATCTCTCCGGAGAGGAGCATCCCGTTCTGGAAAAAGACATCACACAGATACCCGACGGATCACCAACAAGCCAATGTTCAGATCAAAGTGTTTCACCAGCGGAACTGACAGCAGCCCTAACGAAAGTTTCGAAATCATTCAACCCTGAAAGCCTATCCAACGCGGAGCATCTCGTTTCGAAGAAAGTCCTGGACAAAAAACCAGTTGTTGCGCAGCAGACCCTGGAACCGGCGAAAAAGAAGGTGGGAAAACAATCAACAAAGGCAGAAGCAGCAGGTGACCTCACTCTTGATGAAAGTGCCACATTGAAAAAACTTGCCAAGTCTGTGAAACCTGAACATCTTTCTGATGAAGAGCACACTATTTTGAAGAAAGCAGTCGAAAAGAAGTCCGATGAACTTCTAACAACTGAAGAGAGGAAAGTTTTGAGGAAAGTTTCCGATGTTGTGCCACCCAAGGGACTCACTACTGCTGAGCAGAAGTCGCTAGATTCAGCAAACAAGAAAACTGAAAAACAACCAGCGAAACCGGATTCAACAGCTGCACCAACACATGATGAAAGAGCCACATCGAAGAAGGTGACCAAGTCTGTGAAACCTCAAACTCCTGCGGAGGACAAGCAAGCTGAACTGAAAAAGGCCGTTGAAAAGAAACCACATGAACCATTAACAAATGAAGAAAAGGAAGTATTGATTAAGAAGCCGATTGTGGTGCCATCAGTGGATCTCACGGTTGACGAACAGAAGACTTCAGAATCAACGAAGAAAACATTGGAAAAACAACCAACAAAGAAAGAAGCGGCAGTTGGTTTTACAGATGATGAAACAGACAAATTGAAGGTTGCCAAGTCTGTGAAACCTGAAGACCTTTCTGAAGAACAGCATACGTTTTCAAGAACAGCCGTCGATAAGAAGCCAGATGAACCTCTAACAACTGAAGGAAAGAAAGTTGACTCCGCGAAGTCAAAGGTGAAACCTCAACCTCTTCCTGAGGACAAGCCAGCAGAACTGAAAAAGGCCGTTGAAGAGAAACCAAATGAATTGTTAAATACAGAAGAGAAGAAATTATTGAGTAAGAAGTCGGATGCTGTGCCATCAAAGGTTCTCACAGTAGATGAGCAGAAAACTTCTGAATCAGCAGAGACAAAGGAGAAAGAAAAATCACCAAAGGCAGAAGTGACAGTTGATCACACAAAAGATGAACCTCTGACAACTAAAGAAAATAAAGAAGAATCAATCAAGACACAGATGAAACCTCAGCCTCTTTCAGATGACAAGAAAGCTGAACTAAAAAAGACAGAAAAGAAACCAGTTGAACCAGTGAAAACTGAAGAGAAGGAAGTTTTGAGTAAGAAGTCGGATGTGGTGCCACCAGAGGGTCTCACGGTTGACGAACAAAAGACTTCTGAGTCAGCGAAGAAAAAGGTGAAACAACAAGAACCGAAGTCAGAAGCGGCAGTTGATCGCACAAAAGATGACACAACAGCCGTCGGAAAGAAACCAGATGAACCTTTAACATTTGAAGAGAAGGAAGAAGAACCAGTGAAGACAACGGTGAAACCTCAGCCTCTTCCAGATGACAAGAAAGCTGAACTGAAAAAGACAGTTGAAAAGAAACCAGTTGAACCAGTGAAAACTGAAGAGAAGGACGTATTGAGTAAGACGTCGGATCTTGGAAAGACTTCAGAACCAGCGAGGAAAAATGTGAGAGAACAATCAGCAGAGAAAGAAGCGGCAGTGGACCTCACTAAAGACGAGACCTCCGCATTGAAGAAACTTGCCGAGTCTGTGAAACCGGAGCACCTGTCTGATGAGGAGCACGCTATTGTGAAGAAGGCCGTTGCGAAGAAACCAGATGAACCACTAACAAGTGAAGAAAAGAAGGTATTGCGAAAGGTTTCAGACGTGGTGCCACCAACTGGACTTACTGTTAAAGAACAGAAGACACTGGAATCAGCAAAGGAGAAAGTTTCAGAATCATCTGTACTGAAGAAAACAGCTGATGACCTCACAAAAGATGAGACTGCGGCATTGAAAAAGGTGGCAAAATCAGTGAAACCTGAACAACTCTCTGATGAGGAACATGCTATCCTGAAGAAGGCCGTTGCTAAGAAACCAGATGAACCTCTGACAAATGAAGAAAAGAAGGTCTTGCGAAAGGTTTCAGACGTGGTGCCACCAACTGGACTAACAGTTAATGAACAGAAGACATTGGAATCAGCAAAACAGAAGGTTTCAAAATCATCGGACGTGGAGAAAACCGCCGCGGATCTAACGCATGAGGAAACTGCTGCTTTGAAAAAGGTGGCAAAATCACTGAAACCGGAACATCTCTCTGAAGAAGAGCATGCTATAGTTAAGAAAGCAGTTGTGAAGAAACCAGATGAACCACTAACAAGTGAAGAAAAGAAGGTCTTGCGAAAGGTTTCAGACGTGGTGCCACCAACGGGACTAACGGTTGATCAACAGAAGACATTGGAATCAGCAAAGGAGAAAGTTTCAAAATCATCTGAACTAAAGAAAACAGCTGATGATCTCACAAAAGATGAAATAGCGGCATTGAAAAAGGTGGCGAAATCAGTGAAACCTGAACATCTCTCTGATGAGGACCATGCTATTGTTAGGAAAGCAATTGCGAAGAAACCAGATGAACCATTAACAAGTGAAGAAAAGAAGGTCTTGCGAAA
>OZ038448.1:19532655-19536673 GCA_964036265.1 Daptonema setosum
CCAGACGCCAAGAATCGTAGAGGCCTTTCCTGATATTGAGGTTTATAGATAAATAAGAACCATCTCAGCATCGCACTCACTCACTCAGTCACTTACTCACTCACTGACTGACTAACTCACTCACTCACTCACTCACTCACTCACTCACTCACTCACTCACTCACTCACTCACTCACTCACTCACTCCCACATGCTTAGGTCTCGGTTGGCGATCGTGCCGTGTTCCCAGTGTTCGTGGTTGGCTCCCCGCCACCCGAAGTGCAGTTCTTCGTCAACGGGAAGACCATCGAAGAAGGGGATCCCAAGTACGAGATTCTGACTAGTAAGCTGGACGACGGACACTTCTGGCTGGTCGTTCATGATGTTCATCATTCGGATACTAGCGAGTACGCGTGTCAGGCGCGTAGCATCGTTGGCGAGGCTTGGTGCTATGGAGAGTTGTTTGTGACTGACTCAGGTTTCCGTGTCCGTTGATCAGTGGCTGTAAAGTCGTTGTCAGAAAGATCTTTTTATATCTTACTCTAACTCTTATGTAGTTAGAATAATATTATATAAACGTTCAGTTCTCACCGTTTCAACTATTTTGCAGCCACCCGAACACCATTTGGTTAAGTGGTGTCCGTTTTTTCGTTTATGTTTGTTCAGCTAATTATTAAGTTAATTATGTTGCGTTGCTTGCAGTTCATTTTATGTTTTAGTCTAGACATGTGTATTTGTTAAGTTGATGCAATTAAACGTTATGATTTTGTTCATTCAGTGGTTTGACGTGCCATGTCTGTTTTGTTTGACATCAATCAAGGGCGGGGTTACTGAGCAGTTAGTCATTAGTAATCAGGTGATCTCGAATCAGCAAACAACAGATTTCCACTTTCAGAGGAACATGAGGTCACAGTTGACGATTCCAAGGAAGTCCAGTCCGAGACTGTGGAAGTCAGTCGTACTCAAGTCAGCAAAACTTTGGAACGTTGGTGCATTCTTATTTTCTAGCAATGCATGGATGAATTCATGCATGAACGGCATGCAATCTCAACTTCGTTTCTTTCAGACCTTGTTATATGAGATATTCAAGCAAATACGGTGTGGCAAGCAACAAAAAATATTTCAAGCTCGTATGAATGAAACCTTTAACTACACAAATCTCTCTATTCAGGACTTTCTGAAGCTGAAGCATTAGAGTTTTTCATTCGTTTAATGAAGCAAACATGGTAAGTGGCTTTCACACATATTAAGAACCAGCTAATCACGAGTCTGGTTATATATATAAAAACGCATTACACACGTAATACAGTTAATATTGGGTTCTCACTCAGTTCCCATTCATCATTTGGTCAAGGCGCTTTCAGCTAAACACTGCCGATCAACGCACACACAAGTGCACAGGGTCTCACAAAATGCTTTTTCACAAACACTGTCACGATATACACAATGCTATTTGAAGTTTTATCATCACATTTTTAATAATAGACTCAGTTTATTGTGAGAATTTCAGGAACCACGATCAGCGCGTCAGCTTCAAAGGAGTTCACCGCTGAGGGCACAGCCGAACTCAAGCACGCGCCCGAGTCATTGGGCGCACGGGCCACCATTACCACAAAGGTTAAAACGCCAACGGAGACGGCAGAAAAATCCTTGAAGATCGGTCGTCCACCAACCATTACCCCGTTGAGGGACATTACTGTCAAGGTTTGATGACAATGGTTTTGTTCCTTATTGCTAACTGATAACTTTTTGTTAACCTTCGTTCGTTATGATTAAAGTTTTTTTTATATTTTCTATGTCATGTGGATAACGAGGGACTTTGCGCACATGTGAAACAGCATGTCAAGTTTATACTGCTCTCTATTCGAAAGCGAAGGAAGGGAAAATAGAATAGATTTCCGAAAAACTGCCGCCAAAAATTTCACCCACACACAAAAATATTCACAACGATTTATTCAGGTAACAACGAAATATTCACAACGATTTACGTAACAAACAAATCTATTCAGGTCGGTGAGATGATTCGCATCGACATGTTGATCAAGTCGGAGCCGGCCCCGATAGTGGAGTGGTTCAAAGATGGCGTCGAACTGATTGGCGATCGGTACCAGAAATCAGCATCACCCGAAGAGGAGACGTTCGCTCTGATCATTAAGAAGGCAGAAGTATCTGACGCCGGTGAATATGTGTGCAAGGCGACGAACATACAAGCCACGACAACCAGCTCTGTGAAAGTGGAGGTAACCAACAAACGGGTTGATGTAAAAAGTCATGTTTTTTCCTAAACTGAATGGTTTCAGGGACATACGAATTTTAACATTGGAACGTTGAGTTCGCATAGTTAGAAGTGAAATTATTATTCTTGGCCGTTCACTAAGTTTATCAGAAATAGCAGTAACATTAGCATCGTTACACAATACACAAATCATTTCAAGGTTGATGATTCAAGCGACGTCGAAGCCGAAATGACCTTTGGTCTCCAAACAAAGACCGAAGACACTGATGAAGCAGAGGCTGCTATCACGTTGACTTTGGAAGAGGTAAAAGCTAGTTTTGACCCTGAAAACTAATTTTGCTAATTATTTTATGTTTGGTTGAGTGTTCTTTTGTTAAACAAATCAAATCTAGAAAAAGAAACATGGTTATTCTCCAAATTTCATCAAATCTTTGACACGATCGTCGTCCAACGTCCATTTTGTGTTTCAACTCCCTGCATTTTTGTGTTACACCAGATTTTATCTGCTACCTTGTTCAGTTGGTGTAATCGCTCATGAGTGAAGTTATACTAACCGTGATCCGTATGCTAGGCTGATGATGACGCCTCGTCGACGACCACAGATGTGTCCACACAACTGTCGCGTCCAATGTCGTCAGCGGCAATCGAAATCATCAGCAAGCAGCACTCGGATCACGCGCATGGCGTCTTCGAAATGTCTCTCTTTCCGCAGGAACAAGTGCCGAAGCCGACGTCCAGAGGCCAACCGCCGGTCATCATTACCCCGCTCAAGGACCTCACGCTCGTCGTCGGCGAGAAGCTAACCATCGAGACCACCGTCTATGGTTGGTTTACTGAGTGGTGAAATTAAATTGTCTTTTTTCTCATTAATTAATTCTCATTGTCTTCCTCAAATCATTCACTGACTCACCGGCTCACTGACACCATTTTTGATTACACATTTTATCTCTGACTCATTCACTGTGTAACTAATTCACGCTCTCAATTACTCACTCTCTCACAGGTGAACCTGCGCCGAAGGTGGAATGGTTCAAGGATGGGGCGAAGCTTTTGGAGAAGCGTTATGTCCAAGAAGTCAAGGACACCGCAGCTTCATTGACTATCTACCAGACCAAGAAGGAAGACTCCGGTGCTTACATGTGTCGTGCTGAAAACTCTATTGCAACGGTAGAGAACACCATCACTGTCAAGATTCGAGGTCCGTTGAATACCACCAAGTTCACATTATTGATGTATGATTATCATGAAATGAGACTTGCCATATTGCCAGAAACAATTACATTGCCATATTTTTGCTAACAAAATCCAACGTGTACGAACGCCCTTGTTATATAAACATTTTATGAACATACTATAGGCCCTTAAACAATTTCCATCTAATGCTTTACAAAGCTCTTTATTATTTTTACTAAAATCATTGAATACCTAACAACTTCCCTATCTGCTTAACTACATATAGTGAGATTGCTTCAATTTGTATCCTTGCTTTCCTACAGGTTCTGAAGAAGTCATCGAGGAAGGTAAATTTTCCCAGAGTTTATGCTTGCAATGCCTTAGAATAACTCTCATAAGTCTCTTGTTTTCGAAAAATACTTAAGCACGTTTTGAGATTGTCCGTTTGCGTCTTAGTGAATGCCGATGGGAGTAATCAAATGTTGAGTCATAATTATCAAGTAATCAAAAGATGAAGTAATACAAGATAATTTATGAAATGAATTGAAGTTGTTGAAGTTGAACATTCCAAAATTAGTTATTTCTTTTATATAACTCAACATTTGAATGTTTCATTTTATGAATGAATCA
>OZ038448.1:19536873-19586873 GCA_964036265.1 Daptonema setosum
CTTTCGGATAGAGATTACAAATACAGATATCAGATATTCTAGCTTATCTGAATCTTTTTTGGAAATACCCAACGTTCATTTCATCCAACGGTAGGTACATAATGAAAGTAATTAAGCCAGTGTTTCACGGAATAAGCATGATATGATTACATGCTTGGGGCTTGGTTTTTTGCTTCATGAGAGCAAATAATATGAAGAGCAAACAAATGGAATGAGAGTACCGGAATACCACTGGCGGACGAGCCAATCCTCCAAACGGAGGGGAATTTTTCCAAAGAGGGAGGAATTTTCAGTTTTCAGGTCATTTTACCTACACCTTAGGAACAAAGTATACTTTTTGAAAGTGCCAAAGAGGGGGAATTTCATTTTTCCGTTCTTCCCTCGTCCGCTAGTGCGGAACTCTGGAGTGGGTTTCCTTACTATTTTACACCATTACAGTATATGTTACTGATCAAATGTCATGGGAAGCCACGGCACTCAGGTGAGGCGTGAAGAAACGCATCCAAAATTTCGAACCTCGATCTGAAAAATACTAGATCTGCTTTTTTAAGTAAAATAGTTTTTTCTTGAGAGTACATATACTCAATGTGTATACTTTTCACATTCAACAAAAAAGTTTGGAGTGTTTTCAAAGTTCACAAAATTCGACGTTACCCACCCACCATCTGACTGGTTAATGAACATCTGTTCTTTCGGCGACGACTCAGGTGAGATGCCGCCGAAAAAGTACAGAAAAAAACAGGGAACTTCAGGTAAAAAACACTTCAACCCTGACAGAAACATTGGGATCAGGTTACCCGAGGCATAGATGCCGTAATAACCAAGCGTGGTTGAGGATAGATACTTGGTGTTGGAGATAACTGTTGAAAACAAAGTTTCCTAACTTACAGAAACATGAATCACTGATTACATAAAATTTCAAGAAAATGAAAATAAATAATTTTGCCGGTCCTTGGGGTAAATTTCTCTCATCCACTGAGTGTTCCAGACTGAGAGAATGCATAGAAAGTAATGGGTTCAAGTTTTTGTTGCTCGGACGCCAACATGTAATCGTGAGTGGCATCATATTACAAGTAGTACTAAGTGACAGACAGACAGGACAGACTGAGTGACTGTCTGAATGTGTTACTTGCTGACACTCACTCACTCAGTCACTCACTCACTCACTCACTCACTCACTCACTCACTCACTCACTCACTCACTCACTCACTCACTCACTCACTCACTCACTCACTCACTCACTCACTCACTCACTCACTCACTCACTCACTCACTCACTCACTCACTCACTCACTCACTCACTCACTCACTCACTCACCTTTTGTATCTGCTCCACAATAGCCTCCTGCAGTGATAACTCCAGCTGTTTAATTCGGTTCACAAACTCCTCCTTTTTATCCGACTGGACGGCGCAACCCAACAGCAACAGCAGCACCTTCTTCATCTCGGGCGCGCTGCTATCTGCAACATGATTTTTTTTAAAATTTTTTCTATTTTGAAAATTTTTAATTTTTGCTGATGATAAAATATTTTTATTTGATTATTTTTTAGAATATTCTGTGGATTAATGTAAAAGGGTGACTATGAAAAACACGAAATCGCATAAAACTCCTCATGGCCAGACTTTTATTGTGGAATAAAACATTTCAAAAAAGATTTGAATTCGATGACATTTTTTCCAATGCAACCCTGGTAATATAGTGGATATGAAAACAGGTGTGTTTGGTTAATTACACACTGAAATAACTAAATAAGCAAGTTTCAAAATCGATAAAAAATTCATTATGGAGCTATAAAAATTCTAAGTAAATTTTTGAAAACCTCCAAAATTCCTATCTCTAGGATATTTTAACCAGCCTGTTAAATCTGCCAGACTTTTACAGCGCCGCAGCAAAGGAGGTTTCTTACTTTTAGTTCTCATTTTTCTTTTGTTTTCTGATTGTTTTCTAAAACTTTTTTGGTAAAAATATCGTTTTGAAGTTTTGTGAGATTTGATCTGTCAACGACCGACTGACTGGCTGTCCATTTCTTGAAGACAGTCATCGTCATTTTCACGAAAAAAACAATCCCATTTTTGCAAAACGATTGGTTAAACAAACCGTCAGTCAGTCGGCAGCGAAAACGTCTCTATTACAAAAGTAATTAATTCTCAAATCAAAAACGCAGAAAAATATAAACACTTCAGAGTTCGTTTTTGAGAGTTTCTCAGGATAGAATTTTTGATTTGATAGAAATATAATATCAAGTTTCGGTGGGAAATATTTTCGAAAAGTTATCCGCTACACCGTCTTTTATTTATATTCTAGCACACGCGCGCGTTCTACGTTTTAGCACGATTAATTTATCTGTTGCGTAAACTATCAGTTTCAATGAAAAATGACGATTTTATTTGTTTTACACCTTTTTCTCTGGTCTAATGTAACTTTGATGATCTAAAGTTTAACTGTTTCTGCTAAGTGTACTGGATAATTTGAAACAAAAAACAAAAAAAAAATCCTACATTTATCAAGTAATTCAACATCACTCTTCAACTTTCCCAAAAATGTTTCTTTAGCTTTTTTCGGTGTTTTTTTTAGCTACACCGTGTGTTTTGAGTTATCAATTTCAATACAGTTAAACGATAAATTATCTCTTTTCTCCGAATTAGTTGGTATAAAAATGAATAAAGATTACGATTTTTTTGCAGTAATTTTCCGGCCAACTAGTGTTCTATCTGACTATCTCTTTTAACAGCTACTGATTTTTTGTACTAAGCATATAAGCAATGGTATTGTCGATAAGCAAATAAATTAAAAAATTGATAGAAATAGCGCGAATAACGATTAATGCAAAAAGCTGTTGATTGATTAATTTGCAGTTTACATTGGAGCCTGTCTAAGTTATATATTTGTGTTTTTTGCCGTCTCGTGATATTCAGTTTATGTGATGATTGTATTCCTACAAACCTTTTGAACAAAGAATAATTGCATGGTAAGACAAAAAGTTGAGGAGACAGTTCAGAGTGACTTGTGAGAAAAAATTCCCAAAAACTTACTCTCAATTGAACGATTAGATTGATAGTTGGATGGATGACTTGAGTTATTTTAGTGGATTTTAATAGATAATTAATAAATTTAAAAATAAATAAATTTTAATTAAATAAATAATTTTCATAATTTAACATGTCGTGATAGAAAAATGTTATGAATAAAACCGAAATAACCTTTAAATACAAACACCGTTTATGGACAGTCGATTTTGATTATGTTAAGTAACCATGCGTAAAATTGTTTCGTTTCTACGATTTCCAAAACCGAAATTTTTTTTGAACACAATAGTTTTCAATTTTTTTTATATTATTTAAAGAAGTGCACTTGTGTACAAATTCAAGTTACTCACAAAAATTGGAGCTTAAAGAGCCTTGTCTAAAATGAAGAAAAACTAAAGAAAAAACGGAGTCACTTATATGTACGAATTGCATTGGGAAATTCACGCAGAAATACTGAAAAATTATGAATTTACTCAATATTGAGACAATACAATATGATTATAACAATATCTTGAACCAAAACTAGAGAAAAAAACGGGAAACATATTGAATGGTGGAATTTACCACAAAAGTTCATTGACATTACAAAAACTAGTTAACACTGAGACAGCACATGATAATTACAGTATTCTTCGACTCAAACGATGGGCAAACGAGAGAAAAAACATGGGTGCAAATTGGGGGAATCACATAGAAAAATACAAATAATAAATTAACTGAAAAAATAGGTACAAAATAAAGAAAACATATGGTTAACATTGAGACAACAGATGATAATAACCAAAATCTTACTAATCTGAATGCGATAAACAGAAACAACGCGGCACAGATTTCGGGTGCTCGTTAACAATACGAAAAATGGTTCGTAATTTCGTTTCGGCTTGTTTAATTCGCTTTGTTTTGTTGCGGGCGAACAGATTTAGGTAACATTTGAAGTGACGTTTTGGTTCGCTGGGTTTCGGAGTTTGGAATTGGTACTAGAGACATATAATTGTTAAGTTCTCGTAGATAAAATAATCTAGAAACATTTGAAAGTGCGAAATTTTTTATGGAAAAGGTAATTGTCGTAAATTACAAATGTGCATAATCCTCTTGTTTTGTTTGCATCTGCAAGCAAAAGTATTGCCCAAAACAACTGATAATGAAACATTACTAGCCTCAACTCAACTCTCTTGACACCTTAGTTTCACACATTGTAGCCTGGTGTGATGATGATTGATGTGCGTATTAACTCTGGTTGCCTGAGGTTTCATCAACAGACAATTTGATCAATATTTGTGCTTGCAGAAACAACATACGGGCTTCACTTCCGGAACAATTAAAAGTGCCAAATTTTCATGGAAAAGGTACTGGTCATAAATGGGAAATGTACAAATTTACTTCTTAGATTGAAGACGTGTGCTATAATTTCGGTGCTTTCTTTACTATCGATATTTTTAGCACATGCAATAGCGGACGAGAAGGGAAAAGTGGAATTCCCCTCTCTTTGGAATATTACCCTCCAATTGAAGATTTGGCCCGTCCGCCAGTGAGCGCATGATTGAGTGAATAAGTAAATTTTAATTATTTTTCATTCTAAAACTTTTATAGTTTCTCAAATTAATTAAATTTCCAATCAGCAACTAGAATACTACAATGCGCTGATCTCACTCCGAATGGGAACTGGGCAGGAATGTAATTGTGAGTCCTTGAGACCGTTTTTGGTGACTGCCGGTAGCAATTCCCATAAACGGTGGCCTTGTAGAATAGTGGGACTACCCCAATGGCGGACGAGTATAACTTCGAAAGGGAGGGGAATTTCTCCAAAGAAAGGGTAATTCCCTTTACTGCAGACTACTTAACCCACAGAGAGGAACAAACTATTTTTTTGAATTTTGCCCAAGAGGGGTGAATTCCGCTGGAGGACTACCTGATTCAAGGATTCGTAATTGTTCTAGACATTAATTCCGGTACATTGATAAGAGTGGGATCAGAGACAAATCGCTCTAATCGGACCAATTTTGGTGAAATTGGTGTTAAATATGATGAGAATAGCCCTGATGTTTAGGTGTTTTTTCAAGGAGAAGGTTCGAAACATTGTATAAGTTTGCAGCAGAAAATTTAGTCGCAGTTACCCGCATTTCTTTATTTGAAAAAAAAACGCCTAAAAATTTCTTGAGTTTGTGTTTGAATCACATAACTTTAAAATAAATTCACGAGAAGAGTTTTACAGATTTAGAATCCTAACTACTTGCAAATGTTATTAATTCAATGTGCAGTATGTATGTCTGTAATAAAAACTCGTTGTCCATTCCAACTACTCAGTTTTCTCATCAATTATGAAAACAATAACATGATAATTTCCCTGAATACCTAATGATAATTTAGGCTTTTTTGTTAGTAACATTTTTGCGAGTCCAAAATATTTTCGAACCGCATTCCATTTCCGAAAAAAAATCATGAAAAAGTCTATAGAAAACAGGGTTAGAGCAATAAACCATGGACTACATATGTAGCTATACCACCCAGACCCCAATGAATGAGAACATAATTTTTTATAGCAAAGTTGATTCAACAAACAAACATGGTCGAAAAATTATTTATTATGGAGCAAAAATATCTAACTTTCTAAATTGATTGACGCATGTAAATAAAATAAATTAGGTAGGGAGCCAAAGCAGAATAACCGCCAAATTAGCATTTGAATGTTTTGAATAACATAAACGGATGTTTTTGTAAACGGCTTAAATGTTTGAGCTGGGTAGGTTTTTAATTATTTAATTCGTAGACAAAAATATTAGAAATGAAAAGTTGGGAAATGAAAAAAAATGTATAGGTCTTTTAAACGATCTTTTGGTGTTTTAATTACCACATAAATGCTGCTCCTGTGAAAGGAGTCATATAAAATTAAGGTTTAGTATCCTGACAAAATTTGCTTCTTTGCTTATTTCTTGTAATTTTTTTCATTGAAATGTTTCACAGATGCTATAACAATGGACTGATTCCCCGTAATTTTTTTAATAAAACGCAAGTTCTGTATTGAAAAACGCGTCCAATTTTACAGCAAAGTAAACTAAATTCAGCTACAAAACTAATAACAACCGTGTATAACATATTACTTGTTTAGTTGTAGTAGAAGTAGATCAGACGAAATATGGTCATAACGGCTCCATAATAGCCATAACAGTTGCTCAATACAAATCATTTATTACGTTTGAATCAGATGTATAAAAAGCAAACGTTATCAAAAGATTTAGAAATGTTGCATACATTTTTTGTCTTGAAGCAAACGCAAACAAAAACAAGTAGTTCTGAACTGTCAGAAGAAGATTTTTTTCTTAAATCATTAAATAGAGATAAATAAATCATATAATAAAAAAAATCAGATTCCCGGCGTTTTCGGTGAAAATTCAAGCGTTTCAGAAAAACTGATTCTCCAGCGAACGCTTTTGTGCCCTTGAATGACTCACGAGAATTCGGTGAAATATTTATGTATAAATTTTAAATATAATTTTAGAACGTATATGAAAGTTTCTAATGATATCTGGTGACTTCATTTTTTTTGTTAAAAGAACTCAAGTGACGAAACACTGAATTTCGCCAAAAATTTCTGTTTTATAGGAATGTAAGCCGCAATTTCAAAAAAATCGGTTTTTATAGGAATGTAAGCCGTTATTTCATCATGATAAGTATATCTCACCATATTTGTGAATTCTAACAGACAAAGCCACACAGATTTTTTTATAACCTATTAACCAACTTTTCAGTCCGTTTCTTCTCGTTGACTCCACGTCATCAATATTGGGCATTTTTTGTGTTTTTGTAATATTATTACTCGTATTATTGATAAAAAAATTCTCACATTTTTTATTAGAAATATGAAATACAAAATATCATCAATTACACCAGAACCTTGCCAAATTTTAAGTGAATGAAAATTTACAGTAAAAATATACTTCTAACAGATGGTAGTGAAATATGCCATGGTATACGTACATACATACTAAAATGTATGTGTATGTACGCCTAGAAATGGTATCCAAAAGTCGATATATACCGCGGGTCTGGGTACATGTAATACTGTACAATATGTGCCCTCTTTGGCACACCTGTTTTGGCCAGAGTGCTTTTGTTATGGTTATTGTTTTTCTGCTATTGTTCGTCAGAATCAGGGCATTTTGTAAGTCTCTTGTATTCTCGAATTTCGGCCCAACTGGGTTTTGGATCAAATTGTTTAGGCTCAATCGGTTCGGATTCGGTATAGGGAGTTCATGAATAAAATTATCAACGGATTAGGGAGTTTTATTTTAAATCCTTTGAATTTTGGTATGGAACTATTGAACAGTACTAGAAACAATGAAACCAATTATCAAAGCAAAGCCTTATGGAGCATTTATAGCCCGCTTCACTTTACATTATTAAAAAAATCTGACTCCTTCAATAAAAATACGTGGGAAAAACTAAAAAAAACTCATAAAACGTTCAACTTCAAAACGCCAAGACATTTTTGCTTTAAAAAATATAATTGAATTGAAACTGAAAAAAATGCAAAAAATAAAATAAAAAAATACGAAAAACGAAAATAAAACCAACCAGGCGAGGGATGACGGGCGATGGACAGCAGGTCGGGCAGGGGCATCACTATCAGCTGTTTGAGCACATCCTGCAAGTTTTGACAAAATTAATCAAAATCATCTTTTTCAATGCTAAATTATATCGATATATGCATCATTCCCAAACCTATTAAAACTTTTGCGCATACTGCGAAGTTTCGATAAAATCATCAAAATAAAGAAAAATCCATTTAAAAAAAGATAATTAAATTTTCAAATTTTTTTAGAATTTCCAAATATTCGTAATCGACTTGGAAATCAGACACACGCATTAGAATATCCAGTATGTGTCAGTCGTAATAAAAAAGTTTGTATCATGATATTAGAGTTTCGTTGAAAGAAAAAAAAATCAAAACATGTTACACTGATTCTTCTCTTACACGAACGAATAGAACATTAGAGAAAAATGGGATAGTTTTCGAAATATTTAGTAGCTCTAAAAAAGTTGTTGATAATGCAATTGAGGTTGTCGTCCCGTCAGTAAAGATAGAATAGTGCGAACAAAAGACAATAAGCAATAATTTATTCAAATTATCACGAGTCATGATTGATGTGGAAAAAAAGTACCATTTCAAGTCGAAAAGCACGTAGGATGCAAGTACATAATTCAGATACATGAAACAGTGCGGAAAGATAACTTCAGCTGAAGAATACAAAACAGAACTTCTTGCTAGTTTTGAGATGGTAGGAGTGGTAAGATGAAAGGGGGTGTTCAGTTACAAAGGGAAGGAAGAATTAGGCTATTGAATGGATGAAAACCAGTAGAGTTTGGAAAGAGTTTGGAAACGGGTATACATAGCTATGTAGATTCCACGAAAACACATGTAAGTTCAAAATGTAAAACAGCTAGAAGAAAAAATTTCCCAAAAAGGTTCTAGCATTATGTACAAATGTACGTACATAATATGTAGGTTTTCTGATGCAGGTTAGCGGTTACGCTTGTGTAATGTATTACAGGATGAAAAACAGCTGATTTGATGTAACTGACTTTAAGAAAGACTAATGTGACAAATAAGCTACAACAAAAGCAGCGGTAATAGGACTACATACAGGTAAGAAAAAGAAAAGAAAACGAAAGAAAATGTTTACACAGAGCAAGAAAGAGAAAAAATCGCAGTGTGAGCGTGAATAAAGTTCGAAGGAGATATGTAGAAGTAGCAAAGTTTTGGAAATCACAAAAAAAACCACAACTTCGAAAAAAAAATATAAAAAAAAAAAATTTTTTTAAAAGAAAAGTAAAAATCTTCATCAAACTTCATATTTGGTACTCCGTCCCAGCACAATCGCAGGTTGCAGTAAGTAATGATGGTGGTCGCGTGGCTCACGCTTTTGACGATATTTGAACATTTTTTGGAGTTTTTTTACAAAAACAGTAAAAATTATTCAACAAGTATGGTCAGAAGTATTTGATTGAGTACATTATTCGTCGCAGATATACTTGCTGTAGATGAAAGATGTGAGCTAAAACATTGAGTTTCAGATCAATCGTATCGCTCATGGCTGACTGATTTACGGAAAGACTAACTGACTGTTTGACAGACTGACTGACCGACTGACTGACTGACTTACTAGCTGACAGACTGTCTGATTGACTAACTGTCTGATTGACTGACTGACTGACTGACTGATTGACTGACTAACTGATTGACTGACTGACTGACTGACTGACTGACTGACTGACTGACTGACTTACTGACTGACTGACTGACTGACCAGCTGAACGATATCTCATCGATTAGTCATCGACTTTTCTTCAATCGATCATCTTTTTTTGTACTCAGTCCGTCAATCAATCACCGTGACAGTCATCTTGGCCCAAAAACAATACAGTCAGTCAGTCAGTTAGTCTGTCAGTCAGTTAGTCTGTCAGTCTGTCAGTCTGTCAGCTACATCTCGGATGAAGATGCATTGATTGCTCAAGTGGCCGAAACTCCTGTTCTCGATGGCTATACATTACAGGTTAAACAGGGTTGTATAGTAGTGGGGCATTCATAATTGATTAGGGGGTTGAATTTGAATGCGCGTCAAAAGTAGAAATAGAAAAAATTTTCTACTCACGACGTGTGAAAACTAACGTAACAAGGAATCATGAATAAGCTACAACTAGAACGTCTTTAGTCTGTGTCGGTAACATTGCTGATTTTAGTCAGTTAATCATTTAGAAAAGCGATAGTCAAATCGTCATATTGTGTGGTGTTCAGTGCTTTCAGTAAACCTATTCCATCGGGTGAGTAGGAAATCTCCGTTATGGGATTCTGAGAAATGTTCCTTCGAACTTTTATCATATATGACGTTGAAATTATCTTCAATTTTCAAACTTCATCACACTGAAGTCAAAATTTAAATTTTTCAGTAATTTTTTTTATTTTTTCTTCAAATGATGAACGTACTAATCGTGGACTTTGAGTGGTTTAGCCCGATGAATTTCGGATCTTGGCAGAGTGGTAAAACTCGTCAGAACTTGAAGAAAAAATATAAACACGTTCCACAGCGCTCAACGTGCGTCATTAGGGGCTGAAGAAATTTTAGTCAGAATTTGAATTTGGGTTTTGTAGAAACAAAAATTTGATAATTCGAAAATTTTCAGGTTTTTATTATAAAATGGTCACATCTGACTTCATACAAATATAAGTTTCCGCTCAATCTTGCTTTATAAATTATTTTTCAGAAATGTTTCAGATGGTCATGAAAACCTTTCACAGTTCGACTAATAAGTTCAGTGTTAGGTCGATGAAGAAATAAGAATTCTCATAATCATTACATGAGTTGCAGAAGATAGAAACAAGAATTTATACGTATTTCTGTCATAATAATGAAAATTATCTCAAAAATCGCTGCCGAGTAAATCATTATTCAAAAAGAAATATGTAGTACCAACCTGAAAATTTCCAGCTTTCAGTAAATAAAAAAGCTGCTGCACAGAACAGAAAATACAAATAGAAAAAAGTTGTTCCCATCCGAAACAGGTAAATGGAAATCTCAAAAAAGCTGACAATGTTTACAAATGTTTATATACAGTCAATTTACCAAAAAATTTTAACAAACAGAGTGGTTCTAAAACCAATATTTACTTATATAATTTCGAACACGGTGTTCCCGGCTAAAAACACAATAAAACCCGGTTCCCTCTTGGTTCTGTCTTTTTGACTCGATAATTCAGAAAATTTTGCTAAATTTCTATTTTGTGAAATTTTGACAGTATTTGTCTTTTTGGTAAACTTGACATAAACTTAAAAATTGAAGCTGACATTTTCAATAAACGTGAACCTAAATCTCAAGTTTTGCTAGAACCATTAGACTCTTTTGAAGGTGGTAACAATGGGTGTTCGTACTGGAGGGAAGTCGTTCACTTTGATCTCGTGGGAACAATAAATTTGTCAGACGGTACAATAGTGTTTCAAATAAAGAAACAGCTACCCTTAACAACAACAACGACAACAACAACAACAACAACAACAACAACAACAACAACAACAACAACAACAACAACAACAACAACAACAACAACAACAACAACAACAACAACAACAACAACAACAACAACAACAACAACAACAACAACAACAATAACAACAACAACAACAACAACAACAACAACAACAACAACAACAACAACAACAACAACAACAACAACAACAACAACAACAACAACAACAACAACAACAACAACAACAACAACAACAACAACAACAACAACAACAACAACAACAACAACAACAACAACAACAACAACAACAACAACAACAACAACAACAACAACAACAACAACAACAACAACAACAACAACAACAACAACAACAACAACAACAACAACAACAACAACAACAACAACAACAACAATCAACTCCAGTAACTTCAAGAGTGGTGTATCCTGTGACAACTAAGTAAACAGATTAAGGGGTTCCAGGAAAAAAAATTCATAAAAAGGTATGAACAATCTGGGTCAGTTCGACTTTCTAGCGGACACGAGAGCTTTCAGAATGCGATACATAAAGTTCGTATGCATGGTTCTAAAAAAGTTAAGAAAACGGAATGAATATTCACATACTAATAGTGGTACATAAACCGACGGGAAAGGGGAAAAACTACAAAAAGACGAAAAAAAACAATTTCTTTACACAACTTCATCATATTCAGTATCCATCTTAGAGGAGGGGCTTAGTTGGGTTTGTGTAAACAAGCATGTAATGGATAAGCATTGTTCGCTTGAATGGGTTTGTGTAAATGTTGTTATTGTGTACATTATACAGTGCACCGATACAAATACAATAGAGTCGGGCAATATACATAGCATTTTAAATCCCTATCGGAAGAGAAGGGGTGGGAAAAGTGCAAATCCCCTCTTTTTGGCATTTTTTAAAAGCTCGTTGATTTCTGACACTATGATGGTAATGAGTGTGTGGAAGAAGGTATTTTCACAGTGAAATTCCGATATGAAAAGAAATTACTTAATGCAAATCTTCCAATGAAGGGTGAAATATCTCGATAGCGTTTTGACGATGTTACTAGTTGAACTTCAACGGCCCGAAAATCTTATAGTATAAAAATCAGATGCCAATCAGATTTCAGTGAGAACCCAATACATGGTGTGTGGGAACGGTTACCAAAATTCACTAGCGGGGTGGGAAAAGAAGAACTCTCCCCTCTCTTTGAAGTTTTCAAAAAGTGGAATTTGTTCCCTAAGGTATAGATGAAATGGCCTCAAAATTGCCGATTTACCCCTCTTTGGCAAAATTACTCTCCTTTTGAAGGTTTGGCTCGCTCGCCAATACCAGGATTCAGTGACGGACCATAGAGCCAACCATCATAAGTAAGGAATTTTTTTGGAAACAGCTGGAATCGGCAGGTTTCAGGCTATTTTTCCTACACCTTAAGAAACAATCTCGAATTTTTTGAAGCACTAGAGAGGGGGATTTCCGTTTTTCCCTTCACTTTCGTCCGCTAGGGCTAAGATTCGCCCAGATGTATAATCGTTCGAGGTATGTAACGTCGGATGCAGCTGCGCAATCGTATGTTATTCAATAATAGCGAACAGTCATATTTATTGAAAAATGCAATTAAATTTTTTTTGTGTGTCAGATTTTTCATTGATGTTAGATTACGCCATTATGTACATAGATTAAGTCCAGACAAAAAATTCATATGAACAGAAATATCAATATTGAGATAGTTGTTGTGATAGAATTCTAATTAAAACTTGTAAACTACCTGATATAAAATATTTTGCTTACTATTTTGCAAAACTAAACACTGTTCCTTTAACTGCTTACTACGATTAATCCCTCAATCGGGACGCCTGGATCGGTAGAATTCTTCAACGGAAGTCCAATCCAAAATGTGTAGAATAAAAAGATAGAATAAAAGAATGGAAAAAAGTTAATTGATTTGCTAAATTTTACCATTATCATGTGAACAAAAAGACAAAGCTAGAAATAAGATATTTTCTAGTAAAACTGCATAGAAAGTATACACTCCAAACCACAGCACAAGTCCCATTGATTGGCCTCTTGTCGTGATGTGATGGAACCCATATAACTAAGGTACATACCTACCTACACAAGTGAGAAAAAATAATGAAATCTTATAATCCATTATGTGAAAAACAATATACATAGAAAAAATTATTTCCTAGTACAACTACACTCCCATCAACGAACTCAAACCACTACACAAGTCCCATTGATTGGCATCTTGTTGGAACCCATATAAATAAGGCACATACATACCTCAATCAAGTTTGGTTAATGGCATATGAGTTCGATGAGAGTGATGGATACTTGGACGGGCAGATGTCAGTGTTGAGTACAGGGTGCCCGTAAACGATGTTCAGCTTCATACTGATCTAGAGCACCCAGTTTTCTTGATCAGTTTCATACTCATCTAGAGCACCCCGCATCCATGCGCTGTTGTAAAAAGCGTGTAATCGAACTTATAGCAAAATCATTAAGTTCTGATTCTGAATGAGAGTTTTTTTAGAGTTAAGGTAGTTTCACTGCATGAAATGTTCACCCATCCAGTTATTTGAGCATAGTTTCGTGACCTTTCCTAATAGTGTTCGCGGAAAAAGCCGACAAAATAATCGAAACAATTCTAATTGGCAGTGAGTTATAAAAAAACTGGAAAGGCATGATTAAGTGAAAAAATAAAGTTAACTTATAATTCACGGTCTTTCAACAAATGCAGGCCAATCAGTTTCGGTCTACTAACATACACGTGTTAGTAAAAAGGATGCAAATGTTCGAACCAATTGTGAAATGAATTTTCATCTCCTCTCATCTTTGTTTCATTTGAAACGATTTGGAGAAAGTAAGTTCAACGTAACTTAACTAATTACATAAATCTCTCCCTCATTCACACACACCCTGTACACATCTCACCCTATACAACCAGATGCGGTACATAGCCAAACTAATGATCACCATTCCTCTATATCCCCCAAATATTTATCGACCCTGCACCACATTTCATCGTTGTATAAATCCCATAGTTCATTCACAAAATCTCTGGAAAAATTATGAAAATAACTAACAGCAGATGATTCCCGAGACAGTTTTATATAAAGCCCCTAAACAGAAAATCCGGAATTCTTGCCAAAAGGAAATTTTTTCCGTGAAATGGTGAATAGGGCAATAAATAAAGCTGCGATCGAAGGAATATATGAATGCATTTGTTTTAGAATGTGTATTCTGGTACAATGAAGGACGCCATAAGGGGATATAAGCCAAGGGATCTCCCTAAAGTCCCTGTTAGCGCACTAAGGAAGCAGGGTGCCTTTGGTGGGTACCGCTAATGGCTCATTTGGTGGCATTGTAAATTTGAGAGAAAGCACTACTGAACTTTATGATGATCCGGAGAAATTTACATCGATTACATTTGCTAAATGAAGTGAAGAGGAATTATGTTCATGGAACGTATTGTAAGGTTAGTGAAGTACATATGTAGGATACATAAATGAAGCGTTTATGTTTCAGGAGTTCTTAAAATGTTTGAATTGGGTGGAGTAAATCTGTTACGGATAAGATAATGCAGTACGAAATTGATGGTATTCTCTAAACTCACTCACTCACTCACTCACTCACTCACTCACTCACTCACTCACTCACTCACTCACTCACTCACTCACTCACTCACTCACTCACTCACTCACTCACTCACTTACTTACTCACTCTCTCACTCACTCACTCACTCACTCACTCACTCACTCACTCACTCACTCACTCACTCACTCACTCACTCACTCACTCACTCACTCACTCACTTACTTACTCATTCACCCACTCACTCACTCACTCACTCACTCACTCACTCACTCACTCACTCACTCACTCACTCACTCACTCACTCACTCACTCACTCACTCACTCACTCACTCACTCACTCACTCACTCACTCACTCACTGACTCACTCACTCACTCACTCACTCACTCACTCACTCACTCACTCACACACTCCATCACTCACTCACTCACTCACTCACTCACTCACTCACTCACTCACTCACTCACTCACTCACTCACTCACTCACTCACTCACTCACTCACTCACTCACTCACTCACTCACTCACTCACTCACTCACTCACTCACTCACTCACTCACTCACTCACTCACTCACTCACTCACTCACTCACTCACTCACTCACTCACTCACTCACTCACTCACTCACTCACTCACTCACTCACTCACTCACTCACTCACTCACTCACTCACTCACTCACTCACTCACTCACTCACTCACTCACTCACTCACTCACTCACTCACTCACTCACTCACTCACTCCCTCACTCACTCACTCACTCACTCACTCACTCACTCACTCACTCACTCACTCACTCACTCACTCACTCACTCACTCACTCACTCACTCACTCACTCACTCACTCACTCACTCACTCACTCACTCACTCACTCACTCACTCACGCACTCACCTGGTTGAGTGAGTCAATCACCGTTCGATAATTAGTCAGTTCGGCGACGGGATTGATTAGAGAAGGAATCAATTCTCTGATTCTCGGATCATTAGTGAATGGAATCACACTGATTATGGAATCAGTGGAAGAATCCATTGCAAATTCAGAAGATGACTCCCAACTGGCCTCCATTATTCTCTCCATTCTTATCGGGAATTCGTTTAACTAATTTCGTTCGGTTCGCTACAAATCAACAATTAAAATTGAAAAAAAGGTTCTGAAGCAACCGATTTTGTCGTGAACACAGTTTATTGATAATTTTTTGGAGGAATTACTCGATTAGTTGACGGAAAATTGTTTATAAGTTCTACTTGTGCAATATACTGACTGTATGGAACATTTTTCGTGAAGGTCTCGTATCTTGTGTTGTTTTGAATTAAAATAAAGGGATGGCTACCACAGTTCAACAATTACAATATACGCAGTAAGAAAATAGCTAAAATGAAAAACGATTCTCCTCACTTTTTCAAATTTATATTAAATAAAGAAAATAAAAAGTTCGCAAAAGAACAACGTTCATCAGCATAAAAAATTTTATGTTGGAGCTTCATAGTGAAAGTTGTATAATGGAGAAATTCAGAAACTACTCCTCTACGCACCTGCTTTTTTATTGTTTTTTTTTCAAAAAGTTGGTTTGGCATATTGTAACATTTGTAGACCCTCACCCCACGTCATCGTAAAACTTTTGCGCGGGCGCGGGACGGTTTCTTTCTGACGGCTTTTTGGCACTCGGGTGTTCTCTATATGCTTATTAGTGTACATTCGTGTTGTTGGAAGCTTTGTGATATTAGTTAATTCTAAAAGTTTTCGGATTTTTTTACTTTGTTTCCTTTTTCTGCACTGCAAACCTGCATCGTTGATGCAACTTGGTTTCCCGTTGCAACATTTCAGTTAACATGGATTAAGGTACAGCTTAGATGAAAAAATTACAATTTTAATTTTTTTCTAGAAATGCGGAATATCAGCGTTTAATGCAACCATCAGAGTAAGTAAGGAAGAGTTTTACGAGAAAGCTGTAACAACTGTTTTTAATACGTGACTATGACCGTTAAGTCGGTGCAATTTTGTTGCGTTAAGTGTTATGACGGGTAGTTATGAGCACTAACGGACAATGGAATAATGAAAAAGTGGAACTCACCCTCTTTGGCAAATTAAAAAGAGTTTTGATGTTTTTAAGTTGTAGCTACAATGACCTTCAAACTTATAGCCTAATTCCCCTTTTTAGAAAAAATCCCATTATTTGATATGTTTGACCATCCGCGACTGGTTGTGATTCGCATAAAGTGGTATTTAGTACTAATGTTGTACCTGCTATTAACTACTAACTAACTGCTTACATATCAACATAATAGTTAACATATTTCAAATACTGGTCTCGGATTTCCATTTCATTGCAGAAAGAAATTACACTTTAGTGAGGGCTTACAACTTTTTTCGCTGTTATTAGCATTGATGAATTACTATTGTAAGCGTGGGAAAGATCGGGTTACAGGCAAGTAGGAATGAATGTTGAAAAATTTTGGGTCGAACAAAACATTGAAACGAGTCTTGAAAAAAAAATCTGATATTGGTCAATAAAATTTCAAAACAATGCCTGCAATGTTTTTTTCCATAACAATGTTTTAAAATGTTCCACACCCACCATATCTTCACGAAGTTAGTAGGCATGAATGTTACCCTTCTATTTCTAACTGCCTAATATACTATTTCACATCACATACTAATCCAATTGTGAAATGGCGAAAAACTCTGTAACTGTGAACGCATATCTGTGCACCCCCAGGTTTCAACGCACAACGGCGTGATGGTAGCACCAGCGGGCGAGCCAATCCTTCAGAGAGAGGGAAAAAGTTTCAAAGAGAGGGAATAAGCAGTTTTGAATGTTGTTCACCTCCACCTTAAGGAATAAACTCAAATTTTCCGAACTATCAAAGAGGGGGAATTTCACTTTTCCGTCACTCCCTCGTCCGCTAGTGGATGGCATTGGTTCATCACACTAGCGGATGAGAAGAGAAGGGAAAAGTGAAATTCCCCCCTCTTTGGCCAATTTAAAAAGTACAACTTGTTCCCTATGGTGTAGGTAAAATGAGCTGATTCCCCCCTTTTTAACGGAATTCCCCTCCCTTTGGGGATTTAGCTCGTCCACTAGTGGTTCATTAAGAAGCAACACTGTGAAATATTGGCTTCCAAAAAAATGCGTATTTTTCATATCGACTAAAAGAATCTCGAGCTCGATTCTTCCAGTTCCGAACGCAGAATGTTGCTGTTTTCCCATAAACAGCTGGTCGAATGAAAGATTGTCTGATGAAGGAAGGAAAAGGAGGAGGGTATGAGAGCATTTGGTTCCACTTTTCGTTTATTAACGGAGACCAAAACCATTGAGAATAATAAATATTCTGATACTGACAACAATTGAGAAATTGCGCATTGAAAATTCGGAATCTGATGGAACGGAAAATTGTCTGATCAAGTTATGGACACGGGGTGGAAGGTATCTTTTTTTTATTTTCTTTGGAAAGGTTTTCCAACACAGCTGGTTGGACACAAAAAAAGTCTGATCCAAGGGCTTTGGAAATAATTTTATCAGTTTTTCATCAGATATATAAAAATGAATTCTCAATCCAAACTCAATGAAGAGTTAAAGGGCATTGGAAAAAATCCAATGGTTACGCTTTTTACACCAGTTGCAAAACATTTTGCAAAAACGACATAACACAGTTGATAGACTTGAACAATCTTCTGATCATCGGGGAAGGTTCAAATAAAATAAGCTTGAGAAAAATTACAAATTACGGCATTTTTTACAAAAAGCCAGCCGATTTTACAATAGAAACTTTTTTTGTACAAATACAAATGTACAAGTAGCTGCACTCACTGACAGACGATCCAATTATCGAAAGAAGGGGTAAATTCTTCGAAGAAGAGTTCTGAGACCATTTCACCTACACCTTTGTCGACGAATTTCACTTTTTAGAAATTACCGAAGAGGGAGGAATTCCCCTTTTCCGCCGTTTTTTTCACTAATGCTCCCTAGCGGAAGAGAAAGGGTGGGAAAGTGGAGTTCCCCCTCTTTGACAGTTTCAAAAATTAGAGTTTGTTTCCTGAGTGTTGGTAAAATTGCCTCAGAACTACCAATTACCCCCTCTTTGGGAAGATTCCCCTCCCTTTGGAGGTTTGGCCCGTCGTTCAGTGCTACTGCTGAATGTTGCGGGGGAATACGTAGTGATTAATGGAGGTTTTGTTACTTTCAGCTAATGTCCAATGGGAGCAGGCTAAATGGACTGCTTTGTTGACTGATGTTCTATTATAGCTGCTTGGGAAGATTCTTGTGAAAATCAGAATAAATAATACAAGTTATGTTTTACGAGTCATCATCTTCACCAAGCTAAGGAGAAAGTGAGAACAACGGGAAAACCGACTATTTGACTGGACTCAACTCAAGATTCTTCAATTAATATTGGTTGTGCCACATATCACATGTTGAAATGCGATAACAATGGAATTTAATTTAATTTATATGTAGCCAAGACGATTCCGCTCCCGTTTCGATAGACTAGGGCAACACGACTCTAGAATTTTTACTGCGTTTTCATTGTCAATTAACCATGGCACAACTGAAATGTCTTCACTAATTCCTTGAACTATTGCCAGTGGGCAGGTGGCGGTCGAGAAGAGAAACTGTAACTCTCTCTCTTCTATGTTAAAGATGACGTTCCATATGTACATACAGAAAGTAAAATAAAATAGTAAGTATTCTAATTTTGTAAAAAAATCATTCTTCTGAAACTCAGTAATCGAAATATACCATGGAAGTTTCGAGTACATGTACTACCATTACAGTAATATATCTACTGACATTTGCTACTGAATACATGGAATAAAACGTACAAGTTTGTGGTCATTAAGCGGTCGTGAAATTCCTAGGAGGCTTGCTAAAGTGTGTGGCGGAGGTCGTTTCCGTACCAGAATTGGTAGAGCCTTACGATGGAACCGGCCTTAACAGTTTCATGGAAAATTCCGGTTGGAACGTGGAAATTATGATCGATTCCAGTAATTATAGATTGGCCAAGGTACATATCTTGTTTATCAAAATTATTTCTAGAACCTTTGCATTACCTAAGCGCCATGTTCGTATTTTTGCCAACCGTCATGTAAGAAAATATGTCTTAAAAAATTCCAACGTGCGCAAAAAGCAGACCTGAATTCAAACAGCGCGCCAAAAAGTACCTGACTAACAAGAAGCTATGGATAGGCTATACATGGCAGGGTCAGGCGTCTCCTTACAGCAATTTCGTAAGTCATTCATCTGTCACTCACTCACGCACTCACTCACTCACTCACTCACTCACTCACTCACTCACTCACTCACTCACTCACTCACTCACTCACTCACTCACTCACTCACTCACTTACTCACTCACTCACTCACTCACTCACTCACTCACTCACTCACTCACTCACTCACTCACTCACTCACTCACTTACTCACTCACTAACTCACTCACTCACTCACGCAATAACTCACTCACTCACTCACTCACTCACTCACTCACTCACTCACTCACTCACTCACTCACTCACTCACTCACTCACTCACTCACTCACTCACTCACTCACTCACTCATTCACTCACTCACTCACTCACTCACTCACTCACTCACTCACTCACTCACTCACTCACTCACTCACTCACTCACTCACTCACTCACTCACTTACTCACTTCAATGTTATGCGGAAGTGAAATAAAAATAACCCAAAAAAACCCTTCCAAACAACAATCAGTTATGACTTTAGCAACCAGAGCTAATAGGCAATTGAAGAATTAATTTTTACCGCTCGGTACCAGGATATTTGAGGAAGTAAAACCATTGAAGAACCATAAACCAACAACTATAAACTGGTTTGTAAGAACCACAGACCAAAAAATAACAGGTTACATTTACGTTTCTACATGTGTATACTTTCCTTTAAAAACCTCATGGTTGCTAAAACGTTGAAAATTAACTGCTTCGAAATTGAAAAAAGGAAGATCAGCTCGGGCTCAGACACACCAGAAAGCAGGAACAGGAAAACTAGCTTGATATTTCGATTAAAATGCTTTAAATTACATTCAAAACACGAAGGCTGGCTGATTTCAGACAATACATACGTGTGTCGGGTTTACAACTTATGTTTTAAAAAACCATTTATCTGAGAGTATTTATTTTTTGAATGAATTGCACTTCAACAACGGCAGAATAACTTTGTTTTGTTACGGAACCACTACCCGACGAGAACGGGAGGGAAAGTGGAATTCCCTCTCTTTGGCGTTTTCAAAAAGTAGAATTTGTTCCCTAAGGTGTAGGTAAAGTGGCCGGAAAACAGCAAATTCCACAGGCTTTGAAAAAATTCCCCTCCCTTTGGAGGATTCTCTCGTCCACCAGTGTTAGGAAGGACAATAAAACGAGCCGGCGTTTTGTAGGGCCCAGCATTCTAGGCAGATCATTGTACCTACACTTTAAGTAACGGATTCGACTTTTAAAAAACACAAAGAGGGGGGATTTCACTTTTCCCACGCTTTCTCGCCCGCTAGTGTATGCCATTGAACTGGGATCACAAACGCAATGAGATCAGTGCAATTCCTACAAATGTCGTTTTGCGAAAAAAACACACTGATCAATTAAAGGGTAATGGAGAATAAGAAACCATTTTCAAATTCAGTTTGCTAATCAATAGTAAATGCTATAAACGTCGAAAAGACACCAAAATTTTATAATGAATGGTTGCCGATTTCCCGAATTCAATTACGATTTTCGTCATGCGTTTCATTTACAAAGGTTTCGAGGTTTTACATACAAATCTTTTTTGATACATTACATTTACATAAGAAATGACAGTCACAGTCAAATCTGAGTTACAGGTATCTGCAGAATGTCAATTAAACAAGTATACAAGAAACTTTCGGATGAAGAAAGTTTACCGAGATGTTTCTTCTTTAGCAAATGTGAATATTATTATAAACGTCGAAAGGACACCAAAATTTTATAATGAACGGTTGCCGATTTCCCGAATTCGATCACGATTCTCGTCATGAGTTTCATTTACAAAGGTTTCGAGGTTTTACATTCAAATCTTTTATGATACATTGCATTTACATAAGAAATGACAGTCACTCGGGTCGGGGTTACAGTTAACTACAGGGTGTTACATAAAGGAGTCCAGGACACCAAAATTGCAACAATTTATGGTTGCCGCTTTTCCAAGTTCGATTAAGATTTTCGTCATGAGTTTCATGTACAAAGGTTTGGAGGTTTTACATACAAATATTTTATTATACAATACATTTACATAAGAAATGACAGTCACTCGGGTCAGGGTTACAGTTACACATATCAACAGGTTGTTACATAATGAAGCCTACAAGAAACCTTCGACTATAAAAGATTTACAGAAATGTTTTGAAAGGATTATAAGGCTGGAATTTGAGCGAAGAATTACTAATGTGCAAGCGTTTTCGAGAGAAAATACCAACAGTCAATACAACATGACCATGATCACCACTGCAAAAAAATCAGAAAAGTTTTTTGCAAGGAAATTATTCGTTGAGATTCGAAACATCACAAAAATCTTCATCCTTGTTTTTTTTCTTTTTTTTTGATAAAGTTTTTTATAAAATAATTGTGATTACTGAACCAGCAAAAACCATATTAAGTCCGACACTCTTAAACCACCCTATGTACCTCACATGCAACATGCAACATGCAACATGTAACATGCAACATGTAACATGCAACATGCAACATGTAACATGCGACAACAACCAGTTAAAATTTGTCGTGTGCACGGTAAGACTAATTACCACGACGGCGCGTGTGAAATTCCTGATGGAGGGAATTAAAGTTACAAATCTGTGATTGATTATGGACGATATTAGGGATGGTTGGAATCATATAGCGGGCGAAAAGAATCTAGTGGAATTTCCTCTTTATGAGGAATTTAGAGATGTGGAAATGGTTTCACTAAGTATGGGGGAAACGCCTCCTAACTGCCTTTCACTAACTTTTTGGGGGTTTTCCCACTCTTTGGGAAGATAATTGGTTTGAATGTCAACAAATCCGAATCGATGAGGAGGGATAAATGTGGGTCACGTGACGTCGGAATGAGTAATAAGGTAAAGTAAGGCAATAAAAACGAATGAAGAAATTTGTAAATCTAACAAGGGAAACAGGAACTTTTGAGGGATAAACTTTCAGAGAATGAATCCAACAATGTCATTTTGTATGATTATCTTACTCATTAATCCGAAAGATCCCAATGAAAAATGAACATTGCTCGATCGGAAAACGTGTGGATCGGATAAAGTTACAAGAAAATAGGTGCAGACTGAGGAAGGATCGATGCATCTAACAATTAACCTGAAAAAAATATACAGTATAAATGCAAGTGATATTGTAGATTTGCAGTTGATATATTGTTGTATGTAGGTGATTTAGAAAGTTCCTGCCCTAAAATTTCGAGAATCTTCTATTGATCAAAGACTACTACTGATGTCTGCCAAAATAAAGTGAGATCAAAACCTACATAGTCGTCTGTTAGTGATATGAAGTTACACATTAGTGATCGAGAAGGAGAGGGAAAAGTGGAATTTCCCCTCTTTGGCGTTTTCAAAATATATACTTTGTTCCTTAACGCATAGGTAAAATGACCAAAATTTCGCAAAGTCCTCCCTCTTTTGAAGAATTCCCCTCCCAACGGGGATTTAGCTAGTCCGCCAGTGGTAAGTACATAACTGTTTTATGGATGTTACTATCAGCGTGACAGATCAGTCGTAATCAACGGATGGTGTTAACAACAGTCTCGCTCAAGGTTATTACCACCCACCCTGTAGGGATCTGGTTTGGCAGAATCTACACTGATTCATCAGATAGCAGTGAAAGATTATCGGATGAAATATCTTTGCTGGCTAAAAGGGAAATGGTTTCCATATCTACAAATTCTAATACGTATGTATCAGTTTAACAGAATATCAACAATAAAGATAAAGCCCGTATGTTGTTTCAGCGATATCTTGCCCAAAACGTCTGTTAATGAAACATCACTAGCCTCAACTCAAAAACACAGTATAGCATGGGGTGATGATGATTGATGTGCTTGTTAACACTGATTGTCTGATGTTTCATTATCAGATGTTTTGGGAGGTATTTTTGCTTGCAGAAACAACATACGGGCTTTATTAGAGGGAGTTATATGAACCAGTTTACAGTGGAGAACATCTTCAAGGTTAACTTCTGTTGGTGACAAGTGTGCACTGACGGACGAGCCAAACCTCCAAAGGGAGGGGAATTTTGTCAATGAGGGGGAATTGGCAGTTTTGAGGTCATTTTACCTACACCTTAGGGAACAACCTGCACCTTTTGAAATTGCCAAAGAGGGGGGAATTCCACTTTTTGTTCTTCCCTCGTCCGCTAGTGCAAGTGTGAACAGTTTGTTTAGCCGCACGTCACAAGCGGACGAGAGGGGAACGAAAATTTTGAATTCTACCCTTTTTTGCAGTTTTAAATAGTAGAATTTTTTCCTTAAGGTGAAGGGTAAATGGCCTTGAAACTGCTAATTCTTCTTCTTTGAGGAAATTCCCCTGCCTTTGAGGAATCGGCCCGTCCGCTGGTGGCGCACGTCGAAACAGGTTTTTAATGCAACGTCACCAGATATGCCATTATGATGGTGTTATTTAGTTGGGATAACAAGTTCTGTCTGAAACATAATCTTTTTTGTTGAACCATGAAGAAGACATAACTTAGCATTAAAACATTAGACGTATATTTATTCTCTATCCTTATAAAAAAGAACCGAAAGTACATATCTTATATCCACTTTATATGCTATTTTGAGGGACTCTTGCCGTATATCGTATCGCATCGTGAAAATTGAAAGGGTAAATAATAGATTTTACGTTTTTATTACCCACAATCCTGTGGACGACTTTCCGATGGTTGCTCTGGCCGTGGTTTCCTCAGTCTCATGAAACGTTTCAAGCTGATGGAACAAATTCACATCGATACCGTTCGTTCGGAATTTCAGTGAAACTGTTTTTATAGAGTAAATTAAACAAAAAAGATAAGAAATTTTATATAATTAGAATTTATTTACCTCCAAGTCCAATCCTGACGATGATTTCGCGCTGGTAGCTGTGGCCGCAGTTTCTTCCGTTTCATGAATGGTTTCAAGTTGATGGAATAAATTCACATCGATACAGTTATCATCGTTGTTGGGCTTGGCGAAATCGCGTAGGTCGAACTCGCAGGTCATTTCGTATTCAATTGACATTTCGAAATAAGTTCGAGATCGGAATTTGAATTTAAATCAGTATGAATTCATTCTGACGATTATTATTATCAGAAGTCAGCGACTGACTGTAAGTTGTTATGTAACAGTAGAGAAAGGTTAATAAATATATTTAGACCAAGACTTAAATATCAAAAATAGAAAGAAGACAATGATTTCTTGGTTTGAGGTCAATTAAAATGTTCCAATGAGTCCTTGTATTTTATGTGCCACGAAGGCAAAGTTGATGGTTTTCTTGGTGAACTAGGCGTTTTTTCGGAAAGAAATCAAGATTCTCAAAATCCCAATGACATCAAAGATGAACTTTCTTCTTCCCAACCAAACATATGGATGGCTTCAATGGCAGTCGTTAAGCTGAATGTGCTTTCCGGCAGAAACCCATTAAATTTTTACAGCGCTACGATATCTTTGCAAGTACGAAAAATGAACATTTCAAGATATTTCGTATTTTTTTCTTTTCACTCTGGGACCTACATTAACGTGAAGTGGAGTATGGATTTGGATTTTTTTAGTTTGGATTTTTCAGGGATTCGGCTACATATATATCAACAAAAGAGGTTTCCGAAGACAATAAAGCAATCATATGGAACATTTCAAAACAAAATGTTGTCGTTGTTGTTGTTGTTGTTGTTGTTATTGTTGTTGTTGTTGTTGTGTTAGTGTTGTTTATGTTGTTGTTGTTGTTGTTGTTGTTGTTGTTGTTGTTGTTGTTGTTGTTGTTGTTGTTGTTGTTGTTGTTGTTGTTGTTGTTGTTGTTGTTGTTGTTGTTGTTGTTGTTGTTGTTGTTGTTGTTGTTGTTGTTGTTGTTGTTGTTGTTGTTGTTGTTGTTGTTGTTGTTGTTGTTGTTGTTGTTGTTGTTGTTGTTGTTGTTGTTGTTGTTGTTGTTGTTGGTTGTTGTTGTTGTTGCAACAAACAACGGCGGTCCGAGTGAAACACGATGCCCAATCGGATTATCTGTTGGGGCGGGGTAATATTATTACTGAGTTTGCCTAAATGATGATGCGTTACAGAACTAGCGGACAAGAGGGGAAAGGAAAGGTGGAATTCCCCCCTCTTTGGTGGTTTCAAAAAGTTGAACTTGTTCCTCAAGGTGTAGGTAAAATGGCCTAATTTCTGCCAATTTCCCCCTCTTTGGAAAGATGCCACTCTCTTCGGAGGATTGGCTCGTCCGCCAGTGAGCTGAGTAAACTATAGCACAAGTGAAAAGGAATTGCGACGAAAACGAATGTAAGATTTTGTAAAAACTTTATCAAGGGCGAATTTACAAGTTCAATTTTGGCGGGAAATAAAAAAAAAACATCCACATATATTGCCACCAGTTTTCATTATAACACAATTTTTTTCCCGCCAAAATGTGGATTCAAAATTTCACACTTGACAAACGTTTACAACACTTTACTTTTGTTTTGTCGCAATAGTTTCCAACTTGCCTTATAGTGCGCAGCTGTGGGGCATGTTTGAAAATATAGTTTTCGAGTGATAGTGTTTTTCTATTGGAGTGTAATTTCAATGGTAGATTTACATGCGCGCAGGGGAAATTCTCATGTATGCACATATGTAGCACTCTAAATCGCTGGGCATTGTTTTGGAAAATGCTGCGGAGAGTCCTAAAAACCTATGAAATTTGTGAAAAACTCAGTAATATTTTAATCGGAGTCGATCAAATACCACAAAAAGATTAAACAGAACAATATACTAATAAGATTTGAGATATTAACATAAATCATGAAGCATTCCTCATTGCATCACGAAACTGAATTTAAATGCGCGCCTATTTACGCACATGTTCGTACACCTACAAAAGCTTTTACATGCTTGATTTATCCGCAGACACAGATCCTAGAAGAGTGGTAGTGGTATATAAATTGATGGTCTGTCGGCCAATCCAGAATTTATTGTCACTCAACAGCTTTTGGCGCGTGATTTGAATTTAAAATTGAGGATGGCGTGGATTCAAATTAAAAAAAATCTTTGAAATTGTTCTACAAATAAATTGTGAGTGATATAGTGTATAAATATCAAAGGTACGTATACTCGAACACAATGATCCTTTGATTCTGTTATGTTAAGCTTACAAGGCCAGCCCTACAATGTTCTCATCCTATCCCAATAAGCTATAGTGCAAACAATGGAAGAGTGTTTCTTTTGATGATTCAGTATCGGACCATGGACGAAATTCATTCTTTTCCACTATTGTTCTAGACCAGCAGTCTGATATGATAACGAAAAACAGGTACATAATTGAAGAAACATACAGTATGTATGAAGTGGCATACGTAGAAATGGATTTTTTTATCATGTCTTTTAGGCCCTAAATCAGCATAGGCTACACACTTACACTTCTATGTTTGAATCATTAAGCCGGACTCTAAACACTCAGGTTTGTTCCAAGAGATGAATCAGTTTCGATGGTCGGGAAATTTTTTTCCAGTTATATCTTACTCTTATATTTTTCTGTTTCTCAGACCTCAACGCACCAAGCAGACTGACATGGTTATGAATGCAGCTCACTAAAAACAATTCACTGAAACATTTGGGTAAAATTATCAAGCTTTCCCAAGTGGTGTTGACGTTCGCGTGTGCCCTTGATCGTTGAATAATTCATTGAGCCAATATTGATTCATTGCTTTGATGAATCAGTGATCTGAGTGGGAATGCAATGAACAAAGCAATTGTTTACGTACAATGTATTGTTTGTATGTAACTGAGAGAAATGTGAAATACTGAATTTGAAAGCCCGCCTTTCTCCCCTGATTAAAACTTGCTCACAGGCTCTGGCAATAGCACAACAATAAGCCAAGAGTTTAAATTTGGTTTTCAAATCAAATGAGAATCCTAGTTCTAAACCGTAAGGGTACATTTATAATTTTCCCTGGACTTTTCCTGGACTTTTCCTGGACTTTCCCGGGAAACGTGAGGTCTCACAATTTAACACGCTTTGCTATAGCAGCCACATTGGTCGCTGCTTATGACAACTGTTTCCTGGGAAAGTCCAGGGAAAGTCTAGGGAAGACTATAAAAGTACCCTAAAGTACATATCTTTACTAAAACTGGTAACACCATGCAAAAAAAATTAAGTTAAGAATCCTTTAATCCATAATTTATCACAACATCGTCACCACCTGGTTGGTAGAGTTTTTCTCCAATATCTATCAAAAGTCTGTCCCATATTTGGAGCCGGAACGTGGCAAAGTCATGACGGTAAAAGGACAAATGTTTACATAATGAAAATGTGTGTTTGTATGCGCGCAATCATGACCTGGGATACACACATTGACACATACAAGAGCACTGGCGGACGAGCCGAACCTCCAAAGGTAGGGGAATAGTTCCAAAGAGGGGGGAAATGGTAGAAATTAGGCCAATTTACCTACACCCCGAGGAACAAACTGTACTTTTTGAAACCGCCAAATAGGTAGGGGGAATTCCACTTTTCCCCCACCCCTTCTCGTCCGCTAGTGTACAAGAGAGCAGTATTATAAAAAATACCAAACAATACTATGAAATTTTTTAGCGATTGAAATACAAACAAGATTGTGGGAGAACAGAGATTTCAACCAGTCAGGACCAATTTGAAAAACTTAAGACCTTTTTTCAACATTAGCTAGTACGCTTTTGGCCTGACAAGATAATAAAGATTATTTTCTGCTCAAAGCTACCCACAGTTGAACATTATGGGTTTTCAGGTACCAACGATCCTAACTGCTATTAATTCAAATTCAAGTTCCAGTCGAAACCAAGTTGAACGAAAAGTTTTACCAAAAAAAGCTAAACCTACTAAAACCATGAAAACTGGTTTGCACGACAAATATTTCGAAATTTCCTTTTTATGTAGTTCAGTGGCACCTCGAAAACATACAGTTCGATGTATGATAGTTCGATGTTCTTCATTTCGACCAAATTTCACTGATAAGGCTGTGGAACATCGTACAAAACTACAACGAAAAAAAAAACTCACGTGACTTTAAAAATATAAAATTTGACGAACAGATTTCAATGCAAAAAACATAAAATTTATGTTATCTGTTCTGCAACAATAAACATCGAATAACGAAATATGAATAAAAGTAGACATGAAATATGCGTATGTAATCGGGCTGGAAAAGTAGGCTAAGCGGGGGGAGATATGAATGAATATGAACTTGAAAATACATTTTTGCGTATTCAATTTTAAACTTTATGTTTTTTTTGTAAAATGTTCCAAAACATACACAAAAACTCGATAGGATAGGAAGGATAGCGATTGAAACTGCTTCATACCATTGAAGACTGTGAGTTACTCCACAGATTTTAGAAATAAATAAATAAAAAAGCGTAAAAACAATAAAAAAAGTGAAAAAACAAAAGTAAACAAACTCGATAAAAGTGCTGAATGTTCAGGGATTATCTGATAAAAAAATCCGTGGATTGAAAATAGTCCTAGTACATACATGTACATTTTATACGTAGAGAAAATTAATGAGAAAAAACAAAAAAATAATAAAAGCAATAAGTTAAAAAGTAAAAAAAAATAACAAACTCGAGAAAAGTGCTGAATAATCTGCATTAATAATCCGAGATTGTAAAGACTTTTCACAGTTATCAGAATGAAAAAATATAAAAAGTAAAAAAGCATAAAAAAGTAAAAAAATTACAAAAATAAAAAAGTAAACAAACTCGATAAAAGTGCTGAATGTTCTGCATTAATAATCCGAGATTGCGCAGACGCCCCGACGTGTCCGAAGCCGCTCTCACATCACAGTAGATGGCGTTGTTGTCACTGTAGTGAGTGAGTGAGTGAGTGAGTGAGTGAGTGAGTGAGTGAGCGAGTGAGCGAGTGAGTGAGTGAGTGAGTGAGTGAGTGAGTGAGTGAGTGAGTGAGTGAGTGAGTGAGTGAGTGAATGAGTGAGTGAATGAGTGAGTGAGTGAAAGAGTGAGTGAGTGAGTGAGTGAGTGAGTGAGTGAGTGAGTGAGTGAGTGAGTGAGTGAGTGAGTGAGTGAGTGAGTGAGTGAGTGAGTGAGTGAGTGAGTGAGTGAGTGAGTGAGTGAGTGAGTGAGTGAGTGAGTGAGTGAGTGAGTGATTGAGTGACAGAGTGACAGAGTGAGTGAGTGAGTGAGTGAGTGAATGAGTAAAGGACTTTTTAACAGGTTGAAGAGAAACAGGGAGATCAGTCATGATGAATTCTGATATGCTTTTGTATCTTATCTGGAACTTTTTTCGGAGTGATTCAGTTATTGTAGCGTACAACAAATGATGGCAAGAACTTTTACTTTTGTATTGAAACATTTAGCAAAAGATTTTGTACCGTCAACAGCAGCACTTTATGTTCATAAACCATGTATTTAAAGCCCGTATGTTATTTCTGCAAGCAAACGTACTGCCCAAACATCTGATAATGAAACATTATTAGCCTGACTCAACTCGGTTGACACCATAGTTTAACACCAGAGCATGGGGGGATGATGATTGATGTGCGTGTTAACACTGATTGTCTGATGTTTCATTATCAGAAGTTTTGGACGAGATTTTTGTTCGCAGAAACAACATACGGGCTTTACTGGGAAATTTTTTTTTGTTTGAGGCGCGTTCCAAGTCGTCAGAGGGAGGCTCTAACTTTGTTTAGAGTAAAAACCGAGAATCGTAAACATAAATTCTGTTCTCAAGAATTTCCCGAAAGTTCTCGTTCAAGTAGCTAGCTGACCCCGTTTTGGACATTTTTCGCACAAATGTTTTGCTGACTAGACTTAATTTTTCACACACTCCTTAACAGCAATGGTTGGAACTCGTGCATGAACCGAAAAAGAGTGAACAAAAAACAGAAACTGTGTATAATTTCCTCATCTGATTGGGAAAGCACGCCATTTTTCTCAATAATCCGCAAGAGTCAATCCAATATGTCTATGATTTCGCAGAGATTTAGTAGTAATGGAGGGCCAAATGGAAAAGACTTTCTGAGAAAAAGTTTACGTTTTTCCAATTCAGTTTGCTAATCAACTGAGAATGCTAGGATCATTCCCGATAACCAACATATAAAGCAGCAGCGCATTCAGCAGATGTCCATCACAAAGATCCTCATAGTGGATAATCCTATACTCCTGTCTGGGCGTAACCGCCAACTCCTCTTCTGCCGGTAGAACGGTAATCTCTTCGATCTTAGTTGGTAAATTCCCGGCATTTTTATCGATAATTTTTGTGTCAATGAGGGAATTTTCCCCATTGGGTGGTAAATCGCATGGTGAAATCAGAGCGATTTGAGGTTGAATTGTCGAGTGAGTATTCGTCGTGTTTAGAAGGGGTGGTTTTATTAAGCACGATCGAAGCCAGGCGCTTAACGGATCGGCCCAGAATTCGATTTCGTAGGATTCCATCGTTGACTGCTTAATGGACATTGTTGTTGTTCTTGTTGTTGTTGTTGCCAACGCTGCACCGGTTTATGAGACTGACCAAGATGATATTACATTGTTGTGATTAAAATTATTATAGATATCACCTGAAACTAGTAAGTAAGTGAGTGAGTGAGTGAGCGAGTGAGTAAGAGAGTGAGTGAATGAGTGAATCAAGAAGCGATTTTCTTATCGAAGAGGAACATGCAAATCATCCTGAGTGAGTGAGTGAGTGAGTGAGTGAGTGAGTGAGTGAGTGAGTGAGTGAGTGAGTGAGTGAGTGAGTGAGTGAGGTAATTAGTGAATATTACATGAACAGTAACGAACATAACACAACAACAACAGTAGAAACAAACAGCAATAACAAACACAACAACAGTATCAATAAAATGTAAGTGAATGAACGTCTAGAGTAAACACTTTGAAAGTTCATGTGTCTGGAACAAGAATGCATCTGGAACAAGAATAATAGCAGACACAACGAAAACAACACCAACAACAACAACAACAACAACAACAACAACAACAACAACAACAACAACAACAACAACAACAACAACAACAACAACAACAACAACAACAACAACAACAACAACAACAACAACAACAACAACAACAGCAACCACAACAAAAAAACAGGCACAAACTCTTAATGCAAGACTGGTTAAAAGGAGCATTTGAGCCTGGACTGATAATGAAATCGGATATTCATTGAACTTCAAGTCTTTGGACTGTAACCTCATGAAAATAACACCGCCACCATAACAACAACAACAACAACAACAACAACAACAACAACAACAACAACAACAACAACAACAACAACAACAACAACAACAACAAAAACAACAACAACAACAACAACAACAACAGCAACAACAACAACAACAACAACAACGAGACAACCAAATGTCAATGAAAAAACGGCTATTTTATAACAAGCATTATCGTCTGTTCGTGCGCCTGAATGGATAATGCTCCTGGGTTTCCTTTGAAACTATAAAAACACTGATCTTATTCGAACGGCAACAACAACAACAACAACAACAACAACAACAACAACAACAACAACAACAACAACAACCACCACAACAACACAACAACAACAACAACAACCAACAACAAATGCAACAACAACAACAACAAAAACAACAACAACAACAACAACAACAACAACAACAACAACAACAACAACAACAACAACACGGGATAAGAGTGCATCCTTACTCAATACCAGATCGAATCTATGTTTACCAATCAGCTCAGCTGAACCATGAGCCGCTTATTGATTGGCCGGAGACCAAATGAAAGAAAATATCTCAAATAAAATAAGTAACTGATCTAAGAGAAATTGATAAACGTTGTGAACTTTTTACATGGTATCAAAGAAACAAATTATTACTAAACTTACTGGACTTTTTGAAAAAATTTAAGAATTATTCACTAAGAAAATTTCTCCGAATAGTGAAAATAAAACATTTTTAGGATTCAATTTTCTTGTGTTTTCCCAAATTTCCGGTTCCTAGTACAAATTTTATGACATATCGTCGGCTGTAAATCAAAATCGTATTTCCGTCAAATAATAGTTTTTTACAATCTCTATGTTACTTTCTATATACAAAAAATTCGTACACAATTTCATCAATTTGTTTACATATTGTTACATCGACATCTTATCTTACAAAATTTATGGCCGATTTTTTATAACGATCGTACACTTTTTATCTTTTGTAAACTTTTACCCCACCACCACGCGCTCGACAGAGAAGCCACGCCGGTATAAAAAAGGTGTCGACATAAAATGTTATAGGGTGAATTTATGCAGGTTTTTTATGGTTATAAGTGGTACGAACAGTAACGGGGTAGTGCGGTAGAGGACGAGGGAAGAATGAAAAAAAATCCCCTCATTTTAAAGGCAGTTCCAAGAGATGGAGTTTGTTCCTTGAGATGTACGTAAATGGCCTCAATACTTCAATTCCCCCTCTTTGATAAAATTCCCCTCTCTTTGGAAGATTGGCTCGTCCGCCAGCGCGAACAGTGAAGGACGACTGGAGGAAAGGGGGGGAGGGCGGCTAGGGGAAAATTGTTGAAATCTCGTATTTATCATCGAAAACAAAAGTAATAAAGGCAAACTAACTGACGTACGAATGAGAAGGAAAAGTCGATATCCCTTGTTCGTTGGTTATAAAAAAGTTGAGATCCATAAGGTGCAGCTGGATGGTATGAAAACGTTCTCATTGTAGGGTTGGTTAAGCCTCTAATTGTTTATTTTGTGGTACATGGGATGGGAACACTAGCGGACGAGGGAAGAATGAAAAAGTGGAATTCCCCCCTCTTTGGCGTTTTCAAAGAGTAGAATTTGTTCCCTAAGGTACAGGTAAAATGACCTGAAAACTGGCTATTCCCCCCTCTTTGGGGAGATTCCCCTCCCTTTGGAGGTTTCACTCGTCGGCCAGTGGATGGGAAGTTATATAAATGTTCCAGTGCTCACTAAAAGCCACCGTAAACATGTTCTTCCCGTTGGTAGATGATGACAAGCAGTGCAGTATTCAACATAACTGAATAAGAACAATAAATATGGGCTAATTGAAAACTTCGAAATTTCGGCAAGAGGATTTTTCATCTTCGGGTTTTTCATTTCTGGGTTTTTCATTTCTGGGTTTTTCATCTCCGTTTTTTCATTTCCGGGTTTTTCATCTTTTGAAAATGATGGTACAGGTCTTTTCATCTTCGGGTTTTTCATTTCTGGGTTTTTCATCTTCGGATTTTTCATTTCTGGGTTTTTCATTTCTGGGTTTTTCATCTCCGTTTTTTCATCTTCGGAAACGATGGTACAGGTTTTTTTCATTTCTGGGTTTTTCATCTTCGGGAACTACCCAGGAACGAAAAATCCGAAGATGAAAAACCCGAAGATGAAAAGACCTGTACCATCGTTTCGAAAAGCTGAAGATGAAAAACCCAAAGATGAAAAACGCAGAAATGAAAAACCCAGAAATGAAAAACCCAGAAATGAAAAATCCGAAGATGAAAAGACGGAAATGAAAAACCCAGAAATGAAAAGACCTGTACCATCGCTTCCGAAGATGAAAAGACGGAAATGAAAAACCCAGAAATGAAAAACCCGAAGATGAAAAATCCTCTTGCCCGAAATTTCACTACAACCACTGGCACTGGCGGGAGAGCTAATTCTTCAAAGGGAGGGAAATTTAGTTAAAGAGGGGGGGACTGACAGTTTTTAGACTGTTTTACCTACACCTTTCGGTACAAATTCAATTTTTTGAAAATGCCAAAGAGGGAGGAATTCCACTTTTCTCAGCCCTTTTCGTTTGCTAGTGACTACAACAAAATAGATCATTGCAAAGGTCGAAACTCACACGCGAGAAACCTTTGATTTCACGAAAATCTTACTCAATCAATCTTACACGACGATAAATCAATTCATTACACAACAAGACAATCGTCTATACAAAAACATATCTCCTCACTCAATCCATTAACCCGGCCAATTTGTGGTCAAACGCCAGGTACCCTTAAGATGATGTACAAAGGGGGACTGCCCCAAAACACGAAGGTAACCCTCTATCCAAATACCCTGGTGGACGAGTCAACCTTTCAAACAAAGAGGAAATCTTCTGAAGAATCGAACAATAAATAAGGGTATCGGAGGTTTCGAGTCAATTCTGCCTTACCTTAACGGTAAATCCCACTTTTTAAACAAGCCAAAAAGGGTAGAATTCAAGTTTCTGCCCCTTTCCCTTCCGCCAGTCCCCAACACAACGTATTCCACCTCAATTAGTCGCCCATTTACCACTCGTTTACATACCTGTAAACATTATGAGGGGTGGCCCGGGAGGGCCGTCAGGGGTACCTTTTATGAAGAGGCGCCCTCTTTTTCGGGTACAGATGAAAAGGCAATGAGGTGAAAACGGGTAAACAGAACACCACTGACCGTTGGCGGACGAGGGAAGAACGGAAAAGCCGATTTCACCCCTTTTTGGCAGTATTTTTTTCCTTAAGGTGCAGGTAAAACGGCTTAAAAATTGCCAATTCCACCCTCTTTGACAAAGCTCCCCTCTCTTTGGAGGTTTAGTTCGTCCGCCAGCGCTGACGGGTAGTTGGGGTGGGTGGGTGGAGAGGGTGTTTGGTAAATCCAGGAAAGCTTCAGATGAAGCCGAACTTCTTTGTAAAGGCGGAAAAGACGATGTTTCTAGGCAGTGGTTGCTGATGGAGAAAGGGGTTTGCGAAGGTTGGAAACTTCTTCTCTCCTTGAGGTTTGAGCATCCCTCCCTCCAGAAAAAATCTGCATTTGTATGAAAAAATAAATCAGTTGAAATTTCTCACAACATTTCTCTCATCCTGGTAAAAAAACCCGTATGTTGTTTCTGCAAGCAAAAATATTGCCCGAAACGTCTAATAATGAAACATCACTGGCCTCAACTGAACTCGGTTGACATCATAGTTCGACACAGTATAGCATGGATGATTGATGTGCGTGTTAACACTGATTATCTGATGTTTCATTATCGGACTTTTTGGGCAATAATTTCGCTTGCAGAAACAACAAACGGGCTTTACATAAAACCAGCCTAACGTCCTGCAGTAAGTGCGCGTAGTCAAGTGGTCATTGGGACCACTAGCGGACGAGAAGGGGTGGGAAAAATAGAATTCCCCCCTCTTTGGCAATTTCAAACAGTAGAATTCATTCCCTAAGGTGTAGCTAAAATGACCTCATTTCTGACGATTCCCCCTCTTTGGTGAAATTCCCCTACCTTTGTAGGTTTGGCTCGTCCGCCAGTGGTCATTTGGACTCTTTTTCATTGTTTAAAATCGCAACAATTGAGGGCTATTGAGCACTGTTTTTATTACTTTTTTCTCATCGGCTGAAGCACAAACATTTTTTGAATGTAAATATTTTAACATAATAGGCTATGATCTGACATTTAAAATTTGAAAAGACTAAGCATGAATTCATGGAATTCAAACTTTTATATAAATACATCTTTTTCATTTAAAATGTGCAGTCGCCCAAACGCACGCGCGTAATCGCGTAGTCCGTTATAATAAATCTGTGGATTCCTATTATAATTTACATAAATTTCGGCAACGAATTTAATAAATTTATTGTTGGAATGCAACAATAACATGTGTAATAACGCTTATAATAACACACTTTGAAAGGTTGTCGCCGAAACCGCAAACCTACATGTCGGAATTTCGAATGTGTTTGACAAACGGATAAATTAATAGACGGCTAAAGTTTGCAAACGTACAGGAAACGTAATAAAACATCATTTTAATAAATGTGATAAGTTTCGGTATCTTTGTTTTCCGGTTATCGAGATGAGAGACCTTTTACTATTGTTATCAAACATTGTTACTAGCAAAATCATAATGTGAAGGAAAAGTTTTTTCTTAGAAGAATAAACAGTTTTTTTCACGAAATCCCGGAGAGCTAAAATATTAACGAAGCTGTAAATAATCTAGAAAGGGTGAGATGTACAGGTCACTACAAGTACAACTACAAGATCGAAAAACGTACGCACACTTTCACTAGCAAACTTATAGTGTAATAAAAAGTCAATGGACCGAGATGTGTAGCTTCGGATGCAATGTCTGAATAACTGGAATTTTCTTCGCGAGCTTAGTTATTATAATAGAGGGCGGGGAGGGGAGGGGACATACAATATGTTAATTTTATAAGATGTTAGCAAACTTTGCTGTGAGTCATTGAGAAGGCGTAGCAAGATCGAGGTTTAGTCACCCGTTTGAAATTTTCAAAGAGAAAAACAATTGTCAATAGAACATAAGGAAAGATGAACACAAGAGCTGCTTACGGTTCGGCACATTCCTACGGTAGGTTGTTTATAAAAACGTTAGGCTAGTTTTTAAGTCAAAAACTAATGATTAAAATCCTTTTAAATTTCTTCCTTTGATATTTTAGTCTCCTTTCGACCAGCTTGATATCAAAAGTTCGTTCTGCGTTACATCATATTTAGTGGCAGCGAAACATTTATCATAGAAACCAATAACAAACCGAAACCCAATTTCGTAAATTGATTACGGAACGCTTCAGACGGTTATGAATGGTATACATACATGGATTATAAACATACATGGCACAATATTGAATTTCAAACTGACATTTATTGTTTGTTTGTAGTTTGTAGTTTATTTTAGGAAACAGTCAACCAGTAGACACTCGAATTACACCAAAGTCCGCTAAGTTTTTAGCCATTTACAGTGCCCCATTTATGTATGTATTTTGTCTAGTTTACGAAATAAAAACAAGTCATTTGTCAAGTTCATAACTGGCATACTTTGATTACTAACACTGAAAACAAAATTTCAATTTTCAGAAAAAAATTGCCAAATAATGAATGCTCAATCTGTGACAAAAAGTGTAACTTTTTGAATTTCGCTTTTTATTCCATTTTTCAACCAGGCATCGATGCATCGGGTTGCACTCGACGACGACTGCCAACCATTTCAATTCCTAACACTGATCATAAAATAATCAAATTTATTCTCAACTGTCAGCAAAAGTTAGCCCAAAAGTTCCAAATGATATGACAAAAAGTGAGATTTTGGAAAAAAAATTTCCATTTCACAACCAGGCACCTTGCGAGGCGTCGGGTTGTAAATGAGCGCGTGATGGAGTGAGTGATTTATAATGTGTAAAATTTCGGGGTGTCACCTCATGTCACACCTTAAGACACATTTGTGAAACGTGAACAGAATGTCAGACAAAATGAGCAGACATAATACATAAAACAGACATAATGAATAATGGCTGTTATTGTAGTTGACTTCATTATTTCAACTTTTTGCGTCTTATGTACGTTGACCTAAAGGCATTTTTTACTTTTTATGGGGCGAGTATTACGTAGGAACATAAATTGTAAGTTACAAATTTATGTAAGAAAGAAAATCGTGTAGTAATTCTAGAATTACACGTATTACAAGAAGAGTGAAATTTGAGTAGTTAGTGAGAAATGACATTAGTTACGTGCAACCCCACGTTCGTTGACATATATTTACGTATGTATGTGGTTACTACGAGCTTTGACACGTTTGGCAAAATTTATGTACATACATGTAGGTCTTGATGAAACGTGAACGAAGGGAGAATTGTCGCTCACACCAGATGTGAAAAGAATTGGTAATAATATTCTAAAATTAAATCAGGCATACGAAGAAATTATAACCAAATGGTGTACTGTACACTACTTCGTGACATGTAGCAGTTGAACAATTAGGTAGGATAGTGTATCAGTGAAAATCGGTGAAAATACGCTTTTTTACTGGACTGTAGTTCTACAAAGTTATGCGGAATTCAGCCCACCCACCAAAAGTTTACCAGGCTTCCGAAAAGCATTCATTTGTTGATAAAATTTAAAAAAATCGCTTACATTTTTGCGGGATCACCCCTCGTGCCCCAACAGATGACTAGTGATAGAGACAACTGAAATTTCGAAATTTCTGATCATCTTGACGGTTTTTTATGTTTGAATGAAATAACAAAAAGTTGCCGGTTCTCTGTTTAGGGAAAATCGTTTATTTAATCGTTTATTAATAAAAAGCTTGTCCGCAAGAACATAAAGCCCGTATGTTGTTTCTGCAAGCTAAAATACTGATCAAAACTTCTGATAATGAAACATCAGACAATCAGTGTTAACACGCACATCAATCATCATCACCCCATGCTACACTGTGTTAAACTATGGTAACGACTGAGTTAAGTTGAGGCTAGTGATGTTTCATTGTCAGATGTCTTTGACAGTACTTTTGCTTGCAGAAACAACATACGGGCTTTACAAAAGTGAAAGTGGTTTTTTCCAAAATTATTGTGGAACGCTTACACTCTTTTTCGTTGGTTGCTTATCAGCTCAGCGCAGAGAGGCTCACCGATAAATCTTTTATGCTCTTCATAAAGGGAACGATGCCGAAAAAACACTGAAATAGGAACAAACACCATAAAAGCCTTTCAGGTTAAAGAACATGACCAGATAAGGAAGGTGAAATGAGGGTAAAGTTAACAAATGAAAAGTGGAATTTCACCAGAATACTGTGGAACGCTTCTTCTGACTCATTCTCGTTCATTTCTTATCAGCTCAGCGCGGAGAGGCTCACCGATAAATTTGTGCTAACTATAAAAGAACGAACGATGCAGAGAAAAACTGGAAAATGCGAACAAAGTACCATAAAAGCTTTTTGGGCTTTAGAACATTATGAGATAACAAAGTTTAAGGGGGAAAGTATGGAATCAGTTTTTTTTGTTGAAGTAGAATAATGGAAACTGTTCTTCGAAACTAAGCAAATTACAAACATACTTTATTCGTAACACTATGACACCGCTTAGGGGAATTATGTACGGTTTCCGTTTGTCGGCTAAATATACAGTCATACACACTTTTAATTATTTTAGTTATAACAGCTGAGTTTTTATCACTCAAAGTTCTTATCTGAAGTGGACACCATCAAACAATGATGACTCATCGCGGAACAGTTTTCATGATCGAAATGTTCCAAAGTATATACATAGTACATGTATCATAGCCAATGACAGTACCATGATAACAAACTTTCCTTGTCATAAACTCTAATAACTAAAAACTTCTACTGAACTCTGTTTATAGCCCATCCAGGATTTCTTGTTACTTAGAATTTTTTTGGCGCGCAGTCTAAATTCAAATCTGCTTCCTGCATTCAAATTTCGCGAGTAATTTTTCGTGTATTTGTGTAACGATTCCGTGGAAATAATTTTTGGTAACAAGATACATGTACCTTGATCAAGCTATACAGGAGTTAATTATCAGCTGAGTGTCCCATGGCTCATGTCACGATTTCTTATCTGAATCGGAGACCGGAGTGGAGACCAACAAATGAAGATGAAGCAATGCGACAAAGCTTACGCAATGTGCCGAATTGCAAACAAAGTAAAAAACAGTGTCCTGATTATAATCGTGTCGGCACCCAAAAATTTCCTTGATTCCCAAGGAATTTATTTAATGGAAAAAAACAATATTCCAAGCATCGGCGCCTCAGCTACTTGACAAGGGAAACGACAAATGGAAGAATCGATGGTTTTAGATCAGTCTATCAATTTAGCATCAGTTTGAAAAAGTACAAGTTACACCTTGGCAAACAGCCAAAGGAAGGTGGCTTCACTCCTCCAATTCTTGGTTTCAGGTGGCAACAATTCTTCGAAGAAATGAAGAATCCCCTTCCCCTTTTTCCCCTTGTGTCAATAGAACCCAGGGGTGTAAGTTCAGTCACTTAGACCACTGGCGGACGAGGGAAGAATGAAAAAGTGGAATTCCCCCTCTTTGGCGATTTCAAAAAGTAGAGTTTGTTCCCTAAGGTGTAGGTAAAATGGGCTGAAAACTGGCGATTCCCCCCTCTTTGGAAAGATTCCCCTCCCTTTGGAGGATTGGTTCGTCCGCTAGTGACTTAGACAGGTGAACAATACCGACAAACATAGTTTTTCAAAAGTCTAGTTTTTTGTCGATGTTTACGAAACAGGGCAGACACATCAATAGGGTTTTTACTTTACTATTATGAAAGTTTGCATACCTCTACCATTTCATTGATTTTAGGCTTCTTCACTTGTTATGCTCATTATACCTCATGTTTTTCCTAAAAAATCTCCAGAAAAAACTACCGACATAACTTTACATTGAATAGTTTTTACTACGGTATTGATGAAATAATTGGTGGACAGAATATGTAGAACGTCATTCTGCAAATACCTCATTGTAGAGTGTAGACTGAATCAATAGAAATCCAGGGGTGTGAGGTCTGTCACTTCGAGAGGTGAACAATGTCAATGAACATCTTCCTCAGATTCAGAATAGATGACCGTTGGATGCAGAATAAATACCGGTTTTCAATGTTGACTACTAGCGGACGAAGGATCAACGAAAGAAGGGGAATTCCACCCTCTTCGGCAGTTCCAAATATAGAACTTGTCTTTTGAGGTGTAGGTTAAATGACCCCATACCTGGTAAATTCTCCCTCTTTGAACAAATTCCCCTTCCTTTGGAAGAACGACTCGTCCGCCAGTGGTGATGATCAGTGTGAATAAAATTATGGTCTGTTTGCGATGAAACAGGTTTGTTGTACTGTAGCTAAGATTTGTAGATACATATAATTGAGTTTAGTATTTAGTTTTGCAAGTGAAAAGTGAAAATACTGTATCTAATTTTTTACAAAATGAAAAATAAATTTAATTTTGGAGGGTTCACATACAAGGTTTATGTAAGTTTAAAATACCCGCTTATGTGAGGTGAAAAAATGCTCTCCATAATTTTTGTACATTTAATTTTAACTAGTCCATGTGTCACAAGCAAACTATAAGTTTGTAAGTATATATCTCTTAGTAGCTAATAACACCGCAAAAAAGCTTATCTTAATCGAGTCATATTAAGAGAACGGAGTAGCGTCCGTCCCTTGATAATCGGTTTTCGGTCACACTCCCACACCTTATTGGCTAAAGTAGGCTATAGAATCGTAAACCTAGAAAAAATCTGGGATATCTAGTATATTCAGATACATGTATGTAGATGCAGAGTACTATAATATCTATTTACATACAATATATTATAGTAAAACGTGAATATACACATTCTATGAAAAAGTCAGAGAAAATGAGCTGGTGAGAAAATCTTCCCCACTCAGATATTCGATTCTCACGAGCTTGGATGTAAGTTGCACCGGCAAAGCCTGATCGTGTATTTCCAGTCCGAAAAAAACGTAAAAATTATTTTCGCCCGCCATTGATCGGAAAAAAATCCCCGAATATATCCGAACTCATTTGAATAAGCACGTTTTCGGGGTTGGACTAATAAATCGCCGTAATGGATCAAGCACTGGGGGATGAGAAGGGGAGGCAAAAGTGGAATTCCCCCTTCTTTGGCGGTCTCAAAAAGTATAGTTTGCTCCTTAAGAAGTAGGTAAAATAATCTAATTTCAGCCAATTCCCCCCTCTTTGGAAAAATTCCCCTCCCTTTGGAGGTTTCGCTCGTCCGCCAGTGGGATCAAGTGAATTGCATAATTTTTGTGGTTTTTACGCAGTCGAATTTCACCGGGGTACGTACTTGAATACGTAATGAGACTATAAAAATTTGCGCCCCTAAAATAACAACAAAAACAACAACAACAACAACAACAACAACAACAACAACAACAACAACAACAATAACAAAAAGCAAAAATTTTGTAACGAAATTTTTTATGGTTTTTTGCTTGTTACAAATAAAGCTTCGTGATAAAATACACACAAAAGCAGCTTAGTTTGTTTTGAACATTCTATTCTCTCCAACTGTAATAAAAACAACACCAAACAACAACAACAACAACAACAACAACAACAACAACAACAACAACAACAACAACAACAACAACAACAATAACAACAACAACAACAACAACAACAACAACAACAACAACAACAACAACAACAACAACAACAACAACAACAACGAGACAATGCAAACCATATCTGTACCATGCAGGAATAACCTCCTTTGATTTTTAGCGCCATTACAAAAGCGAAAGCTAAAAAAATAAAATTTATGCGCATATTTTCTCGTTTGGTAAATGTCTATGTTAGATGTACATGACTAATCGAAAAATGTAGTAGAAAATCAAAAGACATGATCGTTTACGAAAACGAATCTCAAGACAATTTATTGTTTTACTAATCAGATTTCATTATCCGTAATTGTTGTCATATTCATTTACTTTTGCCTTCGTGATTGTAACTCAGAAATGTCCGTTATTTCACTCTGTGTCTTGGAGTTTCTCGTTGCCGTTATGGTGAGAAACCTGAATAAAATTGGAATCCATCGGAAAACTTTTCGGTAACTCTTAACCTTTAAGGCTTTTGTTTGTAAGAAATTCACTCTATATTTGGCTTGAAAAATCGTATTTATATTAAATTTGATTTGATTAAAAAATCAAACCTTGTTTTTTTCAAAAAAATAATTGGTTCTAATAAAGGGTGATAGGAAGATCCAATTGAACAAATAAACAAACATATACCATATTCTGTCCAAATTTAACATGAGTTTCTCTGTACAACTTTCGAAGATGGGGGTCTTGTCGATCCAGATATTTATCTCTAATCGTAATGACACTCATTCCGTCAAAAATGTCAGTCTTTTGGGTACATCGTTGCCGTGTCAGTGACTTGTACATTGCTAACATCTGTTTTGGCCAGATGTCCGTGCTCACTAGCGGATTACATTGAAAAATAGTTTTGAAACTTTACTTTACAAAAAATAAAAATATGATTTCTCAAATTTGCATAAGAAAACTAATTTTACAGAATCAGATTTTTTCTATTGAGAAAAATTTTCCTTTTTATAGACTTTTCCCATGCGCAAAATGACGGATTTTCAGGAGGGGTTGCGGCGACATTATAATGTTATAGTGAGAGGGTGTGGGCTTACGTGTAAATAGTTATGATAACAATCAAAACATGTGTGAGTGAGTGAGTGCAGTGAGTGAGTGAGTGAGTGAGTGAGTGAGTGAGTGAGTGAGTGAGTGAGTGAGTGAGTGAGTGAGTGAGTGAGTGAGTGAGTGAGTGAGTGAGTGAGTGAGTGAGTGAGTGAGTGAGTGAGTGAGTGAGTGAGTGAGTGAGTGAGTGAGTGAGTGAGTGAGTGAGTGAGTGAGTGAGTGAGTGAGTGAGTGAGTGAGTGAGTGCAGTGGGTGACTGAGTGAGTGAGTGAGTGAGTGAGTGAGTGAGTGAGTGAGTGAGTGAGTGAGTACGTGAGTGAGTGAGTGAGTGAGTGAGTGAGTGAGTGAGTGAGTGAGTGAGTGAGTGAGTGAGTGAGTGAGTGAGTGAGTGAGTGAGTGAGTGAGTGAGTGAGTGCCGTTTCTTCCAAAGTAAAACAAACGATCGTTAAAATTTGTTTCCGATAATCAAACGAAACGCTTCAAAAATGAGGTTTAACTGAGCCGAAAATTTTAAAATAATGATATTTTTCGGACTTTATCACGTGTTAACAGTGAAAAATAACCATATAGCATTTTCAATTAATTAAAAAAAATTATGAAAAAAATTTGTGTTTCTTTTCATGGCATCGGACAACACACAAAACGGTGCGCATAATTTAAGGCCACGGAAAAATATTCTAAGAAACAATAGCGAACAGTCATTTTTGTATTTAATGAGGAATTGCTGTTTAAAATTATGTTTGCCAACTGATAAAAGAGAAAACAAAGTCTAAACGTTGTTTCGGCTCCGTTCCTAAAAACTGCGACAATGTTCCAAAAAAACTGCGACAACGTTCCTAAAAACTGTCTGTGCAACTGTGCATGCGCGGAGAAGTTTTCCTGGGTTTGAAAATAAACCAGAGTTTCAAATTCACTTTCCTAATCAACTGAGAAGGCTACAAAATCGGTGGCAAGGCGGTGAAAAAAAATTCCCATGAGCGTTCAAAGTGCCTTTCTATGTATTTATTTCAATGCCATTATGAAATGTGAATTCTCAGATGCGAAAACATCAGAGCCTTCATGCCGACAAAGACATGCGTTTTTTGCCCGAATTTTTACGGAGAAAAATAAAAACCAAATTTTTTTGTCTAAGAAATTTTGTGGCCTGGAAATCTGTGGTATATAATAATAATGCTTTTTCCTAAAAATATATTCCATACGCTCAACAACAAAAAACTATTTATTAGTTTTTCTGCAATTTCCTTTTCGTATATAGTCATCTTGAAACATTCCAATGAACGGAACAATTAAGTCACAAGCACTGGCCGACGAGAAGGGGACGAAAAAGTGGAATTCCCCCCTCTTTGGCGTTTCTAAAATGTAGAATTTGTTCCCCAAGGTGTAGGTAAAATAGCCGGAAAACTGACGATTCCCTATATTCTTTGACGAAATTCCCCTCCTTTTGGAAGTTTAGCTCGTCCGCCAGTGGTCACAAGTTATCATGAAAATAAGCAAACAGGAACAAAAAAAATTAATGATAAAATACTATAAAATCTTGTGAGTCCTGAAAAAATTGTTTTATGTAAATGGCGTTCAATAACAGTTCATCGTTTCGGGGAAACCATTGCTAATTGTGAAAGGAAAAAAATACTACTATTGTTCTTAAGAGAATTCGTAACTATGAATAAAATGAAAACTAGAAATTAAAAAGGAAAAACAGAAAAACCATCTTAAATAACTAACACTTCATCAATATTCATTTTCTGCTTAAGATAGAGCAAAAAACATCTTTTTAGATCGACAATCATTTTTCATTCAATATTTTACAGCATTGGGGTAATTTTTTTAACACGAACACACGTTTGCACTGACGGCCGAGCCGATCCTCCTAAAAGAGGGGAATTTCCCAAAAGAGTGGAGAATCTGCAATTTAAAGACCATATTACCTACACCTAGGGACCGAATTCGAGTTTTTGAAATCACTAAAGAGTGGGGAGTTCCACGTTTCCGTCGCTTTCTGGTCCGCTAGTGCACAATTGTAAGCAAATTCGCGCATTATTGCCACACAATGAAAGGGAAATCCACTAAATAGCCAATCAGTATTCCGCATACAATTCACTGCACTAACGGACGAGAAGGGTGGAAAAAGTGGAATTCCCCCCTCTTTGGTGTTTTCAATTAGTATATTTTGTTCCCTAGGGTGTAGGTTAAATGGGCTGAAAATTGCCGATTCCCCCTCTTTGACAAATTTCCACTCCCTTTGGAGGATTATCTCGTCCGCCAGTGATTCACTGTGGTTGTGTTGACTGACCCTGAGGCCAATATTCATAGTCGATTCACGAAATCACGAGAATAGATGTTTTTGTGTACCTTTTCCGGGAATTAATGAATACGTTACCGCTTTGATATTCTCGAATCGGACAACGAAGATCTTCTACCACTAGCGGACGAGAAGGGGTGGGAAAAGTGGAATCCCCCCCCCCTCTTTGGCGAGTTCGAAAAGTAGAATTTGTTCCCTAAGGTGTAGGTAAAATGACCTGAAAACTGCCGATTCCCCCTCTTTGGTGAAATTCCCCTCCCTTTGGAGATTTAGCTCATCCGCCAGTGTCTTCTACCACCTTTCACTATGATTTATACATCACATTTCCTGTCCGCTACAATCTCTCGCCACATTTTTTATTGGTGTGATAAAAATCTTTCCACTGGCAGACGAGCCAATCTTCCAAAAGGAAGGGCATTTTTCAAACAGATATTCTAGAACGAGCAGCACTGAGGCAGTTTCATCTACAACAAAGAAAAAAATTACATTATAAACTGCTAAATAGAGAAAATTTTAATACTCCATATCGTGGCCTAACGTCAATTTAGGGGCCCTGCAAAACGAGAGAGAGAGGGAAAAAGGCAGTTCTTAGACAATTTTATCTGCACCTTGAGGGAAAATACTACCACTGGCGGACGAGCAAAATACCTAAAGGGAGGGGAATTTCGTCAAAGAGGGGGGAATTAGAAGTTTTCAGGTCATTTTACCTACACCTAAGGGAACAAATTATACTCTTTGAAAACACCAAAGAGGGGAGAATTCCACTTTTCCCTCCCCTTCTCGTCAGCTAGTGAATACTACTATTCCTAATTCTAACCTAGCGTCAAAACTAGTAAAACAGGTTAATATCAACGCCATCGCCCGATCGCCTTGGTCTGACATTCAGCCTTCGGACGTCAGGGTCACCGAAAACAGATGAACAAAAAACTGGTAATATAAATGAGTCTGATATGAATGTGGTGAGAACAGGATGAGAACGTCAGAAAACATCATCATTTTGATTAAGCCGCCGTTTATAAAAGGTTATTCTTATCAAAAAGTTAAAAATAGAATTCGTGAAGAAAATACCAAATCCTGGAAAGGGATGAGAATTATTTTTGAAAGAGGGGGGAATTTGCAGCGTTGAGGCCGTTTTACTTACACCTTAGGGACACTGGCGGACAAACTAATCTTTCAAAGGGAGGGGAATTTCGCCAAAGAGGGGGGAATCGGCAGTTTTAAATCCATTCTACCTACACCTTAAGGAACAAACTCTACTTCTTGGAATTGCCAAAGAGAGGGGAATTCCACTTTTTCGTTCTTCCCTCGTCCGCTAGTGCTTAGGGGACAAACTGCACTTAAAAACCGCCAAAGAGGTGAAATTCCACTCTTTAATCTCCTTCTTGTCCGCTTATGGTTCCCCTCCTATCCGCTTATACAACGGGATCTGATTTATGATGGTTTTTCCTTCCGTTCCTCCTTTTTATTGGTCTTGTGGTTGAGAACATAACAATTAGCATAATAATGTACAATGGGGATTTCGGAATATGGTGATTTTGGAATATGGGGATTTTGGAATATGGTGATTTTAGAATATGGTGATGGTAGAACACTGGCAGACAAACCAAACCTCCAAAGGGAGGTGATTTTCTCCAAAGAGGGAGGAGTTAGCAGTTATCAGGTCATTTTATCTACACCTTAGGGAACAAATTCCAATTTCTGAAACCACCAAAAAGGGGGAATTCCACTTTCTCTTCCCCTTCTCGTCCGCCAGTGGCGATGGTGGTAAAAAGTATTGCGAATTGGTGTCGGGTAAAAGAATTAACGTTTTCGTACCACGGTGAAGAAAGTTGTTTCGCGTCGAGCAAAATTATAAAAACATTCTGGTGTTTTGTAAAAAAACACTGAAATTGATCTTAGAAAATAAATTATACTTTTCTGTTTTCCCGTTTTAGAATGTTTCACACGCTAGTTGTATTTGTATTGTAATCCAATGCGCTCTAGTGAAGGATAATATATGATTCTCCAAAAAACCATGTGCAAACCAAAAAACCTTTAAAGGATTGAAAGGGTGATTATTTTAAAAATCAATGTTCAATATTCATACCAGCATAAATTCTACAAAAATCAAAACGACACAGAAAAATCAAAAGGACACAGAAAAATTAAAATGACACTCAAAAATCAAAAGGACACACAGAAATCAAGCAACTCAGAACTACTGTCCAACCACTGCGATGTTTTATTTATCTACAAAAATGCGATGATAGGTGCGTGGGAATTTTTGAATTATGGTGCCTGAACGCAAAATTGATGGGAAACTCGAAACAATAAACAATTTTGTGCTTTGAGAAAAAAACAGATCTCAACGGATAATTGAAGCGCGTATTTAAATGGCGGACGAGTTATTTGGAATTGAAAGAAACGGGACTTTATCCAAATGATGGGTCTTCTAGCATTTTCCATACACCCATTCAATTGAATTTTCGACATAAAAATTCTGTTTTTACCTCAAAATAACAGAATTCCGCCATCCCACTTTTCTTCAATTTTGTAGTGACTGTGCGCATCCAAAAATTCGATGAGAAGAAAATTGGCGCTATGATAATAATCTACACACTCCACACTAAACCGATAATTGGATCGCTACTATAATATGCACTTGTAGATAAAAATATCAAACAAAAAAAACATAAAAAAAAACAAACGTGACACACCCAACACCTGGTTTTTCATTTTTCATTGAAAAATCACACAGAAACCTGAAATCATGAAATGGGAAGAATGTTTTGCAGGCTGAAACTTGTAAGCACTGCCGGACGAGATGGGGAGGAAACAGTGGAATTCCCCCTTTTTAGCGGTTTCATAAGGTAGAGTTTGTTATTTTTAAGGTGAAGGTAAAATGGCTATTCTCCCCTCTTTGGGAAAATTCCCCTCCCTTTGGGTTTTCGGCTCGTCCGCCAGTGATTGTAGGCTATGAAAACAGAGACGGGACATAACAACCACTTGATCGAAAATAAAAAGCGCATCTGGCAATGTTCTCATGTTATGGATGTGGGGTTGCATAAATGATGGGAAATCAGGTTTTTGGTCAGGTTAAGCTTGTCGGCAAATAAGAAAAAACGGTCAACAGAGTTAGGAGAACTATAGTTCCAAGTTTCAAGTTTTATTCAGCTTTCGTACCATAATGGCAACGAGGATAACCAAGTCACATAGTGGAATAACGGTCATTTCCAAATTACAATCACGAAGAGAAAACTAGAGATTCCATATCAAGTTAATGAAGAAGCCATAGTTTTCGGATAAAATGTCATGTGTGAAAACTGTGAGATACTCTTAAACTAGAAATTTGGACTCATAAATTCAGAAAATTTCCTTCTCGAAATCAAGGTAAAATACATCTGAAAAGAAAATTTAGAAAATTTCCTTCTCAAAGTCAACGTAGAACACCGCTAAATTAGAAATTTATGGAATTTCATTCTCGAATTCGATCCGGAAATGAGGCCGATTTTGCGGTCTATGTACCCCAACATGACAATACACGAAGGTAGAATAGAGAGGTCGTGCACTGATATTGCGCGCCCGTTATTCCACCTTTCTACCCCTCCACCCCGTTCGATCAGGTGCAGCCTGTTTTAAGGGGGTGGTAAGCCTCGGGGTCTGGGGTGATAGCGGATGAATATTGAAGGTCAAAATAACAATCAAAATTTTTTGGAGTTTAGGTGTTTCCTGTTACATGGTATCGTTTCTACAGGGTTATGGTTAGCTAAGGTGGAAAATATTGGGAGGGGTGGTAAGTCGAACTTCTTTTAGTCCCCCACCTCCACATAAGCCCGTGTGTCCATTATTATGATGATTATTATTATTTTATGTGGTGATGGTGGTAAAGCTGTAGCCTCAATGACATGAATGGGAATGGTGTAGCTCGTGGTGATATGAAATCACAAACGATAGAGAATGTTCTAATGCCACATTAAAAGTGAT
>OZ038448.1:19591873-19605270 GCA_964036265.1 Daptonema setosum
TTGAAGAATGGTCACAGTAGTAGTATATAGTCAGGATTTAGTGGCCGAAAATAAGTACAATACCTTCCAGAGATCGGCAATCCATGCAGAAAATTGCGGTATCTATTTTGGGTTTCCTTTCTACAATAATTTTTTATATAGAACTCTGGTATACAAGTGAAGTTGGACAACAGGAATTGGCCGAGTGATACTTTACCTCAAATTAAATGACTCATTGAAACATGCCCCTGGAAAGTTTTCGAAACTTGTTTGCAGATAAAAAAGTTAGCCTGCCATTGACAAACGTACATATATTTACACTATGTTCTTAAGTTTGATTTGACTGGAAACCATCAAATTAATTCAAGAAAATTGTTTTACTGTTCGGTGACTTTTTCAGACGTTTGAAATGGTTTCATTACAGTACTTATTCTCAATCAAGCTCATGGGAAAGAAGCCAAATTCTTCAGATTACATATAATAATTAAATAGTAAAATCGTAAAATAGTAATAACGTAGTCGATCTGTAGTAGTTTTTAACGGCACCGTTGGTGGAAAATCAGAGACATTTCGGGATATTTCAAAGGATTATTGGATAAATACTACATGATTTGTACGATTTTTGGCATGAGAAAAGCTGTTATTATTAATATGTTTATGGTATTTTGGGCAGCTTCAGCCATTTTAGTATACATACACATTTTGAGGCACCCTGTACACAGGTATTCAACATATCGATGTAATACGATTCGTAGCATCATTTCGTGCAAAGTGTACAAGGCATGTTGATGTATAGGCCTCGTAATTGGTTATATGAAAATCCAAAACCTGACACAGAAAATTCTATACTTGAGAATCCGGTTCTGGACTTGAGAATCCGGTTCTGGCCATGCCATGAGTTCTCGCAGTTTCAAACCACTTCTTATGATCAATTATGAGGCCTATAGAAGACAATATAAAGTGTACAATACAATTTTTTTTCACTTCACCAGTTTATAGAGGTATAATAATATTTTTGTGATAAGTGTAAATCAAAAAGGACTGGCACATAATATATTGTAGCTCAATACCAGCAAGAAGTATATCGCTTAGCAGCAAAACATTTGCTCTTGAAATCAAAATAAGGCTCTTTGATTTCAAAGTCAGTGATTAAAGTACAGTTCCTCAACCGTTTTCATATGATTATTTATTAATCCATTAATATATGTATAAAAACCAAAAACATTGTGAAATTCACACAGTGTGATGTTCACAAACAACGGTTTTCATATCACCATCTCCGGAGTCATCGAATTCCCACATAAATCTTAAAATTATATGTAAAAAAATTAATATCTGAATAATTGAATAGAAAAATTCACGATAAAATATGCTAAAATTGATTTTGAATGCATGATCTCATGAAAATAATCTTTGGTAAGCTTTATACATACAGGGTGGCCCAAAAATTTATGTACACTTTTTGGCCGTCTTTTTCGCGTGTGTGAAATCATAAAATTACAACGGGACAATATCGGATAGACTGGAAATTACATGAACTTTCCAAAAATGTCCTCCGTTTTATTCTCAGATGAGTATTTCACGAGTTATACATAGGAACGTACAAAAACACGTTTTTTAATACTTTTTACGCTTGTTTTCCCCTCATTCACGATTTGAATCTTGTGTTATCCATATTTACTGTGATATTTCAGCGTAAGTGCTACAAATCAAGTAGAAAAAATAACTGCTAACTAGTACTTCATGCTAATTCAGATTACCCAGATAAGGCAAGACCGTCAAAACATGAAACATCAGCGTCAAATGCGATATCAGCCTTTTTAAGGGCATGTGCACTGCAATCGGCTTGCATCAGGGCTATTTTCAATGAAATGGCTAATACTACCGATAAAGTAGTTTTGAGAGTGATTATAGCATAATTTTCAAGGTTTTCATCTAAAATATCCCTGATGCAAGCCGATTGTAGTCAATGCACGTGCACTTGAACAGGGCTGGTATCGCATAACGCTAATGTTTCATGTTTTGACGGTTTTGCCTGATCTGGGTAATCTGAAGTAGCGTTATATACTAGTTAGCATTTTTTTCTACTTTATTTGCAGTAATTACGCTGAAATACTCACAGTCAATATGAATAACCCATGATTTTAATAGTGAGCATGAGGAAATAAGCGTAAAAAAGTAAAAAAACGTGTTTTTGTACGTTTGTGTGTATAACTCGTGAAAAACTCATCTGAGAACAAAACGGAGGGCATTTTTGGAAATTTAAGGTAATCTCCAGTCCGACCATTATTATCCCGTTGTAATATTATGATTTTACACACGCGAAAATGATGGCCAAAAAGTGTACATAAACTTTTGGGCCACCCTGTATATTGGGGGTTTTCAGGTCCATTTTTCTGCAATCTTGTGTGTTTTTCTCACCGCATAACAATTGAATTTAACGATCAATCCGGCGTTTGACCGTCAACGGAACAAAAAAAACGGACGGAACAAAAGCGGACGGAACAAAAACTGTATTAACAACAACGGGCGGAAGAAAAACGGTCAACATTTTTTTACATAAGTTTGAACTTGTAGTTGTAAAATAAAATATTTTTCGGGGACTTTTTCATTACCGAAGTCATCAAGGCACACCAATACCATATCAGAATAGTGTTTTCACAACGGTCCGACAGTTGAATAAATTGAAACAAAATAAACTGGCAAAAGCGAGAGACCATTGAACGAGTAAATTAATCATGCTGTGATAAATAAAATATTCTTTTGTTGCTGTAGTACTGCCGAATTTGGACAGATGAGTTTGACTAAATAGCTGAGAATTTTGCGCAACATGTTGTATACTATTGCAGCATTTACTAGAAATGAAGTTATTAATGACAAACTCACATTATGCCGTACTTGAAGAATCTTAAGTTGTTTGAAAGGGAACAGTCATCCAACAAGGACTTACTTGTAGTTTCCGTAGTTTTTAAACTACCCACTTAAAAGTGGGTAACTTTAACGATTTAATTCTCATCATGAGTTCTTATACCCATGTGTTTTGGTGAAACGTGAACAAACTTTGATGACATCTGCACCCAATCAATCGATCACAGTGATTGACTGACTGACTGACTGACTGACTGACTGACTGACTGTCTGACTGACTGACTGGCTGTCTGACGCACTTGACGGATGTTCGCGGCTAATAATCATCCTATTATCAAGGGTGTGAAACGTGAACGGATTCCACTCATTCATCCCCTCAGAGCCGATAAAAGCTTCTTGGTGGACACCACTAGCGGACGGGAAAGGGAGGGAAAAGTGGAATTCCCCCCTCTTTGGGAATTTCAAAGAATGCAGTTTGTTCTTTAAGGTATACGTAAGAATGGTCTTACATACTTCTGCCAATTCCTCTCTCTTTGGAAAAATTCCCCTCCCTTTGGAAGTTTGGCTCGTCCGCCAGTAAGGGACAACAACTATTTGTAATCTATTACGAAGAGTGGGATTTACAAATACAAACGATGAAATGCAAAATATGCACGGGGACTTACTGAGATTTTGAGATGGATTTCACGATTTTATTAGGAGAACAATGATTTTTAACTTTCATTTTTATTCATTTTGAAGATTAATGTAGAGCAATAACGAGGTTCCTCCATCGTCAGCTAGTGCAGGCAGGATATTGAAATATTCTAGATTTTGAGATATTCTGGATTTTGAGATATTCTAGATTTTGAGATTTTCTAGATTTTGAGATATTCTAGATTTCTCACGTGAATCAAATTTGTTTGCAAATAGTTTAGGTTCGATTCACGGTCGATTGAAATGTTTCACTAATTAGTTGAACTCTGTTGGAAAATTTAAATACGCAATAGATTGATAAGCAGAAAATATTCAAATCAGAAAACGATGATATCCAACTAATAATTCAAAAACCCTGAAAATTTCATCTGTGACGGATTATCAAAATGTAAAATTTGAGTTCTCAATTGGTGTGGAATAGCATTTCTAGGAACCTCGTTCAAAATTACTCATTTGTGGACAATATGTATTTACATGGAAATGGGTTGGAGTGTGTTTGTCAACATTTAACTACTATACACATTGAAACTAGCGGACGAGAAGGGGTGGCAAAAATGAGATTCCCGCCTTTTTGGTGATTTCAAAAGGGAAATTTGTTCCCTAAGGTGAAGGTAAAATGCCCTTAAAATTGCAAATCATCCCCTATTTGAGGAGATTCCCCTTCCTTTGGAGGAGCCAGTGGACACTGATTGTCGCGTTCAGGGGACAAGTAAATATGAAAGAGCTACTACGGATTTGCACTTCATTCATTACATGATGATTACACAATAATTAACGCTTAATTTGTAAGTGGATGTGAATGAATGAGTGGGTGAGTGAGTGGGTGAGTGAGTGAGTGAGTGAGTGAGTAAATGAGCGACTTCATGCGGAAAAAATCAGCAGATGAGGAGTGGTATTTTAAAAACTTTCTTTATTCGTTCGAAGAAAGGCGAACGTATTAGGTAGTCTAACAACAACAACAACAACAACAACAACAACAACAACAACAACAACAACAACAACAACAACAACAACAACAACAACAACAACAATAAAAAACAACAGCAGGAACAACAACAACAACAACAACAACAACAACAACAACAACAACAACAACAACAACAACAACAACAACAACAACAACAACAACAACAACAACATGAACAATGAAAAAAACAACAGCAGCAACAACAACAACAACAACAACAACAACAACAACAACAACAACAACAACAACAACAACAACAACAACAACAACAACAACAACAACAACAACAACAACAACAAGAGCAACAGTAACACAACGAAACACAACAGTACAAACCGTCACCTCAAATAACCAAAATCAGGCAGTAGGAAAAAAGTTAACGGCATCGTAAAGATGATATTTGACTTCGATTCAAAGCCGTAAAATGGTCATTTTTATGGGAACGAGAAACATAAAAACCTAATGCTTTTGAGAGATAAATATGTATGTAATAAATACGTGACTATTTAGGATTACTTATAATTATTTCTCATTATTAGTCATACAAATGGTTAGTAGAAAAAAATAATCATAGTTAAAATAAAATCATGATTTCGAACACAACATATGTTGTTTTTTTACGTAGATGATGCTCATTTTGTGACTGTTTGTACGGACAGCAAATAGCGCATTACTGCAACTTTTGAATGCCGGAAAAAGTAGTGGCTTCCGGAACTCAGTCTCCTAAAAAATCATAAGCACAACGCTTTTGTATTTGTCCAATAAACTTTTTTAGAGCAGCAAAAAAAACAACAAGGACTCTTACACAATAGTTCAGTATTACATATTTCATGCAACGCTTGTCACATTTTATTTGCCATCAAATAAGCAAAAAAGGTAAACGCATTTTAAACGCTCTGCAACTTGTCACCGTTCCTCAAAACTGTGGTCACGATTTTGCAAGCGCGTGTAACAAACAAACAAGTGTAACCGTAACATGTCATAACAACCGTAACATAACGTAACATGTCATGTAACATGTTACGCGCAACCGCAAATCAGCCGCAAGGTCGATTATGTGCTTTTGACGGTGATCCCCTGCTCGCGTCGACCGAAATCGGTCATCCAAAAGAGGGAAAACGTGATAAACCGTTTGAGCCGTTCAACATTTTCGGTGAATTTTCCTGTTTTTTTTGGCGAAATGTTTCAAGACATTTTTAATAAACCAAGTTGTGACACTTCGATGATTGTTCGTATTCATCTACCTTTTAACTAAATGTCAACCAAAATCAATTCGCAATACAAAAAAGACTTGGGTATGTGTTTCACAGCCTATTATTATTCACCTAATTATTTTTCCCCTTGGAAATTTTTTGCTTTTTTGTGTTTTTACCTTTTTGTTCCCGTATAAAGTCGATAACAGACTATACGTAAATACATTGTGATCAGGCGTTTATCGTTAAATGTACTGTAAATCCTGATATGTTGACGCGAGCGTCAAACGTCATGAGTGAGCGAGTGAGTGAGTGAGTGAGTGAGTGAGTGAGTGAGTGAGTGAGTGAGTGAAGTGAGTGAGTGAGTGAGTGAGTGAGTGAGTGAGTGAGTGAGTGAGTGAGTGAGTGAGTGAGTGAGTGAGTGAGTGAGTGAGTGAGTGAGTGAGTGAGTGAGTGAGTGAGTGAGTGAGTGAGTGAGTGAGTGAGTGAGTGAGTGAGTGAGTGAGTGAGTGAGTGAGTGAGTGAGTGAGTGAGTCAGCGGGTTAGGGATGGGTGGGTCTCTTATAATATATGTGTATTTGCCGAATATGAATTCTTAAAAATGAGATCGACCAATCAAAATTTCAAAAAACCGACCTCATTGAATACACTAACCAAAACATTTCAGTAAAAATCGTCGGTAGTTTTTTTCTGTTACTCGTGATTAAGCAATGTTCATTGTCATAGCATGTTAGCTCATTAATGTTTATTACTTTAAAAAATTGTTGCTGGTAACATATATCCACGGGGATGAACCGAAAGTTTTTGCATTTCCTGCGGGGACGGACCGAACGGGGACAGAACGAACGGGGACAGAACGAACGGGGACAGAACGAACGGGGACAGAACGAACGGGGACAGAACGAACGGGGACAGAACGAACGGGGACAGAACGAACGGGGACAGAACGAACGGGGACAGAACGAACGGGGACAGAACGAACGGGGACAGAACGAACGGGGACAGAACGAACGGGGACAGAACGAACGGGGACAGAACGAACGGGGACAGAACGAACGGGGACAGAACGAACGGGGACAGAACGAACGGGGACAGAACGAACGGGGACAGAACGAACGGGGACAGAACGAACGGGGACAGAACGAACGGGGACAGAACGAACGGGGACAGAACGAACGGGGACAGAACGAACGGGGACAGAACGAACGGGGACAGAACGAACGGGGACAGAACGAACGGGGACAGAACGAACGGGGACAGAACGAACGGGGACAGAACGAACGGGGACAGAACGAACGGGGACAGAACGAACGGGGACAGAACGAACGGGGACAGAACGAACGGGGACAGAAAGAACGGGGACAGAACGAACGGGGACAGAACGAACGGGGACAGAACGAACGGGGACAGAACGAACGGGGACAGAACGAACGGGGACAGAACGAACGGCGACAGAACGAACGGGGACAGAACGAACGGGGACAGAACGAACGGGGACAGAACGAACGGGGACAGAACGAACGGGGACAGAACGAACGGGGACAGAACGAACGGGGACAGAACGAACGGGGACAGAACGAACGGGGACAGAACGAACGGGGACAGAACGAACGGGGACAGAACGAACGGGGACAGAACGAACGGGGACAGAACGAACGGGGACAGAACGAACGGGGACAGAACGAACGGGGACAGAACGAACGGGGACAGAACGAACGGGGACAGAACGAACGGGGACAGAACGAACGGGGACAGAACGAACGGGGACAGAACGAACGGGGACAGAACGAACGGGGACAGAACGAACGGGGACAGAACGAACGGGGACAGAACGAACGGGGACAGAAAGAACGGGGACAGAACGAACGGGGACAGAACGAACGGGGACAGAACGAACGGGGACAGAACGAACGGGGACAGAACGAACGGGGACAGAACGAACGGGGACAGAACGAACGGGGACAGAACGAATGGGGACAGAACGAACGGGGACAGAACGAACGGGGACAGAACGAACGGGGACAGAACGAACGGGGACAGAACGAACGGGGACAGAACGAACGGGGACAGAAAGAACGGGGACAGAACGAACGGGGACAGAACGAACGGGGACAGAACGAACGGGGACAGAACGAACGGGGACAGAACGAACGGGGACAGAACGAACGGGGACAGAACGAACGGCTGCCTTCACTCACTCACTCACTCACTCACTCACTCACTCACTCACTCACTCACTCACTCACTCACTCACTCACTCACTCACTCACTCACTCACTCACTCACTCACTCACTCACTCACTCACTCACTCACTCACTCACTCACTCACTCACTCACTCACTCACTCACTCACTCACTCACTCACTCACTCACTCACTCACTCACTCACTCACTCACTCACTCACTCACTCACTCACTCACTCACTCACTCACTCACTCACTCACTCACTCACTCACTCACTCACTCACTCACTCACTCACTCACTCACTCACTCACTCACTCACTCACTCACTCACTCACTCACTCACTCACTCACTCACTCACTCACTCACTCACTCACTCACGCACTCACGCACTCACGCACTCACTTCACTCACTCACTCACTCACTCACTCACTCACTCACTCACTCACTCACTCACTCCCTCACTCACTCACTCACTCACTCACTCACTCACTCACTCACTCACTCACTCACTCACTCACTCACTCACTCACTCACTCACTCACTCACTCACTCACTCACTCACTCACTCACTCACTCACTCACTCACTCACTCACTCACTCACTCACTCACTCACTCACTCACTCACTCACTCACTCACTCACTCACTCACTCACTCACTCACTCACTCACTCACTCACTCACTCACTCACTCACTCACTCACTCACTCACTCACTCACTCACTCACTCACTCACTCACTCACTCACTCACTCACTCACTCACTCACTCACTCACTCACTCACTCACTCACTCACTCACTCACTCACTCATATGTATCTCTTTTAGCGTACATCATATTACCACACACATTTATTTTACTTTACATTGACCGACAATTATTACACAAGTACTTTTTTCATTCCGCATATGTACTTTTTTACACCACGCAGACCAAAGATGTACTGGAATGAGATTGGCTCTTCATTGAAAAGATGTGTAAAGTTGCGATGAATGAGTGGTATTAATATTTTTCATGTTTCGTTCTATATATTCTTGTTTATCTACACAATTGAGATTACTAAAACACCAGAAAACAGTAATTGCTGGTTTAAATAAAGTTAAACGTGTTCATCGTAACAACCGAACACTTGCACCATTGTGCTAATACATTCATTATACATACACGTAGTTTCTTCTTTCGATTTGATTCCTTTGCTTCCGGATTATGAAAACTGAAGTCTGCGCCATAAATACCACTTTTGGAACTTTAATTCAGATAACCCAACAAGTTGTGGCACTGACAAATTATCATACTTGAAAAAACCCTAATGTTAATGTTTTTTTGAATTTTTATTCAATCAACTCAAGAGTCAAGAAGTCAAATAAAACTTCAAAACTAAATGAAACCAAATGATTAACTAGTTGCACCGAAATATCGGTTGCATTCATAAGAGCCCAACACGCCCCCTCAATCAACTTCATCCCGAAACACATTGCAGCAAGTTGTTGCACCCTTCCCCAAGCGAAACAGCTATTGCAACCGGGGCTGGGGGCACACGTTTAAGATCACACAGCCGAGATTTGCTGACTTTGGCGGACGAGCCAATCCTATGCTATGAGCTGAGGGGAATTTTCCCAAAGAGGGTGGAATGAAAAATTCTGAGGCCATTTACCTTCACCTTAAGGAACAAACTCTTATTATCTACAATTCCCAAAGAGGGGGAATTTTTTTGTGCTTCCTCAGTCCGTTAGTGCTTTCTACATTCCAGCTGCGGTTCGGAACGGTAGCGGATTCTAAAATCACGAATTGAAAAAAAAATTCAAGTCCAAGTCACCAAGATTTTCGATTCGTTTTAATAATTCATGAAAATGCTTAGAGTAAAATCGAAACTAAGAACTCCATCCCTTATCACACTAGTCAGATGCACTAGATGACGAGGGGGAAGCGGAAAAGTAAAGCCCCTCTCTCTGGTTCTATAAAAAGTATTTTCTGTTCTGTTCCTCAAGGCGTACATATGTAGGTAAAACAGCCTCAAAACTACGAATTCCCCCTCTTTCAGGACATTTCTCTCCCTTGGGAGATTTGGATCGTCCGTCAGTGGTCTGATGTTAACCACCAAAACTCCACTGCCGGGCAGTTCAATTTATCCAGTTGTCTCTCTTTCTACCTTGTTCTGCCTCACTCTTGAGAATGTGGCGCACATTGTTGCGTGCCCCCGCCACACAGCCGGACTGCAACACAACAGCAGACCCGGCAGCCACAACAGCATAACAGCATAACAGCATAACACTGCACTGAATATGAATGTAAAGCGCCCCAGAAGCTTCATCTACACACGTTGGGATCGGTGAAGTTCGAGAGTGGCGAGTGAGATTTGTGGATGAAGCGAGTTATTGAGTTGCTTGCATTTGGAAACGAATGTTATGTTACGCTAAATCAGTGATTTTGTTTCTGTAACACCTTTCATAGATCTTTTTCAAAAATGTTGTTTTCACTCGCCGTTTGTTGGTAGACATCCTTTTCGCTAGCCGAGATGATGTTAAAATGAGTTTCGACTGCCCTGGGAGCTTCTTCTGGGCACGCGTTGCAGTTGCGAGTTTCGCGCCGTGTTTCAACGTGCGTAACAACGCGTTTCTCTACATATGTTACGGCGCGCACACGCTCCGTGTTATACCAATGTTTTGTTACGCCACACGGGTGTAACTGTTGTGCGTCCGTTCGCGCACTTGTTTTTTATACTAGTTTATGAAGTAAAGTTTAAGTAGTTTATAAATTGCAAACACATTTTTCTGAATATATTTTTGCTTCTATGAATTAGACATTTTATTTATTGAATGTAAAAATTTTTCTCGTATCCGCCATGAAAAAAGTATGGTTTGCAAAATTGAATTCATCATCTATGAAACCACCAGATTCAACTAGGAAGAAACGAATATTCTGGTTTCATAAATCGTTCAACGAGTTGGCGTTCATCTTTTTCCACCGTGTTGACCAACCAACTTTTTGGGCGCAACATTTCGCATTGACTTTTTTGTTGCGCCAGGGCCAGTATCAGGCGTAACGTAACACGTGTTACACCAGTATCTGCCCAAGTTTTAGTGTTCACGGGCGTGGCACATGTTTTTTTATCAACCGTGAAAGCGATCCTCTATGACTGTCAGTTTTGAAATGCATAATAAATGGATATTGTCTCAGATTTATCGTTTAATCTAGTATATCTATTTTTTACTTGTTCACTTACTTACTCCAGCTTTCTTAGTTGTATTTTTTTACAAAACTAAATACGTACATAGTGATGTGGAAGATTACGACTTCAGCAAGGTATGTATTTTATATCTCGAATGTCCGTTCATAATGTTATGCCAGTGTTGCTAGATCCAGTATGTTTATGCTTTATGACCCTACAATTGCGGAAAATGCTCTCCGAGTGAAACACCGTTCACACGCAAAAAATCTGTGAACAACAACAACTCGCAAGTGGAATAATAAAGAAAAGCTTGAAAAAGACATTGTAAGGCAGATATTTACTGTAGATTAGCTGAGAGTCATTACTTTTTTGTTTAGAAAAGTTAGTCGGTGCGGTGCGTTTGTTTGATAAACATTGTTTTTAATTTGATTTTTTTCGTTTGAAGAATATGAAGATTTTGACAAATCACTGTAATTTTGGGTTTTCGATAAAAAAAATGAGCAATCGCAGAGCCTGTGAGTTTCATTCATTTACAGTACATACTGTACTTCCTGTTTAGATAAAATTGTATTTATACATTGATTACGAAATACAACATGAATGAGTAATCAGTAGAGTACATTTACGCCTTTCAATTCGGATAGTATGAAAACTTGTGAAGACAAAGTTCTGGCTTCATAAACACTTTTCCATAATCAGAATAAAGATGAACTTAGATTTTTTACTATGTGTATTGTAATGTAGATTGGCCAGTATATGGTGTCGTCAAAAATAAATTTACAGACTTTCTACAGTACATACTACTTGTGCAATGAATTGGCGCTCGAAAATTTGAATTCGCGCCAACCCTGATTTTAAATCAAACTGCGCTCCAGAAAGTTTTGTACTAACAAATAAACCCTGGATATGCTACATCCGACGTCCAGGCTGACAAATATTTGCGAACCTCAAAGTCGTTTGGCCGATTTCAAATCAAAAGTCTAGGAACAAAGTTCAGCGATTTTCTTTTGTATACCACAAATCTTAGCCACTCACCACCAGACTTTATTCCAGCAACGACCAAGATAAAGAGTCCTTTCTTCAGAGAATGTGAGAAGTGGAAAACCTCTCCTTGATTTCAAGATACATTGGTTATTGTATATTGTATACAACTGTCAGTCTTTTAAAGTTTTTATTGTGAAAATCAATGTTTTTAATCGATTTGTTCATCTGCACACCAATTTTGGTATTCTAGTAAAAAACATACCAACTTTTTCACACCGTGAAACATTACCTCAGTGTTATTTGACAGAAGGTGATGACTGCGGTTATATGCTTTAACATAAGCCAAGCTTGGTCTCCTAATGTTTCAGAAGAACGTAATGTTTCGCGATCTGGATAAGCCGGAATGTTTTTCAGCCAAAATAATCTCAAAATGGTTTCCAAAGATCGTTCCATATTTCAAAACTGATTTTAGCCAATTAGGCTCAGCACCATTAAAAACGAAATATCGTAAAAGTTTATCTAATGTCTTCAAAGACCAGCTGCGCTCCAATGTTAGGACTTGGTTTTGTTTCGAACGCTTTCCACTATTGTTTTCATTTCGCTGAAGTTCAACGCTGAAGTTTAATTTCACCATCTTTGGATTTCGGACATTGAGGTTCAAGATCAGCAAATATTTTCTCATGAACGCGTGTATTGAAGATGGCATAAATAGTTGGAAAAGCTAACATCTATGAAACCGTAATCAGAAAACGTATTAGCGTTCGTCTTGATATCTGGCGGACGAGCCGAACCTCCAAAGGGAGGGGAATCCTTCCAAAGAGGGGGGAATAGCACAAAATCAGGTCATTTTATCTATACCTTGAAGAAAAAATTCTACTTTTTGAAAACGCAAAGAGAGGGAAATTCCACTGTTCTCAGTCTCACCCCTTCTCGTCCGCTAGTGGTTAAAAATAAATTGTGCGAAAAATGATTTAATGTTTTTATCTTTTGATAATTTTCTGGAAATAAATTCTGTCCTGTCCTGAGTTTCTTGAAACCTCGGAAACTCGTATACGAACGCTTTTCCCTGTCGAGTTATGGTTTGGTTGAAGGTCGGGTGGTCGATTGGACCAGTTTTACGGGTCGATCTTTCGGGTTTAACGGTAGGCATTCGACTTGGAGGCAAAGGCGAACGAGGGAAGGCAGGAAAGGGGGAATTCCCCCTGTTTGGTAGCTCCAAAAAAAAGAACATGTTCCTAAAAAATGCTCTCAAAACTGCGACTTCCTCCTCTTTACGGGAATTACCCTCCCTTTGGAGGATTGGCTCGACTACCAGTGCTTTGAGGTGTTGGCAACCACGGTGTTGGTGGTACAT
>OZ038448.1:19605470-19615470 GCA_964036265.1 Daptonema setosum
ACTCACTCACTCACTCACTCACTCACTCACTCACTCACTCACTCACTCACTCACTCACTCACTCACTCACTCACTCACTCACTCACTCACTCACTCACTCACTCACTCACTCACTCACTCACTCACTCACTCACTCACTCACTCACTCACTCACTCACTCACTCACTCACTCACTCACTCACTCACTCACTCACTCACTCACTCACTCACTCACTCACTCACTCACTCACTCACTCACTCACTCACTCACTCACTCACTCACTCACTCACTCACTCACTCACTCACTCACTCACTCACTCACTCACTCACTCACTCACTCACTCACTCACTCACTCACTCACTCACTCACTCACTCACTCACTCACTCACTCATGGCCCGCCCGCGCGCACATTGCATTTGTTTCCTGTCATTATAAAGTTGATGACGTCATATGAGAATAGGCGCCAATGACTTGACATTTATTTCGTATGCCATTTGTTCACGTTTCACATGCACATGGCTATGACAATTTGGTATGTACATATTTATGTTTTATACAGTTTGTGATCAGTATATGTAAAACAATTACAATTGACTAGTCTTAGGCTTAGGCTTAGGCTTAGGCGCAGGCTTAGGCGCAGGCCATTTATCCCAGTTTCACAAGCACAATGATAACTACAGGGTGGTCCAAAAAAATGACAACACTTTGAAGCTGAATAACTCTCGGCAAAAAGATCAGATTTGATTGAAAATTTCAGGTATTATCATCAACATATCAACTTAGAAAAATGTATGAAACCAAGTCGATCGGACAATCACAGCGGCCACCACGCATCAATGTTTGCAAAAATGCGCATGGGTCAAAAACCGCCTAATCTTGCATGCATATTCAAGGGATGATATGCACGTAATAAATGAAATCATCAGATTTTTCTAGAAATTAATAAAAAAACTCCACGTTTAATTAACTTTTATCGTCATTTTGTTCAATTGGTTTATATTTTTTCGTTTTAAATTAGCTAACTGAGCTCTTTTTCAATGTCAGAAGAAGATACACGCAGTTTTCACCTCTTAAACAAGATTTTATTGAATGAAGAATAAAATCTAAAAAATTTAAACCCAAAATGCTTTAGAATAAGTAAAAACGACTTTTGATTGATTACAGGCTAAAATAACTGAGTTTATTGTTTCACAAGTCACGGGTAAGCCATGTCCTAAATGCTCATGGATGAATCGCTCGGTTTTTGACCCACACGCATTTTTGCAAACATTAATGCGTGGTGGCCGCTGTGATTGTCGGATCCCCTTGATTTTATATATTTTTCTAAGTTAGTATGTTGATGATAATACCTGAAACTTTCAATCAAATCTGATCTCTGTGCCAATAGTTATTCAGTTTCAAAGTGTTGTCATTTTTTTGGACCACCCTGTATGTAATGGTTGTTTGCTACTAACTATGGTTGTGTTCAGTCTATAATATTCAAAATTAGTAACGAGACTAACAGCTTCTCATTTTTTATACAGTTATTTGGACCATCAGTAATACAGTCGTTCTGATCAATGAGAGTCAGAGTTGCTAAGATTAGCTACATAGTTCAGAAAGATATAGCTTGATCAGGTTTTTTGCTACTCCGAAATCTTTTGGCGCGCTGTTATAATTCAAATTAGCTTTTTGATTAATTACATGAAAATGCGCTTAAATCATTGCCTTCGAGTGGTTGGGAAGATTATTTTCGGCACCCAGCTATACTTTTACAAAAAACTTCCTCGCCATGTAAATATTAAGTGCGGTCCGTCCGTAGTTGAAGACCACAATCGGTATGCCTCAACCCGAAGGCACGTTGGAATCTCAGGAATGTGCCCAGGTGTCCAAGTTCTGATGAACTCTGATGTTGGGGCCACAAAAAAACATTCGGTACCCCCCGTCCCCCTTCCTCCCGTCCTGCACCAGTACTTCCAACGATTCACTTACATCAGGGAGGGGATTTCCTATCTTAAGGAACTGATCATTATATCAACGTACCTATTATTTTCTACCAAAGTGACAAAGATTCTCATAACGATGGTTGATGGGTGAAAACACCATCCGCCTCAGGCTGGAATTTCCGCGAAAACCACCTCGTATAAACCAGCCTTTAGTACTTACCAAAACACACCTCTCTGGTTGACCGGAAGGCAGCGTCGCCAGGTGAAAGCGGATGAGAAAGATGGTTGAATCGGGGTAAATTCGGATACGAGAAAATGATTTATTTAAGGAATTTGCCGAATGAAATAGTTATCAGATTAATGTATTCCGGCAAAGATTTTCTTTCTCTCTTTTCCTTTTCTTTTCTCTGCACTTGGGTTCAGCCCAGGTATTCTCGGGTACAAGAAAATGCGGGTCAATGACGTTAGACGCAACTTTTTGGAAGTTGGGACACGCGTACTTGACTCGAAATACCCGCGGAGAAATACATATATGTATATGGCTTCTCGGAAAATACAATGCTATTTCTGAAGTATTTCTTTTCCCGATTAAATTTCTATTTAATTGAACCCGATTTCCCATCGACCTGGGCTCACGAACTTCGTGGATTCCTACGCTTTGGATCGACTTCTGGAGATAGAATACTAAACTCAATGAACTAGGTGCACAGTTTATATGTTGTCATATTTTTATGTGGAAAAAAGATTTTGTTATCCCTTGATTTATCATATTTCGTTGTTTCCCAATTGCTTTCTCATCCGCCATCCTTTGGTCACGAACTCTCGTCTTTCTACTCGTGCCATCATACATACCTTTTCTGGATGGTGTGGATGAACTTGGAAGAGATTGGAATGTTGGGTCTGCTCGACTCTGGATGGTCGCGCGCGACTTCGATGAATGAAGGTCAGGATGGAACTTACTTCGCAAAGGTATTGCTGATACGGATGTACGGACGTACGTACGAAATACTTGGAAGAGTTTCAGGTATGGAATTTTGTGCCATTAAGTTCGGAAGCGTTTACGTGGCATTTCTGCCATTATGACATTCCGAGGTTTGACTATTGTACAGTTGATATTCGGTGAACTGTAGTTGTTTAGGATGGAACTACTTGATAGGTGATGCTGATACAGATGTTTATATGACGTACGTACGACATTTTTCTTAGAAGTGCTTAAGGTATGTATGGACTTTCGTGACATTAACTCGTTTCGCATTCCAATGTTTGACTACTGTTTACGGCTGTTAGAAAATTACTTCATTATCATGTAGTTGGATTCAGTTTCATTGCATGTGTTGCTGATGTTGTTGTGTGAAACTACAATCCATGGATTTGTAAAATCGGTGAGCTGTATGAAGTTAAGAAAACAGGAAGAATATCAGTGTGTATTTTTGAACCATTTCGAGTTATCATAATTGATATTTCAAATCACTAGAACATCAAATTTATGTTTAAATAAAGTTTATTTTGTGCATGTTTGTCACTTATGTTCGAGCGATTCCTTTCCATTTATTCAAACCTAACTTCACTGTATCTAAACCTCGATTGAATCCACCCAGAATGATCAAATTTTTCTTTGACCCGTTCAAATCTCAGATCACAATAAACCCGTCCAGTCCTGAAACGGCACCGTCGAAGTTCCTCAAATTAGGGCTGGACGGGTTCCATAAGCCAATCAGTGCTGATACATTTGGCACTTTGTGCTGTTACTGGTATAAAACTACACGGAATCTTCAACTTTGCTGCAATCTACATATCTTTACTGAATCTAAAAAACCTTTCTGAATCTAAAATTTCAAACGTCAACCCGTTCAAATCTTGGATACTCACAATAAACCCGTCCCGACACAAGTCCTAAACCGGCACCATCGAAGTTCCTCAAATTAGAGCTGGACGGGTTCCATAAGCCAATCAGTGCTGGCACATATGGCACTTTGTGGTGTTACGGTCGCCCCGCGGGGTCTAACCAACTGGACCCCCCCCCCCCCCCCCCTTACCGAATACGTTCCCCTCCCATCAAGGTCCGGTTCGGGGTCTGCAGGGTTCAGGACGTTAGTGGACGAAGGAAAACCGAGAAACTGGAATTCCGCCCGTTTTTGGCAATTCCAAAATGAAGAGTTTTTTCCTTGAGGATAAGGTGAAATGGCATCAAAACCGATAATTTCCCCTCTTTGAAGAAATTTTCCTCCCTTTGGAGGATTGGCTCGTCCGCCGGTGGTTCAGGAGACTAGCCGAATACAAAAGTCGATAATGGAATGTATGCTCACTGTCTGGCAGAAGTTTTATATTTTCAGATCAATTGATGGAAGACTGAATTTGAAATCCAGCAATTATTGGTTTTCATAGTCCCTTTTTTGTTAACTGTTTTGTAAATCGTTTAATTATACACATATGTACATATCGTGGTGTTGATGGTCATGGAGAATAAGTAGAACAGTTGAAACATTTCTTTCAGGTAAATGTTTTTCAGCTGTTCTCCTGCTTCTTTAAATTCTTTCTTTTATCCGTGTTGGTCATCCCGTTGAAACATTGCCCAAGTTCAGGCAAAACGGTTCTATTTGATCGACCACCAACAGCCATTGGTATCAATAGCTTGGTCAATACCGAAAAAATCTGCGAACCTATTTCTCGTTGTTCATATGTTAAAAAGTATCTCTAATTGACAATCAGGATTCACTTAAAACTCAAAAACACTTCTGGTTAATGCTAAATGTTCAAACAAAAAGTTCGGACTATCACGAAATCCCAAACAGACTACATCAGTGAACGTTTTCATCAGTTCTTTCAATCTCAGCCCAATATCACAAAGTACTACACTACCGTCAATCCACGGGCGGACGAGCTCATCCTCCAAAGGGAGGGGAATCTTCCCAAAGAGGGGGAATTGGCAGTTTTGAGGTCATTTTACCTACACCTTGGGGAACAAATTATACTTTTTGAAAACGCCAAAGAGGGGGGAATTCCACTCTTCCCACCCCTTCTCGTCCGCTATTGCGTCAATCCATTCCTCCACTACCAAACAACCGTCCCTAAAAATCTCGACCCCATTGTTATTGTACCGGACACAACAGCCCCCCCCCCTTTCGTGACCCCGCACATTGGGGGGGGGGCTAAGTTGACACAAACGCCGATGCCCCTGGCGGAGAAGAAAAATATGAATTCCCTGAGATTCAACTCTTTTAAGGTGATTTAAAATTTCTTGAACGGGCTAAGGATCTAGAACTGCCGATTACCCTAAATTGGAATAAATTACCACCCCTATTTCACGGATTTCCTTATCCGCCAGTGGTTGACCCTCCCCCTCCCCGCCGGCTGTGGGGTCGAGGATACAAAAATGTCCCCACCATCGTGTTAACACCATGTATGTACCATGCAATCCAGCGCACGAGAAGGGGAGGGAAACGTGGAAATTTTCTCTCTTGAGTAGTTACAAAAAAGTGTGTTTTGATCATAAGTTGTAGGCAAATAGCTAGTTTTCCCCTCTAAGGGAAATTCCCCTGCGCTCGGACGGTTAGGTCGTCTGCCAGTACCGGGGCGTCTCCTCAAATTCAATCAATTTGTGTGTCTCCCTGCTTGGGGGGGGGGGGGGAACTGATAGAGCCAGGGGGGCATTGGTTAAAGCTTTTCACTTCATGCACAGCTTTCAGCTTGTTATTGTTGTTGTTGTTGTTGTTGTTGTCACAAATGTTCCACTTTGGAATGAACAGTTACTGAAATAGCTATCTCGTTCGATCGTGTCGTGTGTTTCTTAAACAAAATTTCTCTAACAAAATAATATTTAGTCAGTCAGTCAGTCAGTCAGTCAGTCAGTCAGTCAGTCATTCAAGTCAGTCAGTCAATTCAGTCAGTCAGTCAGTCAGTCAGTCAGTCAGTCAGTCAGTCAGTCAGTCAGTCAGTCCGTGAGTCAGTCAGTCAGTCAGTCAGTCAGTCAGTCAGTCAGTCAGTCAGTCAGTCAGTCAGTCAGTCAGTCAGTCAGTCAGTCAGTCAGTCAGTCAGTCAGTCAGTCAGTCAGTCAGTCAGTCAGTCAGTCAGTCCATCAGTCAGTCAGTCAGTCAGTCAGTCAGTCAGTCAGTCAGTCAGTCAGTCAGTCAGTCAGTCAGTCAGTCAGTCAGTCAGTCAGTCCGTCAGTCAGTCAGTCAGTCAGTCAGTCAGTCAGTCAGTCAATTCAGTCTGACAATGTCCATGGACTGATGATTTTTTACAATTTTAGCAGCTTTGTTTGTTACTATTGTTAACCATCATCGAAGTGAACGAAAAGGCAGTAATAACGGGTCTAATTTAAACTGATTTTACCACTCATTGCTATGGTGATCAACTCTGTAATCAGTGAGATGATTGCGGTTTGGCACACATAGTTGATTGCGAGACTAAATTTTGATTGTGCGCCCATCGCAGTATATTAGAAAAGCTAAGAAAATAACGTAGGAGATTAAAAGGGGCGATTTTTTTTACTTAGAGACCGAAAAAGAAAACACCTATCGTTGTTTTCTGCTCTATCGTGGTACAACAAAAAACTAGTGACACGGGCGTCGTCAGTCATGATGTCAAACATTCTAAAAAGGGGGGGGGGGAATAAAGAATATAGTTCGGCCAGGGTTTCCTGTTATCAGAAAGTGATTTCATATAACCGTTACGCCCAGGTGGAATGAATTGAGCGTAGTGTAGTGTGTTGTCCAGATGTAATTTTTGTCCAGATTTAATTTTTGTCCAGATGTAATTTTTCTCTCGAAAATTCAAGTGCGCAAGCCAGGTTTGAATTGAAATTGCATGCCAAAATCCTCTCAGAAAAAAAGGAACCCCGAATAGGATATAGTAAAACTGATCCGCAGCTTTCAAATGCGGTTTCCCAGTCAGTTATGAGTTATGATAATGTATGTGGTTGTTATAGACGTAATGTTGTCTCCATGTCTATCTACATATTGAATGAATGTCTTGTAACAATTGACTGAGGAAACATGCCGATCACAAAATGACCATCTCTCATGAATTATGCATTTGATATACCCTTATTTATAAGAAGATCGAATTTGGAAGACTTTTTCATTCACACACAAAGAATATAAAAGACATTCTCCGTTTATCAGGTCATTTATTTCTTCCCATCAGGAAAACTACGTACAATTTTTCTTCAAATGTTCACAGATTCCATCGCATGCAAAGGTACAAAGGTATAATCCTAACATGGTACAAAATAAAAGGGCTAAAATGCAGTCTTCTAATCACTTGAAACACCACTAATGATTTGTTTGATTTTTTCTCGTATATCTATGACTCATCAGTGGCACCTTAGAAAACAGGATTAGGATTTTGTTGATTGTTTATATAACGAAGCTAATTGTGCGGCATTTCTGCCGGGCTCAGTCATTTAGGGCTTGGTTTTAGGCTGGAAAATCACGCTCACTTTTCTGCCGAACTTTTTTTCATGATCTTAATCTTAAATGGTGTTGTCATGAAAAGTTGCGTGTATTCAAACACCTTAGAAAACATGATTAGGATTATGTTGATTGTTTATATAACGAAGCTAACTTTGGGATTTGTGTTAGGACTGGGCTCAGTCTTTTATGGCTTGTTTGCCTTTGTTCTGGAAATCCACGTTCACTTTTCTGCCGAACTTTTTTCCATGATCCTACATGGCATTCATGTATCTCTTGAAAAATGGCGCGCATTAAAATTCGGTTTTCTTGTTAATTATATGATTTTGATGTTTGTTTATATAACAAAGCTAATTTTGGGACTTGAACGGTGTCAGGGCGAGCGGGCGCAGTCTTTCATGGCTTGTTTGCCTTTGTTCTGGAAATTCACGCTCACTTTTCTGCCGAACTTTTTTCGTAATCATACATCGCATTTATCTCTGGAAAAAGGCGCGCATTCAAATTCGGTTTTCTTGTTAATTATTTGATTGATTTACGATTTTTATTGTTGTTTATATAACGAAGCTAATCTTGGGATTTGTGCCAGGGCGAGCTATGTATGTTCGTCTTTTATGGCTGGCTCGCTTCTATCCTGGAAAGGTACGTTTTTCTGACGAACTTTTTTTCAGAAATCTTTTTTTGTGATCATACAGTACCATATAAGACTACGGGCAGCAAAACTACATTTATTTCTGGTACACTGGTAAACTATATCTTTATATAACACACAAATGTCCGTGGCCGAAATAATTTATAAAATCCAGTTCGTGGCCAAGGTAACTTTATGTGTGTCTATGTGTTTTCTGCGCAAATATTTATATTTCATTTTTGTATTCTATATAGTAATTCGATGTCGAAACGACCGCCAATTTGACTCCCTTTCACTGTACGACGTCGCAAACTTCAGCTACAAAAATGTGGGTCCACCAGTTGCACCAGGCGTTGCAATGGGAAAAACACGCATCCAGGTGCTCTGAAAATTCACCCATCACCCCTAGCCCCAGACCCCACCCTACTCAATTTTTAATTCTAAGAACGAAGGTGAAAAAATTTTTCCCCGGCCATCATTAAACTGTTAAAAACTTGCGCCGAGTGACGGCAAACCATACCAACTGTGCAGTGTCTATCAAATACAGAGGACGGGATAATCCAAGTTGGCCGTACGCAGATAGAGGCCAATTAAATGTAGTATATAACAACAACAACAACAACAACAACAACAACAACAACAACAACAACAACAACAACAACAACAACAACAACAACGCATACTAAAATGTAATTTATCTTGAACTGCAGCTAGAGGAATTTAATTTAAATTGGTGATCTTCAGTCATTGAATTTTTTTATCTGAACAGAAACAACTCACTCATTCACTCACTCACTCACTCACTCACTGCAGTTGTTCGTGTACAGTGCGCTCAATTGGTTAGGCCCCACAAAGATTCATATCACACGTATCCTAAAATGTTATTTATCTTGAACTGCAGCTAGACTAATTTAATTTAAATTGGTGACTATATAAATCAGATCATGTGGCTCATCATCAGTCATTGAATTTTTTTATCTGAACAGAAACAACTCACTCATTCACTCACTCACTCACTCACTGCAGTTGTTCGTGTACAGTGCGCTCAATTGGTTAGGTCCCACAAAGATTTTTATCACATGCATCCTAAAATGTAATTTATCTTGAACTGCAGCTAGAGTAATTTAATTTAAATTGGTGACTATATAAATCAGATCATGTGGCTCATCATCAGTCATTGAATTTTTTTATCTGAACAGAAACAACTCACTCATTCACTCACTCACTCACTCACTCACTGCAGTTGTTCGTGTACAGTGCGCTCAATTGGTTAGGCCCCACAAAGATTCATATCACACGTATCCTAAAATGTTATTTATCTTGAACTGCAGCTAGAGTAATTTAATTTAAATTGGTGACTATATAAATCAGATCATGTGGCTCATCATCAGTCATTGAATTTTTTTATCTGAACAGAAACAACTCACTCATTCACTCACTCACTCACTCACTGCAGTTGTTCGTGTACAGTGCGCTCAATTGGTTAGGTCCCACAAAGATTTTTATCACATGCATCCTAAAATGTTATTTATCTTGAACTGCAGCTAGAGTAATTTAATTTAAATTGGTGACTATATAAATCAGATCATGTGGCTCATCATCAGTCATTGAATTTTTTTATCTGAACAGAAACAACTCACTCATTCACTCACTCACTCACTCACTCACTGCAGTTGTTCGTGTACAGTGCGCTCAATTGGTTAGGTCCCACAAAGATTTTTATCACATGCATCCTAAAATGTAATTTATCTTGAACTGCAGCTAGAGTAATTTAATTTAAATTGGTGACTATATAAATCAGATCATGTGACTTATCATCAGTCATTAAATTTTTTTATCTGAACTGAAACATCTTATTCACACAGAAATAGCCATTTGACGACTATATTATGCTGGGTAATATGTTACAACATGTCACAATATATTCGATTTGTCTAAAAATGTGCCCCAGTGTGTTTTGTAATCATACTGATCAATTTTTATTAGAAAACTTCAATTTAGTATGTGGGTTGAATTACTTCAATTATGTCTGCTACAGTGTACGACCAGGAAAA
>OZ038448.1:19620470-19622970 GCA_964036265.1 Daptonema setosum
TTCGAACCTTGCATATGTAGTGACGGTGACGGGCGTGTGGAAAACTTTTTACAAAATATTGTTGAGTTAAGAAGTGACATGTTTTTAGTGATTTTAAGATCAGGTAAGATTTTACCTATTGATAAGTGACTAGTAAGAATGTTCATAACCACTGAAGAAATTGTTCTTTTATTGTCATAATTTTCTGTCTTCCTACCGTACTTTCGGCTCAGATCAGTGAAACCCCAAACAGCTGCACATTAAAACAGTGCCTCTTACAGTACACATTTAGGGCCATTTCCATTCAAGCTCCCCATCGAAACAACTTCCGTTCCTTCCTTCCGTCTCCGTCGGTCAAACAGCACTAGCAGACGAGATTGGAAGGGAATGGGGAATTTCCCCCTCTTTGGTAATTTTTCAGTGGAACATGTGGTTCGAAAGTTAAATATGCAGAAATTGTTGCCGTAGAAGTTTTCCTGATTCCACGTTTCTCTTTGGGAAATGTTCCTTTTTTCGGAAGGTTGGCTCATCCGCTAGTATAACAGATGGGAAACGGATCATGAAGGAATTTCTGAGTAAGATAATGACAGACCTGTGTTGGTCAGTCAGTCACTCTGTCAGTCAGTCAGTCAGTCAGTCAGTCAGTCAGTCAGTCAGTCAGTCAGTCAGTCAGTCAGTCAGTCAGTCAGTCAGTCAGTCAGTCAGTCAGTCAGTCAGTCAGTCAGTCAGTCAGTCAGTCAGTCAGTCAGTCAGTCAGTCAGTCAGTCAGTCAGTCAGTCAGTCAGTCAGTCAGCCAGTCAGTCAGTCAGTCAGTCAGTCAGTCAGTCAGTCAGTCAGTCAGTCAGTCAGTCAGTCAGTCAGTCAGTCAGTCAGTCAGTCAGTTAGTCAGTCAGTCAGTCAGTCAGTCAGTCAGTAAAATAGAGTAGATTTCTTCGACCGTCAACCGATCTGTGAAAGACAAGCTTATCAGTCAGTCAACCAGTAATGTGTTCTGTAACTCGTCAGTCGGGACGTCGGAAATTCTCCGGAAATTCAATGATTCTGTATTTCAGCTTTTTCATGTTTTTTTCAACCGTAAAATAGGTTTATCATCCACAGTATTAGTTTCTGAGTCAGTCATACAAAAATCTGTCAATCAGTCAGTCAGTCAGTCAGTCGGTCAGTCAGTCAGTCAGTCAGTCATTCAGTCAGTCAGTCTGTCATCCATCAAGCAGACACACTCTTCTGAAAACTCACCGGAAATGGACATAATCTACATATTTTTAGATTCACTTGACTTCTTTTGCTTTATACGATCCTTATAGTTTATCCAAAGTTTCTTATTACAAGAACTCGTTTCTGTGAAACATAAATCACAGAAGTCCTTAGTTTTCCGGTATGCCTACTGTAATTATCGCCAGCCTGCCGCGTAAATCGTGAGACTTTTCGAATTTTCCGACTTTTCTGACTTTTCGACTTTTTCAAATTCTCCGACTTTTCGAATGCGCCAAAAAAATTTTACTGTGGAAAATATTACAGAAAAACGGCTGGATGAATTAATCTCTTAGCTGGCCACTATGATTTTATCAAAATATTTGCATTATTAACAACAATCTATTAGTGATAGAATTCGAGCCAGGAAAAATATATATTGATTGACACATTCCTTCGAATGGCCTTGCGCTTATAAAACGATCTTTTCGATTGTTTGTTTAGATAGGAAGGATAGGAGATTTCTCCGATAACGATTGATCACCATTGTGAGTCAGTCACTGTCATCATGAGCTATTTTTGCCAGTTTTTTTATCTTTCAAATTTTTTCAAGTATTTATTGGGATCTGGATATGTTTTTATTGAAAACTTTGATGATTTCTAAGGTAACATTTTGCATCATTAAACAAAATATTTATTTTCAAGCACTTTTTCAAAAGTCTTGAGGAATAAATTCTACTTTTGAAAACTTCAAACAGAGGGGAATTCCAGTTTTCTCATCCCTTCTCGTCCGCTAGTGAGATGACATTACTATAAAGTACTAATCTTTATATCACAATCTCGAGCCAATCATTGTATAGTATGGCACTTATTAATATTTATTACGTGTAATATAAGAGCTTACTCGGCGCCGTGTAAAGTAGTTCCATATGCGGCCAAAACGTGATTATTCTAGGCATCCTCCTTTTCGTATTATAGCATTTTCAATTAATTAAAAGACTGAACTTCGAATAGGCGTAATTTTTCCGGGTTTTTACGTCGAATACAGTAAACAAGCTTTGGAATGGCATTTTATTAACTATTTAATTAATTATTATTTATTATAGTATAATTATTTATTACGTGTAATATAAGAGCCGTGTAAAGTAGTTCCATATGTGGTATAACGTGATTGTTCTACCCTGCCTCCTTCCGTTTTATAGCATTTTCATTTAATTAGGAAACTCAGTTTTGAATTTATTCAGTTTTATTTTAAGTTTTTTTACTATTCAGTACGTTTTTTTAAATGACGATTACAATAGACAAGCTTTGGAATGGCACTTATTATTAT
>OZ038448.1:19627970-19636134 GCA_964036265.1 Daptonema setosum
TTGGGCAAAAACTCAGAGTTATTTTGCTATCAGAAGTAACCCTAAAGTTAGGCGATGATACACATGTAAATAAGAATCTGTTAAGTTTATGGCAATGGGAATCTACATACGTTTCTGGCAGTAATTAAATCAAACTCCCTAATTTAATCACATTATTATACACCACCACATCCAATTGTAGCTTTTGTCCCCAACACCTTTCCTTTTAATATACCGCATACTTTATACATGGGGAGGGGGGGGGGATTCTCCTCATTGGTGATTCCAAAATATCGATTTATAGGTGATAAACTTTCAGTTCAAATTCTTTTAAAGATGTCCTCGGAACTTTTTACTCCTCCGCTTATGTTGGCTTACCTTAGTCGGCATTCCATTTTGTACCCCCCCCCCCCCCGGTCCCCGCAGCTATAAACCATTGTCTATGGCATACCTTTCCGGGCGAAAGGGGGGGGGGGGCCAAACAGCACTCACCCTCCCCTCAATAGCGGACAAGAAGGGGAGGGAAAAGTGGAATTCCCCCTCTTTGAATTTGTTACCTAAGGTGTAGGTAAAATGGCTCGCTAAAATTTCTGCCCGTTCCCCCTCTTTGAAAGATTCCCTCCCCTTGGAGATTTGGCCCGTCCGCCAGTGCTTCCCCACAATGATCTGAAGAATGCAACCGCAATCTTTGAACTCGGACCGCTAGAAAGGCGGATGACCGAAGGGGAAAATGTCGTGTTAATTTTTGATAACTCAATTAGTTCCATTTTAAGAAAGTCTACATCAAATTTCAGTTCCGACTAAACCGATATGTGCGTTTACCAATATGTGCGTTTACAGAAACATTTCGAGGAATACGCGTTTCACCTTTTTGCTGTGGCAGCTGACTGCAGCATTTTTAATGTGGGATAAACGAGTAAGCCCTAGTGAACGGGGAAAGAACGGAAAAGTGGGTGTTCCCGCCTCTTTGGCAGTTTAAAAGTGCGGAATTTGTTCTCCGAGGTGTAGGGAAGATGGTCTCAAAACTGATGATTCCCCTTCTTTGGAAAGTTTCTCTTCCTTCTACAGGATTGGCTCGTCCGCCAGTAATGGGGGGGGGGGGGGTGACCCGAGAGGGGAGATCCGAGGGGGGTGGTACAAGGGGGGCATTTCCGACCGAATCGCCGAAACTGAACAACTGTTGCCAGCTACCTCGGCATAGGTGACCTATATTTCAGCTTCAGATGGGATGGAGATGGAATGAAACGGTCGAAGATTGAATGCTTGGTACCTGAAAACATTAGTGAACAGTAAACAGCCGAAAGTTTGAGTCGTTTAATCGTTCACCATTCATAATGACGAACGTTACGTCTTCATTCGATGGAGAATCGGTTTTTAGGCGTCTTAGGTTGCCGAGAAACTTCGTAAGTGTGACCTCATTACCGTGTTGGTATCGTGTAGATTGTCATGACGATGTATCATGTCATGGTGTAATTTATCTGTATTCTATCTGGAATATATCTGTAAAACAAGACAGGTATCCTTGCCGCTGTCGTTAAGGTATCCGTTACCATTTTGTATGAACTGTTGAATAGTTTTGAGAAACTGTGGTTCCTACTTTTGTACATACCTCTAGCCACTCACGTCCGAGTTTATAAAAACTTTCGATACTAATCCTCACTTAAACAGTAACCAACTTCTTCCTTAAACAATTCGATCTTCTGGTCCTTACTTTGGACGTCTATCGTTAATTAGCTATGTATGTACCTAATGCCATCTTCATTGCATCTCTGTTGATCATCTCATTTCATTACGGGGTATGGCTTCCTTCAACGTAGCCCATATATTACGTGGCATTAATGTGCCTTAACATGAGGGTACCTAGCGCCAGGTATTGGCACATCTAGCGTCGGACGAGGCGATCTCCCAAAGAGACGGGAATTTCCCCAAATAAGGGGAAATAGCACTTCTAAGGCCATTTTATCTACACCTTGGGGAACAAATTCATTTGGGAACTGCCAAAGCGGGATGGAATTCCACTTTCCCCTGACCTTCTCGTCCGCTAGTGGGCTGAGGTAGAGGCACATCAAATGGCACAACCACAAGCACTGGCGGATGAGCCAAACCTCCAAAGGGAGGGGAATTTGGTCAAAGAGAGGGGAATCGGCAGTTTTCAGGCTATTTTACCTACACCTTGAGGATAAAAATTTACTTTTTGAAACCCCCAAAGAGGGGGGAATTCCACTTTTCCCTCCCCTTCTCGTCCGTCAGTGACCACAAGACAGCAAACCAGTTAAAGTAGATGCAACGGCATTCCATTGGAATTTCGGATGACTTCCGTCCCGACTTCCGTTGCGCGGCACGTTGACCCGCTGAGTTGACCTGAACTTGGACTTGCATTTACATACCTGAACTTGGTGACCATCGGGTATACAACGTATAGTCGGTTGACTTCTTGCTGTTTTTTTGTTGTTGTTGATTTTGTTGAGTTTTTTCGTGTTTTCTCCTTGATAGTCTTTTTATAGAAGTTGTTGAATCTGTTAGACATCAAATACCGTACATTGATGCTGGACCTTACTCAGTACTTCGGGACTTACATACCTTTGGGCCAACATATCAGTGAAACCATGTAAACCTCTTGCCGTTTGGGTAACTTTTGTGAAAGTTTTTTGGTTTCATATTTGATGCCTTAGTTTTTTTTTATTTTGATTCAATTGTTATAATCAAGTAAAACAGAACTACCTATTACTTTAAAAGATTCGAAATCGAAACACCTAGGCTTTCGACTGGCTCAACGTATCACTTAAGCAAATTAACTTCGGTGGCAATAAAATGGGTTGCTACAAATATCTCAAGACAACAATGTTGTTTCTGATAAAAAGCTATTCCCCGAATTGACCCGAGCTGACTCACTTGTAGGTTGTAAAGTAGTAAATACTGATATTTGTATTTCTGACTTTTATTTTTTTTCTGACTTTTTTTGCACACTTTTATTTTTTTTTTATTTGGTGCATTAATTTTCTAAAATAATGTATTCTTGAAATAATTCCCAAATGTTTTACTGGTCAGGTTTGTTTGTCCTGGAAATCGGGACTTTGCTCCTCTCATGTTTTGATCATTCTAAAAAAACGATTAACAAATTAAAAAAACTTTCACACAGCTTCAGTAAAGTTTCACAAAGTTTCCGACGTTTCACATCTGTAGTTTCACATAATTTCGTAAAGGTTTACTTTGTTTCATCCATAGATTGTTTCGGTTCTCCTATGAGTCACTCAGTCACTTCCGTTACGTTTCATTTTTCGTGCTCAGGTAAATTGCCAAACTAAATGTTATTGTTTGCGTGGTTGTGTTATTTGATACGGCGGTTAATATTCATTTATGTTCAAATGAACTATCCTATAATAGGTGGTCTACCTTCCAGTCGGAAATTGGCTAATTACGTGTCTGGCGAGTTAGAAAATGTTCTAACACCCGTATTTAGTTTTATTCTAGTAGAATCTGATGATACCCTGTCAAGCCAAGTTCTCATTCATGATGAATTGAAATGCCAGTCAAATTAAAAATAGCAAAAACAGTAAACGTCCATTAGTTGATGCTCGCTTTTTCACTGACGGTGACGATTACTTAGTTCTATGTTTGACCACTATTTCAGTTTACTGTTTTCTATCCGTTCCATAATTTCTTACCCTGATACCGCATCAGATACCGCACTGTATTTTTACTAGTCACTACATTATTTTCCCATTACCTTAGTTCATTCTTTTACGTGATGCTTCATTACCGTACTCTCTATTACCGTAATACCATTCTACCTTATCACTGGCGGACGGGCTGATCCTCCAAAGGGAGGGGAATTTCACCAAAGAGGGGGAAATCAGCCGTTTCGAGGCTATTTTACCTGCACCTTAAGAAACAAATTCCACTTTTTGGAACTGCCAAAGAGGGGGGAATTCCACTTTTCCCTCCCCTTCTCGTCCGCTAATGTACCTTATCGAATAAGACTGTTGCCGTATTTTCTTTATCACCATAAGTCATTCTATCACCGGAAATCATTATATTACCGTGGTTATGTATTACCGTACTCTCCACTACCGTAATACCAAACTACCGTACTGCAGGCACTATGAACGACGATCACAGTATGTACGATGTCGATTGACTGAATCTCCCTAACGATATATCACCGAAACTTTTCCCCGGACCCTATCAAATAAATAAAAACTTCCTCTTGATATATCTCTTTCCCTATCGAAAACTCGGCTCACAATGACCGCTTTTCCCCACATCAATAACGGTAATTTTCCCCCACGATTAACGTACACCCTGTATCGACTATGGTTGTTATTCGGCGTAGTAATCGCCAACGCACGAACGGTGGATGCAGGTTATTTGGGAGACAGGGTGGGCAGAAATTATACCATGGATACTTAGATGAATCTTGGCAATAAAAATCAAAAGGGTAGAAATCAAATAAAAAACCAACTGTGTTGAAAAATTCGTACTTATATTTGATCAAAATGCTACAATAGACAGACAAAAGTGTATGTTAAGTGAACTTTCCAGTAAGCCGTCCATAGTGCTCTTCAATTTAAAAAAGAAAAATAATGATCAAAAAAATTATTAAAAAACGAAATGAAATTGCTTTGTATTTTCCGTTCCTCATGATATCACTCACTCACTCACTCACTCACTCACTCACTCACTCACTCACTCACTCACTCACTCACTCACTCACTCACTCACTCACTCACTCACTCACTCACTCACTCACTCACTCACTCACTCACTCACTCACTCACTCACTCACTCACTCACTCACTCACTCACTCACTCACTCACTCACTCACTCACTCACTCACTCACTCACTCACTCACTCACTCACTCACTCACTCACTCACTCACTCACTCACTCACTCACTCACTCACTCACTCACTCACTCACTCACTCACTCACTCACTCACTCACTCACTCACTCACTCACTCACTAACTCACTCACTCACTCACTCACTCACTCACTCACTAACTAACTCACTCACTCACTCGCTCACTCACTCACTTCAGGCATCATCTGCGACTTCGAACCGACCTGCAACTGGACTTTTACTTCGTCACCATTGAGCACAGATCCGAAGGATACATTCCAAGTGGTCACTGGCCGTCAGGATGGGAAAACAGGTGACTAACTAACTAATTACTAAGTTAACTAACTTTGTAAAAACGAAATAACATCCAAATAACTATTTCTTAACTAAGTTGACTAACTTTGTGAAGCATAAATAATTAACAGGAGTAAGCAAATTACTTGTGTTTGGACATTGCTTTGATTAGAATGGTTATTATGGTTTGGCTAACTGAGTAACCTATTACTGAACTTAACCAACTAAACAGTTGGTGGACTGAACCAATTACAAGAATAACCAACTACAGTAATCACATTTCAATCTAGAACTGCACTGAAAACCAAATACATTTTAGGAAGTCCGAAAGAAAAATTTAAATATTCACGAACTTTACCTGCTACGCTGACTAACTAACATACTAACTAACTAACTAACTAACTAACTAACTAACTAACTAACTAACTAACTAACTAACTAACTAATTAATTAACTAACTAACTAACTATTTAACTAACTAACTTGTTCCAGATAATCGCACCGACCCGAATCACTTGTACCGTGCGGCGCATAACCCGAGTCTGTTTTACTAATGTTTCATTTCTGTTTTACTAATGTTTCATTTCTGTTTTACTAATGTTTCATTTCTGTTTTACTGATGTTTCTTTTTGGTTTTTTCTTACTAACAAATTTTTTACTATTAAATTCATGATTTACTGACTAAATTAATTTCAAATCTTTGATATATTTCCTTGTGTACTGTTCAACGTAAAAAAGATTAACTGTATTCGACAAAAGAAAATTTCAAAGTAGAAAAAATATTCAACAAAACTCAGTAAAAAAACTGTTTATAAAAATAGTAAATTGAATAAGTTTTTTATGAAATTTCATTCATGTTTCAGCCAACTATGCCATGTTTAACAGCTCGGGCGTAAAGAAACAGAACACGGTTGCTATTATACAGTCGCCCTATTACCAGCTGGTTGGCTGACTGACTGACTGACTGGCTGACTGACTGACTGACTGACTGACTGACTGACTGACTGACTGACTGACTGACTGACTGACTGACTGACTGACTTACAGACTGATTGATTATTTATATGATTGAATGGTTGCTGTATGGATCGAGATAGATGTTGAGGTCAGACACAACCTTACATATTAGTGAATAAAAAGTCATGCCTACCTTACATTGTTTGTAAAACATATCCGCTGAGTGTCAGCTCCCACTCAAGGGTAGCACTTCAATGGGCGATTCACTCACTCACTACACTCACTCACTCACTCACTCACTCACTCACTCACTCACTCACTCACTCACTCACTCACTCACTCACTCACTCACTCACTCACTCACTCACTCACTCACGTCAACTGACGTTCAAATATCGGATTTTTGGCGCCAACTCACCAGAGATCGCAGTGGCAGCCTCCATCAAACACCCGGAGATCGACGTTGAAGATTCTCTGGTCATCATTGGTTCACTTCCAGCGATCAATTCGTACAACGATAGGTTCAGGTTGACAGACTGTCACCATACGAGTGACTGTCACGTTCTGGAGACTGGTTAACATTGGGTGAGACAGATAAAATATTTGTGCCGGGACAGACTAACTTTGACCACCTACATACTTGTAAAATTGAACAGGCTAACTTTAGATGACATGATTGTAGGTGATGGACCAGTAGTTTATCTTGAGTTTTCTACCATCGATCAACTCGTAGAACGATAGGTTCAGGTTGACAGACTGTCACCATACGAGTGACTGTCACGTTCTGGTGACTGGTTAACATTGGGTGGGACAGACTAAAAATTTGTGACGCGACAGACTAACTTTCAGTCATTGATTAACTTTGACACCCTGCATGTAACAAGAGACAGTAACTATAGTGGACAAACCAGTAGTTAGTCATTGGTTCTCTACCGGCGATCAATTCGTACAACGATAGGTTCAGGTTGACAGACTGTCACCATACGAGTGACTGTCACGTTCTGGTGACTGGTTAACATTGGGTGTGACAGACTAAAACTTTGCGTCGTGACAGACTAACTTTCAGTCACTGACTAACTTTAACCCCCTGCACGTAACAAGAGGCAGCAACTATAGTGGACAAACCAGTAATTAGTCATTGGTTCTCTACCGGCGATCAATTCGTACAACGATAGGTTCAGGTTGACAGACTGTCACCATACGAGTTACTGTCACGTTCTGGTGACTGGTTAACATTGGGTGTGACAGACTATAAGTTAGTGACGTAACAGACTGACTTTTCGGTGACAGACTAACTTTCAGTCACTGTTTAAATTTGACACCCTGCATGTAACAAGAGACAGTAACTATAGTGGACAAACCAGTGGTTAATCTTCGTTTCCCTATCCCTACCACCTATCAACTCGTACAACGATAGGTTCTGGTTGACAGACTGTCACCTTACTAGAGACTGTCATGTTTGGTGACTGGTTAACATTGGGTGTGACAGACTAAAAATTTGTGACGTGACAGACTAACTTTCAGTCATTGATTAACTTTTAAACCCTGCATGTAACAAGAGACAGTAACTATAGTGGACAAACCAGTAGTTAGTCATTGGTTCCCTACCAGCTATCAACTCGTACAACGTTCATAGGTTCAGGTTGACAGACTGTCACCTTACTAGAGACTGTCATGTTTGGTGACTGGTTAACATTGGGTGTGACAGACTAAAAATTTGTGAAGTGACAGACTAACTTTCAGTCATTGATTAACTTTGACACCCTGCATGTAACAAGAGACAGTAACTATAGTGGACAAACCAGTAGTTAGTCATTGGTTCCCTACCAGCTATCAACTCGTACAACGTTCATAGGTTCAGGTTGACAGACTGTCACCATACAGACGGTCACGATCTGGTGACTGGTTAACATTGGGTGCGACAGACTAAAAATTTGTGTCACACTAATTTTACGTGACAGACTAACTTTTGGTGACAGACTGACTTTTGGTGACAGACTAACTTTTGGTGACAGATTAACTTTTGGTGACAGAATTACTTTTAGTGACATGATTTTTTTATCATGAATGACTCCATGGTTTTATTGGTA
>OZ038448.1:19638834-19721101 GCA_964036265.1 Daptonema setosum
CACTCACTCACTCACTCACAAACTCACTCACTCACTCACTCACTCACTCACTCCCTCACTCACTCACTCACCCACCCACTCACTCACTCACTCAATGCAGCTACGACCTGATGACGTCGTGTTGGACTACGGTAGCCGAGGAACGACCTCGATTCAGTGACATCGTGAATCGGATTCTGGCATGTATGGGAGATGTGCAGATTGCCGAACAACCTCTGCCACCACTGGTTCATGAACAGCGAATGATTGCCGCAGGAAAGATCGGTGAGTGCGTGAGTGATTGAGTGAGTGAGTGAGTGCGTGAGAAGGTGAGTGAGTGAATGAATGAGTGAGTGAGTGAGTGAGTGAGTGAATGAGTGAGTGAGTGAGTGAATGAATGAGTGAGTGAGTGAGTGAGTGAGTGAATGAGTGAGTGAGTGAGTGAGTGAGTGAGTGAGTGAGTGAGTGAGTGAGTGAGTGAGTGAGTGAGTGAGCGAGTGAGTGAGTGAGTGAGTGAGTGAGTGAGTGAGTGAAATAGTGGGTGAATGACTCATTGACTCACTTACAAAATGATTTAATGACCCACTGACTTCAATATTCACTAAATTGATTATTGGTTTGGAAGAATTAGTTTTTTATCCTGAAGATCTGGAAAGGGAAATAAAGACCCTTTCGGGAATCTAGTGAAATTTTGACAGGCAAAAAGAGTCAGACCATGAACCATTAGGTTGAAAACTTGTTGAGTGAAATAAACGCTAATTTTGTAAAAAAATAATGTAAACATGAGCATGCAAAGATAATATAACAATTCCACTTAATAAAAAACATCATAGCCCGTAAAATTACACCTTTTACGCTCAACTCAGATGTTGGACCACAAGCTAGGTCAGTACGTGCATCATGCACGTGTGGAACAAAAGTGAAGTTGATGTTTCATGGTCTGAGAAAAATAGTGTGTGTGATTTTCACTAGAATCTCGAAAACGTCTTTAATAACAATGCAACGGTTTTAATACCGGTTTTAACCTTGTTAACCAGATGCTGAAACATTTGGGACAAAAACGTTCTTTGTATAATACTGTATGTCGAAGTGAGTGAGTGAGTGAGTGAATGAGTGAGTGAGTGAGTGAGTGAGTGAGTGAGTGAGTGAGTCAGTTCAGTGAGTGAGTTCAGTGAGCGAGTACAGTAGGTGACTGAGTGAGTGAGTGAGTCAGACCCACTCCGTTTCAGACACGTACTCCGCCTCCTCCACCTCTTCCACCTGTACCACGGAAATACCTCGTGGTCAACCATCAACGTCAACGAATCTCCCAGACTCACCGACCTCGCAGACTCCGATGGCTCCGAACTCAGGTCGTCGACTCAGCCACAATGGCAATGGATCGGGCAATGGCAGCAACATCATGTGCAACTCGTGCCACAACTCAATACCATCCACCATGACTTCATCGATCCATCAGGATCTGCACAACGGCATGTTCAGCGGAGTCGGGGTGACGGCCGAGGGATGCTCGTTGCCAACGACCGGTGAGTGAGTGCAGTGAGTGACTAAGTGAGTGCAGTGAGTGAGTGAGTGAGTGAGTGAGTGAGTGAGTGAGTGAGTGAGTGAGTGAGTGAGTGAGTAAGTGAGTGATTGAGTGAGTGCGTGAGTGAGTGATTGAGTGCAGTTAGTGAGTGAGTGAGTGCAGTTAGTGAGTGCAGTTAGTGAGTGAGTGCAGTTAGTGAATGAGCGCAGTTAGTGAGTGAGAGAGCGCAGTGAGTGAGTGATTGAGTGAGTGAGTGGGTGGCTGAGAGCAGGATGTAAGTGGAGTGAGTGAATGAGTGAGTGAGTGAGTAAAACAGATTGATATTTTCGTCATTGTACATTAAATGTTTCAATACACAAATATATGTATCACAAACATGAAGTAAGATGCTTCGTATATAATTGATTCCATATTGAAAAAAGTAATTTCTCACTCACTCACTCACTCACTCACTCACTCACTCACTCACTCACTCACTCACTCACTCACTCACTCATTCACTCACTCACTCACTTCAGGCACTGGCGTGACACCTTCAGCAGCGGCCCCCTACCACCCTCAGAACACCGAACCGTATCTTTCTATATCCTCAGCAAAAAACTCAATCAGCTCGACAGACTCCGCCGTGGGGCGGCGCTCGAGTCGCTCCTCCTCCACCAACTCGACGCCGATTGGTCAGAACCAACAAAACTCCGTCCCTCTGATGGGTCAAAACTCCGCCTCCAGGCGGATGAGGGATTATCCCGTTCCGCATGACAATGATGATGATGAAGTTTTCATAGGTCAAACCTCTGGCAGGGTACTGCCGAGTCAGTTCATATAATTTTTTTGGAAATATATTCATTTGTATGTGAAATAATTATAATAATTATTTTTAATTATATAGTAACAAAACATTCATGACTATGATGAAGTCTGACGCTCCGTAACTCCGCCCCTCCATGGGGCCTCGTCTCCTCGGAGTTTCGATACAAATGAATCAAGGGACGGCCGCTAGGCCGTTCCCTTAATATGGTTCGATTAAGATAAGCTTTTTTTAAATGATACTTCAACTAGGAGAGTTTCTACCATACACGAGTTGTTCACCAACAATGTAAATATTGCACCATTGTCATGTGTTGAGTAAATGTCATTGTCTTTACCATTGCTTTATTGTGAATTATTTGTATTGCGCACAATGACTAGCCATCGAACGGGTATGTACCTATAATAATGTTATTTTAATATTGTTATATTATTATATTGCTAAACGATTTCCATTGTTTCATTGTCGTAACCTTGCACGAACATGCCAGCTTGCCTCTTTCATTATAGCATTCTCAATTGATTACGGTATCGAATTCGAACACGCGCCATTTTTTGATTTCCTAAGATTATTCCATGGGTGATTAATGTCACTGATTTACGAGTAGGATTTGGAATTACCTTTAAGACTTGGATATACATGAAAAAAAATCCCAATATTTTGCGGGCATTTGAATTTTGTCTCATAATCATTTGAGAATGATGTAACATGGTCTTGCCTAAAATTTAAGTTTTTACTTGATTAAATCAGTTTTATTAATATTCGAACATTCATAGCCTAATCGACCCGAATCTCATAACTAAAACTATTTTATGATTTGTATTTCTAGTGAAATTCCTACTCACGAAAGAAAATTTAGCATAATAATAAAAATATGCATGTATCATTTCTTTATTAATTCCACTACTTTTTGTCTTCCACGAAATACACTGCTTTATACCTTTTGAACGAATTATGTTTTGATTCGCAAATCGCAATTATGGGTGATCCACACAATTATATGGCTTTATTTATTATGAGTGATTTATTATTGAACGAACAGTAAATTTATTACTATAACTTAGAGTTATTATTGACTTTACAGAACTACGAAAAAAAAATTATGCTCCTTTATTTGCGGTGTAGCTTAATAAGGCCTTGATAATTCAGGCAAATTTTCAGTGCATAAGCAAAGTTTTACTGCAAATAAAGAAAGCATTACTTTATATTGACTAGTTGAATACCCGTTGCCAGCAACGTATGATCGAGTTGTATAGGAACCGAAGCTTCACGGGAAATCATGAGATGCATATACTAAACCCGTTGATTTAATCTTTTTTTCCCGTTTAGACAAAAATCGCATTCTGTGGCATTTACCCGACCCGTAAATTTTTTATATCATCCAATATCGGAAACTACGTCAGTTAAAAATTAAGATAGATTCTTCGTACTGTTCAGCAACACAATCCTGTGTTTGAATAGGTACATGACAGTTATGTAATTGAATGGAAGAGGCAAAGGAATTGAATACAATAGTTTTATTTTTTCTACTCATCCCGTGAAACATCTCATAAAATTGAGATAAATATTCAAACAAAAATCGTGATCAATGACTCAACCATCACGTTCCAATATTGCTCATCCATTCCGAAAAACTCCATTCGTCCCGTTAAAACGTCCGAAGATAATTTTTAACTGTGACCAGATCCGAAGATTAAAAGTGAAGATAAACTGAACCAACACAACCCTATCCAAAGATTAATTGGTTCAAATATGTATTTTTTGCTACCTCAGTATTTTTTGGATTCCTATCGGTGATTGAGCTGAAAATAATGAAAAAAACATATTTTTTAGAGCCCGTTGTACTTGTGGCAAAGGCAAAAATATTTGATCTGTGATGAAATGGCTTGACACGACTTTTGATTGATGTTTTCAGTTAGCAATTATGTAACAGCTCAGACGGTTTATTATGTACGTTCACAGTACAGTAGATTTCCTGAAGTAGCACAAAGTACATTCAGTATAATTAGTTTATTTGAAGACCTTACTAAAAAACCCTAATAAAAATTCAATCATCTTGTTTAATTAATTACTGTTTTGAAAAAAAAATCTACCCACCCGACGGATGAGCTAAACCTCCAAAGGTAGGGGAATTTTAACAAAGAGGGGGAATTGGCAGTTTTCAGGTCATTTTACCTACACCTTATCAACAGCAGGAACAAATTCTGCTTCTTGAAAACGTCAAAGAGGGGGAATTCCACTTTTTCCACCCCTTCTCGTCCGCTACTGATAAAGATCAATTGAACCAACCCAACGTGATCCAAAGATAATTCTCTCTGATACTGCTACCGAGAAGAATGTCCCTTTATTGCAAAGAAAACAAACGTCATCCATTGAGTTGTTAATTTAATTCATCGAAAATGAAACGTTTTGTATACCCGTTGCCGGCAACTGTGAATCAAGTTCTACAGACAACCATGTACTTCAGTTAAACAGTAAGATAATTTCTCATTCCATAAACAGCCACACAACCAGTTGTTTGAGTAAATACAGTAGGTACATACATACGTACGTATGTAGATACATGTCAGTTATGAAGTTGAGTAGAATATGCAAAGTATAAAACGGTTCATTCAAAAACTTACCATAGCTGAATATTTTTAATTTCTCACTCATCTTGTTAAACGTCTCACTTAGCACAGCAGACAGAAAAATATCAAAATACCTTACCATTAGGGATTCAACGTCACCTTAGGAACACCTCATTAACAGGAAATCATTATTTATCATGGTTTCCCAATTTTAGACAAAAATTGCATTCTGTTGGATTTACCCGACCCGTTGAAATTAAGTTTATCATTAAATATTTGAACCTACTTCATTTGGACAGTGAGGTAGATTATCCTTTTCTATTCAACAGAACCCGTTGTTTGAGTATACAGGGTGAGGCAAAAGTAACTATACACTTGTTGGAGGCCAATTTCTCAAAAAAAAATTATTGAGTGTATATGATGTTATTAGCAATATACACGTTATAATACCTGAAAAACCCGATTCTGATGTCTATTTGACCGTATCTTGAGTTATTTTCAATTTAAAACAGGATTTCAGTCTTTTCATGGTTTTTTCTCTTTTTAACGTTTTTAATTGACCTCATGGTCTAATCAAAATTCTCAATAAAGGATAAGAAGTGTGTAACAATCCATAATCCGATCCGGGTAATGCAGTTCCCGACTCCGCGAACATTTACGGCACCTCAATTTAGTCAGTCAGTCAAACTAAAAAAATATTACGACTGTCTGGCGATTATGTCAAACTATAGTCGGTCAGCCGCTATGTTAGGTATCAAGCTATAGGCTAGCGTAGTGAGTGATGCCATCCGGGTAAGCCAGTTGTCTACTCCGCAAATGTTTACGGGATCGCAATTTAGTCAGTCAGTCAATCTGCCAAATAGTCGGTCAGCCGTTATGCAGAAAATATTAAACGACAACCATCAAAATGAAGAAAATTCTCTCTGATACTGCTACCGAGAAGAATGTCCCTTTATTGCGAAGAAAACAAACGTCATCCATTGGATTGTTAATGTAATTAATCGAACATGAAACGTTCTGTATACCCGTTGCCGGCAACTGTGAAACAAGTTCTACAGAAACCATCCAGTTAAAGGAAATCAAGGGATAAAAATCCTAAACGTTGGTTATGTCTTAGACCAACCCGACCCGTATAATATAAGTTATTTCATCAAATACTAAAAATTACAGTACTTCAGTTGAACAATAAGGGAATTTCTCCTTCCATGCACAGCCACACAAACTTCTCAATTGAAACAAATGGAAGATAAATATTCGAACAAACATTAGATTGAAGGATTCAATCATCAAAAATTATAGCAGCATCATTATCCATCAAAATGTGGAAAACTTTAAACGACAACCATAAAAATGAAGAGAATAAAGAATCGAACTTTTCAACTAACTCGGCGCGTTGAACGACTACGCTACGTAACCGTTGCTTAAAAGAGGAATTTCTTACCTTATAAAGCTCATACCGCTGCTGTCAAAATCAGTTCCACAGTTGACAGTAGTGTTAGGGCGCGTTCAGAGCCGTCTTGTGAGTTTCTCAAGAAATTTTTGGTAGCAGATGACCATTGGGAAACTTCCAAAATTAAATTATTCAGCCATTCTATAAACTTTTTAAAAAATTCAAGGTAAATAATCGAATTTAGGGAACAACTTTCATGCAGGATGGAACTTCAATTATGAGTTTTCCGGTTGATCATCCGCGACTCAAGTTTTACCAAGCATTTTGCCTGTTCATGCAGAACTGAAACCTTTGGACAAGCATACATACATACACGACCCAAAAATTTTCGTTGTCAAATTTATATATAGATAGATAGGTTTAACTGATCGAAACTGGTTCAAGATTGTCATTCGAAAATCATTGATCATTTATGATGTTATTATGAACCTAATTTACAGCAACATGAGAAAATCATGAACGAATAAATAAATAAATCAGTAAAAATGTGGGAATATTTGGTGGTTTAGTGTTTGGATGACAAAATGTGATTCAAGAGACGCCGAAATACAAATAATTATCAAGTAATAATTGGGAATTTCAATATAATCAGTATTTTCCTATATATTTTTCACGCGAGAAAAAACGTAGAATTTAATGCCGCAACAAATTTGAATATCACCACATAAGTAAAAAATTGATGAGAGAAAAACAAACTTCAGGGGATGAATAAGCCATCATTTATTACGATTTTTTATGAACACTACATGCTACAATATGAATGTCAATGGCTATTCAAAAACCCTGAATCTTCCGTGGGTTCATTATTCACCTTAGATTCACATCGCTAGCGGACGGGAAGAAAAGGGAAAACTGCCAATCCCCCCCCCCCTCTTTGATAAAATTCCCCTCGTCCGCCAGTAATTCTCATCTTGGTTTTACGACAGACAGTCACTGTAATCTTGATCAATGTGAGTAACAGTTGATAATCGACAATAATGTTTCAATTAAATACAAATATTTGGTAGTTATCACAGTTGTATCACACGAATATGAAATCTTAGTTTTTACCTCAGATTTTAATTCACAATAATAGTACAATTCACAAACTTTAGACTATTCAAATCACGAATTCACACTCACAAAATGAATACAAAAAGGCGAAATTTTCACAAAACTTACCGGATGTTTTGAAATATTAAGTCACAAACTCTCGAGCATTCTATACAATACAATCGATTCGGGTTGAGAACTTCAGAAGAAATCAGTTCACTGGTAGCTTTATGATTTTCCATCAATCAGTATTTGTGGGGCTAATGTAGAAAAGTATGCCTGAAATTACAGTCAATCGTTACACTCTTTTACAGTTCAAATAAAATGAAAGCAATAATATTTACAATATTAATATACAGTTTATTTAGTTTACCTCAATTAACCACTCAAAGTATTATGGATTCCAATTCAGTATCACCTACCAAATAAGTATGAGAATTCGAAAAGAGCAGTATCGATCCGAATCAAAGAATCAAACCCCGAACCCCTCGCTCACCAATCCCAATCACTAACCACTAGACCACGTCTACGGCAGGTCCAACAGCTCATTATCCGTATATATCTGCTGGCATCTGTTGTACACGATATCGCCGTTGGTGCATAGTGATTGCATGACCGCATTCGCCAATGTTGGATCCGGATTCTCCCCACCCGTCAACTGGGCGAACAACTGGAATAGAAACTGAAATGGAGACGAGGCTCCGTGTCAAGGGGTTAGTGGCAAGCGGGTGGTTATGGGATAGACAAGACAGATTACCCTACACATGTTGGAAAAATTAACGTGTAAATAATTTTACTAGAAGCATCTCATAATTATCTCAAGAAGCTATTTAGATGGACAGACAGACAGACAGACAGACGGACAAGTGCAGAGGGCAGTAAGACAAAGCTCTATGTGGGTTTAGTGCAAGTGGGTGACTGACATACACACAAGTGCAGACATGCAGGCAGAGACAGACAGACAAATGTGACAGCAAGCGAAAAAAAAGTGACACGTGCATTTAAACAAAAAAAAATTACACGAAAACGTAGAGAAAAAACATTAACCGCCTAAAATCTACTTTTTATGCGGAGAAATTCAGAAATTGTGGAGACCCGCACTTTTTTCACTTTTCAAACGCAGAAAGAGCAACAGGAAAATTGCGCGCGTATTCAAATTCAGTCATCTAACGAATCTCGAATGCCCTATAACCTGTTTCCTATGGGGCAATGCCCACATGGCCAGATGCACTCCTTTGCGAACCAGCCATGGATGGTACTTGGCCAGGGTGGTATCGTAGGCCTGAAATTGAATCCAGTCGATTTTATTCAGCGTGTTACGGTACCTTCATAGTCGGTTGCAAAAATTTTGCAATTTTTCCATAACCCTTTTTCGTGTCACATTTTGACAGTTTATATGGCCGAAAAATTCGTGAGACACAAAAGGTTTACGGAATTTAGCAATTTTTTGCAAATGTTTTAACAACTCACTATCAAGGCAACCTGAATACTGAGGAGAGGGAGAATTAGACATACTGAACAGAAACTCACAGATTAGTCAAGAAAAAAACAATAGACCCTGATTATTATTTTATATTTTTTATTTGACATACCCTGGGAGAGGGCACAAAAATACCTAGCAAGTCAGTCGTAGAGTTAATGGATAGAAAAATGGATGTGCCTGCCGCACAGGACTTCAAAAGTACCGATAAATGAGTATTATTTGATGGCTCTATCAGTAAAATGAGATATTTTCATTTTAGTCTGTAGAAATTTCGAACTCGCTCTTCCCCAGTTCCATGAAACTTCCCCGATAGATCAGAGACTTGAAAATGATCTACAAGAAGTGCGTCAGAAACAACTCCAGAGAATCTGCAACCTAACTACACACATAAATTATCTAAGTTAAAATCAACAGCTCATTTTGGCGCGAAATTTAAATATTCAAGTTTTCATTCGTCCAACCTGTTTGCACTCGTGTCCCATGCTGGCATCATCACCTGATTCGTAAATGCGACGAATGAAGGCCAGTACAAACTCGAGTGCTCTGGAATAGTGAATAAATGAGTCGGTGAGTTCGTCGGTCAGTCAGTCAATCAGTCAGTTAGTAAGTTAGTCAGTCAGACATTGGAATAGTCGGTCAGTCAATCAGTCAGTTAGTAAGTTAGTCAGTCAATCAGTCAGTTAGTAAGTTAGTCAGTCAGTCAATCAGTCAGTTAGTAAGTTAATCAGTCAGTCAATCAGTCAGTTAGTCTTTCAGTCAGACAATGGAATAGTCGGTTAGTCAATCAGTCACTAAATTTATCAGTTAGTCAAATAGGCAGTTACTCAATCAATCAATGAACCAGTTGATGGAACAATCAGTTAGAGAATCATTAATCAGTCATTCGATCAGTCAATCAGTCAAAAAATCAATCAATGAGTGAATCAGTCATTGAGTCAGTCAATTAATCAGTTGATCATTCATATAACCAATCTGTCAGTCAGTCATTTAGTCGATCAATCACCGAATCAATCAGGCAATCAATCAACAAAACAAGCAATCAGTCAATCAATCAAACAATCAGTCAACCAATCAATCAATCGGCCATTCAATAAATTATTCAATAAATCCACCAATCAGTCCACAAACCAATCAGTCAACCAATCAATCAATCAATCAATCAGTCAACCAATCAATCAATCAGTCAACCAATCAATCAATCGGCCATTCAATAAATTATTCAATAAATCCACCAATCAGTCCACAAACCAATCAGTCAACCAATCAATCAATCAATCAATCAGTCAACCAATCAATCAATCAAAAAATCAGTCAATCATTCAGTCAATCAATCAATCAACCAACCTATGCAATCGCAGGAACGTCCGACAACCCGACGCATTCGGATGCTGATTGGCTGTGATGTTGATGGCGATCTCATGAGCGCACATGGACGATACTGTTCTGCAAAAAAACAATAGAGATTTGAAATTTGAATTTGAATGCGCGCCTTTTTACCAGTGACTTTGAGAGACTATAAAAGTTGATGTTTATACTATATTGTTTAGTCATAATGTACACTGGCGGACGAGCCAAACCTCCAAAGGGAGGGGAATTTCTCCAAAGAGGGGGGAATCGGCAGAAAATAGGTAAATTTACCTACACCTTAGGGAACAAATTCTACTTTTTGGAATTGCCAAAGAGGGGGGAATTCCACTTTTCCGTTCTTCCCTCATCCGCTAGTGATAATGTATCATGTTCATGTACGGAAAACGATAAGAATGTTCCAATTGCACATATTGAACGTTGCTGGAACGTTTCGTCGTTTGATTGGTGATCTCTTTCGAGTTTCGAAGCAAATTATTTGTCAAGCAATAAACTTAGAATGTAAACATACGTATTTAATGATCAAGCAGCAAGTTTATTTTGAATTATGATTATGATGGTAACGATTGATAAAAAACTGGTTTGATGAATATCAGACCGATTCACATACTAATCAACCAATCATTGGCTGACTGACTGATTGATTGATTGACCAACTAAATAACTTACTGATTGATAGACTAACTTACTAATTGATCGATTGACTGACTGACCAACTCATTAACTGACTGAAAAACTCATTGACTGACTGACCTGACAGAGCACCCTCTTGACAGTCTGACTGACTGACTTATTGATTTACTGACTATCTCATTGTCTGACTGACTAGCACTGGCGGACGAGCTTATCCTCTAAAGGGAGAGGAATTTCGTGAAAGAGGAGGGAATCAGCAGTAAGAAGGCCATTTTACCTCCACCTTAGGAAACAAAGTTCATTTCTTGAAACCGCCAAAGAGGGGGGACTTCCACTTCTCCCACCCCTTCTCGTCCGCTAGTGCTGACTAGTCTACTAACTTGTATTTGTCACCATCCGGTCCATCCAGATAGGCCTGCAGGATGTTCTGTTTGTCATCCACGTCTGATTGCACAAAAGTGAACAAACGACCGAATAAAGGGAACATTCTGAAAAAATCAATCATTCAATCAATCAGTCTTTTAGTCAGTCAATTAGTCACACAATCACTCAGTTAGTCAGTCATCTAGTCATAAAATCACTCAGTCAGTCAGTCAGTCAATGAGTAAGTCAGTAATAAAAGGCATAAAACACGATGAAAGATTTGGAGAAGTATAAACAGTAGTGTGAGTTAAAAAGAGTTGTTGCCGACTCGAATTTTCTAATACATTGTAAATGATGTTTCAGGCTCTGAATGATAGTTTCAAAAAATAATTTTTACCAAACCAACTCGTTGAGTTCCCGCCAGGCCTTCACATACAGCCGCAGGTCAACGTCAGTGTCGCTGCCGATCAGTGATTCTGCAATGATTGATTGGTTCAACAGTTGATTAATTGAAGAATTGATTGATTAAAGAACTGACTTAGGAGATTTGATTGATTAACGTACTGACTTATGAGATTTGATTGATTAAAGTACTGACTTAAGAGCTGTGATTGATTTAAGTACTGATCGAAAAGAACTGATTGATTAAAGAACTGACTCATGAGAATTGATTGATTAAAGTACTGACTTTTGAGATTTGATTGATTAAGGTACTGACTTATGAGATTTGATTGATTTAATGCTGACTTATAAGATTTGAATGATTGAAGTACTCACTTAAGATATTTGATTGATTAACGTACTGACTTAAGAGATTTGATTGATTAAAGTACTGACTGATGAAATTTGATTGATAAAAGTACTGACTCATGAGATTTTATTGATTAAAGTACTAACTCATGAGATTTTATTGATTAAAGTACTGACTTGAAAATTTTGATTGATTGAAGTGCTGATTCAAGTGAACTGATTGAATAAAGAACTATCTCATATGAGTTGATGGACAACAGTACTAACTCATAAGAGTTGATTGAATGAAACACTGACTCATAAGAGTTGATTGATTAAAGTACTAACTCATAAGAATTTATTGATTAAAGTACTAACTCATAAGAGTTGATTGAATAAAGTCCTAACACATAAGAATTGATCGATTTAAGTACTGACTAATTGATTGAAACTCTTCAAATTACATGAAAAAATAACGAATACAAAATAATAAAACGAATAAATAAAGCAATAAAACCCAACCCTTGAAGTATTTGTCCACGTTGCGAATATCAAATTTTGACGAGCCGGGCGGTGGCAGTTGGTTGGCTTCAGCCGCCGAGTCGTCCAGTGAACGACGAGGACGTTCGGGAGTTGACTGGAGAAATATTTTGGCATTAAATTTTTTTTTTGTTATTTTTACAATTTTTCTATGTAAAATCACTGCATTTTTATTACAGAATCGTTAACATAAGCTTGGTCGGACTAGATAGACTTCATCGATTAATACGATACTTCATTCTGCATTCATACGTAAAAGTAAGCATACTCATGCTTTTGTATATCTTTGACCTAGTCCTGATGAAACTAAATGAAGCATTTCATATCGGTTGTGAGATTGGATGAAAATTATTCTGTTATAACTCTCAAATCGAATTACTTTTTCTCATTTTCACTCTGTTTTCCTCGGTCTGTACATTACGTTACGACTAACTTTTTGGTCATTCTTGTTCCCTCTCTTTAGTGAACGCTGAATAAAAACATTGATTTATATTGACTGAACTTCAGTTCCCCAACACTTTAGTAACGAACTGAGTTACTGAGACTTTTCAAGAGTTTAGTAATGGCTCATTATTAGTCAATCTAGGAAATCTTACTGTATAAAAATTACCATAAAATATTAATAATAGTAACTTTTAAAAATATTAAAGTAAAAAAAATATATCATAAAATAACTTCTTGTTTTCCAACCTCATTCGACTTATCAGCTTCATTGGCATTAGCTGTTGTAGCAGATCGCTTCATGTTGGATTTATCCTTCTTGTCCTTACCCATCGTTAATGTTTTTGGCGCCGGCGCGAAATTCAAATTCAAAATAATGGCGCCAAACTGATTGTTACAGCAGCGAAGTTGAGTTAAGAACAATGTGGTGTTATAGTTGAGTTGTGTGCAGTTAGGAGGATAGTGGGGTGATGATGATTAATTGAGTTAGTGGAGTTTAGTTAATGAGATTATTTCATTGGATGAGAGTTATTAAATCAGAGAAATACTGTGGAATGTATCCGAGCTGAAACACGAAAATACGGTTGAAGCATGCGAAACTCAACTTATAGGCAAAAAAATCATGCGTTTATGATATTAAAAAAAACGCAAATGAAAGAATAATTCGATCAACGTAACAAGAATACTTCATTAGCAAATATAATATATTTTTAGCTGTAAGTCGGTGGCAACAGCATTTGTAAAAACACGCCAAATCAACATTCCAACCAACACGAGTTTCCGTGTACAATTTATTATTCTACAATTCATTGCATGTAGTAAGTGAAATGCATGTAAGAGTATAAAAGTCACCTGAATAATAATAACGCGGGAAATCCGGTTAGAAATGAGCAAAACCTGTTTGAACCGGTATTCAAGTGAAAATAACTGATCATGTTAACTTTGCCCGGCAGTATAGTCAATAAAATCGAGAGCATATAGCCTGTCCAGGGTTTCTTGTTATTCGAAGTTTTTACCGCGCTGTTTGAATTCAAATACGCATTAAACTGAAATATTATTACTGGCGGACGAGCTAATCCTCCAAAGGGAGGGGAACTTCGTCAAACAGCGGGGAATCGGCAGTTTTCAGGCTATTTTACCTACACCTTAAGGAACAAATTCAACTTACTGAAAATACCAAAGAGGAGGGAATTCCACTTTTCCCAACCCTTCTTGTCCTTTAGTGAATAGTATACTTTTTGATAACTAGATACCTTGAACGAACAAGCTATACCTACTCCCACTGGCGGACGAGATAATCCTCCAAAGGGAGGGGAATTTCGCCAAAGAGGGGGAATTGGCAGAATTTACACCATTTTACCTACACCTTGAGGAACAAACTGTACTTTTCAAAATCGCCAAAGAGGGGGGAATTCCCCTTTTCCCACCACTTCTCGTCCGCTAGTGCCTACTCCACATGCATGAGTCATACAAAAAGTTGGAACAATACATGTAAACTATCCTATGAGGAATAAATGCAAAAACCGTGGAACATGTGAAAGGGACTTGCAGAGCAGAACTTTAACTTGGCCGAAAGGGGGACAATCAAAAATTTTTACTCGAAAAACTGATTTATTTTTTTTTCGAAAAATTGTTTTTAATTGATTTTCGTTGAACTCTGCAAGCAACCTAAACAAAATAGAATCAACCCGTTCAAATAATATCGAGTAAAATAAAGTATAATGAAAAATAGCGCGTTATCAGCAGAAAATAACCGGCGCATGTGACAATTTTTGTAACGTGGCAAGCAAAAAGCGCAAATTTTGTAAGTCACATTGAAACAATGAAATGAAAAATACTGTATAATCATGATCCAAAAGGTACAAAATAATCAAAAACACACACGGAATATCAAATTAGAAAAATTCAAACCGGCAGTTTAAAGTGAATAGACCAGTAGTGGTAGTGTAATGCAACAAAAATATCAGTTCGAAAGATTAGAAACAAATAAAAAATCACCAAACAATTCAATACAAAAAAAATTCAGTAAATAAATTTCTAGAAAACTCCGGACACAACAGAAACAAAATCAAAATAAAAAAAACTTCTCAAAAAATCAAAAAACTAAATAAAATACAATGTTACGCAAAACAGCGTACTTTACTAGAAACAAACGAATAATAACACTAGGAACACTCGACAGCAGTCATCAGACTAGCGTACAATTGGGAACGAATAAAAAAACAACACGCTCAGGTAAACGCGCGAATTTCACAACACATGTTATGTCAATTTGTATGGGGTTTCGGGCCCGTTCAGAGTCGGCTCAAATACGCATGAATTATGTTAAAAAGAAAAGAAAAAAACGTGTGTAACATTCTAGGATTCGACCGTTTGACGTTTAACTGACGAGATCTCAAATCCAAAGTACTTTTCCGAAATCGAAACACATAAAAACTAGCCCTTTCTTTAGTCCTCGAATCCTTTAATTTTGTTCAATGTAAACTGAAGTACCTTTGCAAAATTTCAGATATTTTTCTATGTTTCGGTGACGATGTTTTCAAAAAATAACCAAAATACATTTTAGTCGACTTTGAATACACCTGGAGACGCCCTCCCGAATACAGATGATTATTTACGATGTTACGCGCTTATGCAAACAACTCGTCAAGTCCTCAACCTTTGTGCTTTTTGATGAAATGGAGGCAATAAAAAAGGTATTCAATTAAAAAGGTTTATAAATACGTTTTATAGTGACAAAATACTGAAAATTACTGAAACGGCTAAAAAGTAAACGATGAACAAAAGCATGTAAAAAGTCAACTTTCAGTCGAATTTAGTTACATATCTACGGGGTACGGGCAACATATTATCACCTTTCCATACTAACTCAGTTTGCGCGGTGGTCAACAATGTACCTTACAATGTTAATTAAATGAATATGAAATATCGTTCCGGAAATAATGATCCTTAAAAAATCCTGAAATAATGATCCTCAAGTCAAAAAAACGCGAATAGCTCTATGATGTCCGTCCGTCTGATCGGCATGATTCACAGAATGAATGGTACGAGGGCGCGTCTTTCAGCCGGGTACTTGTTACCGAATGTGTTGCCATACCATCGGTGCGTCTGCAGGGCACATAACAGTTGGTTGGTGAACACCAGTGCCAGAATCCTGAAAAATACATGTTATCATTGCGGAAGAATAACCTGGAAATTCCAATAAACTTTCACTGTGACTTCGGCATTACTGAAGCCAAACACATCATCAATCAAAAAATACCATATCAGAAAGGTGCTTTTATAGTGGGCAGAAGAAGTTGGTTAACTGACGGAAACAAGCTAGTTGCTTTTATTTGAAAGGTTCAGTAAACTGACCGGCAATGGCGAAAACCCCAGAGCGATGCTCCAGGGTCTGTGGGCCAACTCAAGGTTTCGAACCAGGACCCACTTTTCTTCCAGATTATTTCCCTACGCACTAGACTAGACAGACAAAAGAACGCCTGAGTGATGAATCAAAACTCCTCCGTCATTACAGTGATATTTTTATACATATACATGCATAAAATAAATGCTGAACTATTGCTCCGATCCAGAATGCAGTGAAATATAGTAAGAAAATATGACCAACCAAACCCACAACCGGCACTGCAGTCCAAGAATCAACCACAACGCGGCATAGAGCACGCATTCGCAGAAGTAGTGCGGAGTCGACACGAAACGGAACAGATCACCATACGGAATCGAGTGCGTTGTGTTGGAACGACCTGCAAATTATTGGGAAATGGTATTTTTCATAGCTGTTTTTCTTTTTCGATTTTTAACAAAGAGACGATACTCAGTACCAGTAGAAACGTATGCACAATAAGACACGTGGACACATCATAAATAGAGAAACAGCAAAAAATAGAACACCAAGAAGGAGGATTACTCCTAATCAGTTGAGAATGCAATATTACAACAACATGGCATTGAAATATAAACTTTTACTGAATCATAAAACTAAAATTATCAAACAAAAAAATCTTCTAAAAAGATATATTAAATTAACCGTGACGAAGATAGGCCAGAATTTTGAACGATCGGTGCTGATGGACGAAGGCCCAGAGATACATAACGACACCCAGGAACACACTGACGGTCAATGCGTCGTACTGATTGATGTTGAACGGGTCTGGAAATATGGAAATAGTTCATGTTTTTACTGGGATTTCTTCATTACCGAAAGCATCAAAACACACTTCACTTCACTAATACCATATCATATCAGAATGGCGTTTTCGTTGTGGCCAGAGAGGTTGAATAGGCAAACGCAAACGGATGGGCAATGGCAGAAACCATCGGAGAAGCGACACGAAATGGATTCGAATCAAATCTTCTATGAAGGAGGAGTCACTAACGAGCGAAAAAGAAGGGAAAGGTGAATTTAGGTGACAAAAGCTAATTTTTTGAAATAGTTCCATTTTCGACCGTACCAACCGAAATCCTGGACTCTCCACGGGTGTTGGCTGTACGACCCGGACATGACGATGGAGGCGGGCACACAAATATAAAAGGTCATGCCGAAGATGTAGTGCAGCAGATTCATCTTGGATTCGCTGAACACGGAGATGAACAGACATTCATATAAACGACGGTACGTGTGCAGCGTGAACAGGGCGATCGCCAGACGTACACGGTCCGATTGCCATTCATCTGAGAAAATAAACAACAAAAACAATATTATATTAATATAAATGTATACTTTCAATATGGTTGGTTTACTTATTGTCATAACAACCGTCAATAGCCTGAGATTAGAAATCACGACAAAATGGGTGTATGCATATCCATTCCGAGTTTGAGACTGTCTGGTAGAGTATTAACTTGTCTTGTTAATAGTTTTATTATAAAGAAAGTTACTATGTAAATTAGTAAGGTAATATGTTCTGTTAACATGTTATGTTACGAATACTAGTATGCTGTTATGGATTGTTCATAAACGTTACTTGTGAATTGTGATTTAATTTCATTTGTGACTTGGTGTATAAGTTTGCGATTTTCGAGCTAACCATTCCACACGTCTTTGTTCTTGAGGCAGCCGAAGATAGCGAGCGCGGCCGTCGTCGAGCAGATGGTGGCGACTACGTAGAAGTGAGTGAACCAACTGCAAAGTGAGTAGGTGAGTGAGTGAGTGAGTGAGTGAGTGAGTGAGTGAGTGAGTGAGTGAGTGAGTGACTGAGTGAGTGAGTGGGAGAGTGAATGAGTGAGTGAGTGAGTTGAGTGACAGTGGATAGTTAGTGTGAGTGAGCCAGTGGGTGAGTTACTCAGTGTGAGTCAGTGAGTGAATGAGTGAGTTGAGTGGCAGTGAGTTAGTTAGTGTGAGTCGTGGTGAGTGAGTAAGTGGGTTACTTAGTGTGAGTGAGTGAGTTGGTGAGTGAGTGAGTGAGTGAGTGAATGAGTGAGTGAGTGAGTGTGTGTGTGAGTGAGTGAGTGAGTGAGTGAGTGAGTGAGTGAGTGAGTGAGTGACTGACTGAGTAATCGATTGAGTGAGTTCTTTAGTGTGATGAACGACACAGAATCGGGTATACGATACCACAAATAAATGAGAAGATGGAGGGGAATCTTCCCAAAGAAGGGGAACTTAGCAGAAATTAAGCAGTTTTATAGTCGTTCTTGAAATACTTGTCTACCCCGGCATTCCAAAATTCTCTCTGTGATGTTTCAAATTAAAGGTCAAACACGACGAACAGGCAGCGCGCGAAATTCAAAAATTTGACAAATTTTTTTAAGAAATTCGGAGAATTCGAAATGTCATCAATAATTTTATTTTTTATATATATTTTGTTGGCTTAGCAGTCTAATCTCCTGCATTATTTTTTAGCGCGAAAATATGCTATGACAAGCAAGAAACGTTCCGGTTATTCTTCATAGCACCGTATAATATTTTTGAATTCGCGCGCTTTCTGTTCGTCGTGTTTGACTTTCAAGTTGAAACATCACAGAGTTTTGTCCCTGCAAGGCGTTGGACAAGAATAAGAAGAACGACTATATCTGCACTTTAAAGAACAAACTCTGCCTTTTGAAACCACCAAAGAGGGGGGAATTCCTCTTTTCCCTCCACTAGTGAACTCACCGTTTCGGCACCTCCAACAATCGCTGCAGTCGACTCCGCTGCTTCAATCTGAGTTTGCCAAACAGCACAAAGTTGGACAGTTCGGTGGAAAGATCGGGCGCCAAATACGTTATCCAGCCGGCAGTTGCAATGCCTAACAAATAATACAAACTAAATTGTTATAAATATTCCTTTTAATAACCGATTGTTGCTCCGAATGTCAGAAATAAATCTTGAGCTTCGAATTCAGGTTCAGGTTTATCACTATAATCACTGGCGGACGAACTAATCATCCAAAGGAGAGAGGAATTTTTCCAAAGAAGGGAGAATCGGCATTTTTAAGACGTTTCACCTACATCTCAAGAGACACATTCGAGTTTCTGAAGCCACCAGAGGGGTGAATTCCACTCTTCCCTCCCCTTAAAGCTTATAAAAACCACCAACCAATCGTCGCGACAACATAGTAAAGCTGCAACAACTGGATCAACAGCAGCGCGTCGGGTGTGATCTGGATTTCTAGAGCCATTTTGCAGTCGATTTCTTGACTTTTCAACCTGAAAATAACACAATGCAGGATAATTATTCAAAATAAATATAAAAATACAGAAGAATAAAAAGAAAAGAACAAAAATCCGAAATTAAATGCGTAAACATTTCCGCAACAACGTTTTCAAATTGCAAAACTGAAGCTGATGTTTCATGTCAGCACACGCACATAAACCGGCTCGCGGTGTCAGGAATTAATTCAGCGACATATCGATACTGTTATGATTATACTTTCACCAAAAAAACTTGCAGACCAACAACACAGGACTAATTTGAACATTCATAGTAACTTCCAGCCGAACTCCAAAAAAGAAGGTCCCGCCGAGACTTGAACTCGGATTGTTGGATTCAAAGTCCAAAGTGATAACCATTACACCACGGGACCGTTGGGCAAGGCTGCTGCATAGCTCGATATACAACCTGGCAGTCGCGAAAGCACTGGCTGTATGCTGCCATGTAATAGCGTATGTACACACAACGTTGACTGACTGACTGACTGGCTTTACACGTGGAAATTTGATCACGTTGCTCTGTTTACCTATTACACCGAGTATACCAAGTCTTGGGGAAAATTTCCAGTTTGTAAAATCATTTACTTATGAAAAATAAAAACTAACCGACTGTTTCATTCACTCGGCCACTAACTCACCCTACCATTTACTCATCCTCTCACCCATTCACTCACTCACTCACTCACTCACTCACTCACTCACTCACTCACTCACTCACTCACTCACTCACTCACTCACTCACTCACTCACTCACTCACTCACTCACTCACTCACTCACTCACTCACTCACTCACTCACTCACTCACTCACTCACTCACTCACTCATTCACTCACTCTCTCACTTACTGACTCACTCACTCACTGACTCACTCACTCACTCACTCACTCACTCACTCACTCACTCACTCACTCACTCACTCACTCACTCACTATCTCACTCACTCAACCACTCACTCAGTCACTCACTCACTCACTCACTCACTCACTCACTCACTCACTCACTCACTCTCTCACTCACTCACTCATCCACTCACTAACTAACTGACATTAAGAACAACACATCATTAAACTCGTCGACAACGATGTAACTACAAATTATGGCAATTTTCACCGTGTACAGTAGTTTTGCGTATTTCAATAAAAATTTCTCTCTAAACCATGGTTATTTCTGGTAGTCATGGTGGATACCAATTCAAATAATCATCATCAAATTACACGTTGCCACAACATAGCTTTATACAGGGTCGCCCAAAATTATCAATCTGTGGTTTAACAATGAATTTCTCGAATTTATTTAATTTATTAATTTACTACCCAACTAACTATACGTAATAAAACATCACCTGAACTTTATAGTTATGGGGCTTATTTTTTCATATGATTGCTCAAATGGTATTGTTTGCGGAAATTATTGGATCTTCGCAGTTTTTCAACATTTCTGAACAAAGCAAACTCCTATGATAAATAAGCATAATGCTGCTGTGCTGGTAAATGATCAATTTGTTTTTTAAAGTGAGATTCATGTTGCTGAAAACCAGTATTATATATCTTTTTATGTAATTCGAAAACCAGGTGGATATTAGAGTGATTGATTACAAAGAAGTCTGGGTATAAAAAATAATAATAAATAACTGAAAAATTGACGTTTGACAAAAAATGAATTGAGAATCGATGAAACAACCATTAAGTCCGGATATCCATGCTTCAACAAAAACTCCCATTAACACCGTTTAAGAAATCAATCAAAATTAAGATAAAACTGGAGTATAAGAATAATTAACCTTTGGAATACCATACCTGATATAGCATTTGTCTCAAATTGCCACAAATCGTGCAAAAAGTTTTTAGAAAACGATTTCAAAGAAAGTATAATTATCTATCTGAAAAACAATTACTGTAACGTAGACTTTATATCAAACCAGAGTGCATAAATTTGTAACTTGTGCTGGAATCTATGATAAATGTGATTAATTGCTTCACTGACGACATTATTGTGTTCAATTGAGCACATCCGTCCATTTTTGGATTGAAATAAACTAACTAAAACTGAAAACTGCCAAACTCGGTTCAAAAATGATTTGTGCTATTTTGCTCTTAAATTTCGTTGATCAAAGCCGATAATACTTTGTGACAATTGTTTTTTTTCAAATACCATAAAAACATACCTCAGTTTTCTAACTTGTTTACATAAGAAAAAATTCAACCGAGGATCAGAAAATACAGGAAAACACTTATTTTTTTTCCTTCAAAATTTAACAAAAAATCCCAAAATCGAGGCAAACAAGTAAAATTTGACAACATAATTCGACTTTTCAGGTGTTGTCGCTCTATTTGTTCACATACGAATACAAGTCTTCCAATATATTTTTGATTTATAAATCTAGGCCACCCTGTACATAGTTTCACAAGTCATAAAACTTGTTGACAACGGTGAAACCACAGATTACGGTAATGCGCACACTTGCACCGTAATTCTGCGTACTTACCATAAACTTTTACCGGTACACCATGGTGAGTTACTGCAGTAGATAATGGTTATCGATGCCGGAGTAAGATCGTATAAACTCTTCTTGGCTTTTCGAATTCAGTCAGTCGCACATTCCAGTCATGGTTTAGAGAGCTTCTTGAGATTCAAGTGAACAACTGACAGGTTAACTTGTCCAACTCAGGTAACATCCACTGAACATGATGATTGCACGTTATACAGTAGCATACATCTGTTGGGTTGAGTTGAGTCGAACAGCCCACTGTTAGGCATCACCTTCTCTTACATTTGACGCAGCTAACGATTCAAAGTTGGAGTATGTAGTTAACACTCCAACTTTTCACTTGAATCCCAGGCAGCCCTTTACCTTACTTTCGAAGTATCTCTGGTCTGGTCGTGAACACCTGGAATATTAGCTCTGGAATATTAGATTTTTGAAATAGGAGATGAAAATGTTTGACATTCGGCCGTTTCACTCAGCCGAACTTCTCTATATGATATAACAAGCAAAAATCTTATGATTGTGCTGGTTGTGATTTTAACTATTCATAACTGTTTGTGATGGACTATTCATAACTGTTTGTGATGGACTATTCATAACTGTTTGTGATTAACTAAATATTCATACCGCTTTCTAATGGACTGTTCATAACCCTTTGTGATTAACTATTCATAACTGTTTGTGATGGACTTTTCATAACTGTTTGTGATGGACTATTCATAACTGTTTGTGATTAACTAAATAATCATACCGCTTTCTAATGGACTGTTCATTACCCTGTGTGATGGAGTAATCATAACTATTCGTCAATGACTATTCATAATTCTTTGTGATGGAATATTCATAACTGCTTATGAAGGAATATTCATAATTCTTTGTGATGGACTATTCATAACTGTTTGCGATAAACCATTCATAACTCTTTGTGATGGACTATTCATAATCCTTTGTGATGGAATATTCATACCGCTTTCTGATGGACCATTCATAACCCTTTGTGATGGACTATTCATAACCCTTTGTGATGGACTATTCATAACTGTTTGTGATGGACTATTCATAACTGTTTGTGATGGACTATTCATAAATGTTTGTGATGAAGGATCAGTAGGTCGTTAAAACGTAGAAAGTTGAAGCGTAAACCCGCTTTTTTAAGATAAAACGCCGTAATAATTTTTTATAGCAACCAAAATCGACCACAGCAACAATGATGAGCATAACGTTAATAACATTAACAATATTAATAACAACAACAGAGGCTACACCCGCACAAATACAATGTAATAGCCGTTTGTCATCTGCTTCCGTAGGGTTTACTGAACTAACGGCTGTTCATTGTATTGACGTTTGTAGAAAAGACGGGACAACTCATGCCGGTAAGATCTGATTCGTTTATTGACTGTCGACTAATTAACCAACTGATAGCTGACTGATTGTTATGTTATAAACCTGACTGACTGACTGATTGACTGATTCAGCCACTGGCTCTGACTCACTGACTGTCATTAACATATGTACTTACTACATATTTAGATAACTCGCTTACTCGACTACTCATGGACTTTCTGCCGATTGATTGGCTAACCTCTGAAATTTCAGGAGTTCACATAGTTCATAACTCGGATGGTACTATTATAATGAAATGTATCTGTAACTATGGATATGTTGATGGTGACGTGGATATTGCATTTTGCAACTATGAATGTCTCGATGATGAAAGCCAAATGTTAGACTTGTTGTTGTTGTTGTTGTTGCTGTTGTTGTTGTTGTTGTTGTTGTTGTTGTTGTTGTTGTTGTTGTTGTTGTTGTTGTTGTTGTTATTGTTGTTGTTGTTGTTGTTTTTGTTTTTTCGTAGATAGGTTAACAAATTTTTTTAATCACAAATTTATTTCAGCTGCGGTTGCAGCGATTTTAATGCCGATGGTATTCCATCTTGCGTAAGCGTGTATGAAACAACAACAACAACAACGACAACAACAACAACACCACCAACAGCAACAACAACAACGACGACGCCGACGACGACGACGACGACGACGACGACGACGACGACAACAACAACAACAACAACAACAACAACAACAACAACAACAACAACAACAACAACAACAACAACAACATCAACAACAACAACAACAACAACAACAACAACAACAACAACAACAACAACAACAACAACAACAACAACATCAACAACAACAACAACAACAACAACAACAACAACAACAACAACAACAACAACAACAACAACATTCACCGGTTAGTACCTATGTAGGTAAGATATTTTTACTCTGTTTGTCGTTTTCTTTTTTTGTTTCAAATATGAATGCAAGCTTGCTGTCAACTGCGTAGGGATAGAATCGTATAGGATAGAATCGTTGCAGGTCCAATCCAACCCTTAACAACAATAACGACAACAACAACGACAACAACAACGACAACAACAACGACAGCAACAATGACAACAATAACGACAACAATAACGACAACAACAACGACAACAACAACGACGACGACGACAACAACAACAACAACATTCACCGGTTAGTACATATGGTAAGACATTTTTACTCTGTTTGTTTTTTTTTTTTTTATTTCAAATATGAATGCAAGCTTGTTGTCAACTGCGTAGGGTAGGGATATAGGATAAAATCGTTGCAGGTCCAATCCAACCGTTTTCAGGTTCATTTCAGGTGCGCAAACTTTTGTTCTCTGATTTTCATTTATTTCAGGAGTTTCTGTTGCATTTCAGAGAATTTTTTGTATCATGAATGAACATTTCAATAAATATAACATTAAAATTAATATTTATTATTATATATATTATTATAATATAAAGTTTGTTGCTTTATACTTTTATCGTGATATTGTTCTGATTTGTTGTTCTATTTCCATGACACACTTATGAGCAGTTGTTTTCTTTGGTACTCTGCCACGGCTTTAATATGACATTTTATGACCTCTTATGACCTCTTATGACTTTTTAAGATTTTTTTGAATGTTTGAAGCTTGGTTTACAAAATGACTTGTTTCAATAAAGTGTTTTCAATTGTTCACTCAAGTTTGGGATAAAATGATAAAATACAATACAAAAATGTAAAATGTGAGTGAGTGAGTGAGTGAATGAGTGAGTGAGTGAGTGAGTGAGTGAGTGAGTGAGTGAGTGAGTGAGTGAGTGAGTGAGTGAGTGAGTGAGTGAGTGAGTGAGTGAGTGAGTGAGTGAGTGAGTGAGTGAGTGAGTGAGTGAGTGAGTGAGTGAGTGAGTGAGGCTTGCCCAGGAAACAAGATTTTTCACAATTTAACACGCTTTGCTATAGCAGCCACATTTGTCGCGGCTTATGACAACTGTTTCCTGGGAAAGTGCAGTGAAAGTCCAGGGAAGACTGTAAACGTACCCTTACCAGTCCTAAAATTTGTTGACAACGGTGAAACCACAGATTGCGGTAACATGCCACCGTAATCTTGAGTATTTCAATAATCTTTCTTCTGTGAACCATGGTTATCTGTATTAGCAGTTTATTGATAGCAAATCAAGTGTTGTTATAATATCTTTATAAAATCACCCGATGAACCGGCAAAGCTTCAAACCGCCTTTTATAAATCGTGGCCTTTTATCCGAAGCCGATTTTAAAAACCCCCCTTTTAAGATTGGCTAAAACGGTGTAACCACAGTTAACGGTAATACTACAAAATATTGTTACCTGTTCCCCTCGTTCTAAATACCTAAACGAAAAAATAAATAAAAAAATAAATAAAAAATACTTTGGCAATAAACCAATAGAAATCAGGAAGTGTTTGGGCTTCCCCCGCCAGTGGATATGAGATCATTATAGTATCCGGTATTTATGATATGAGATCATTATAGTATCCGGTATTTATGATATGAGATCATTATAGTATCCGGTATTTATGATATGATCAGGCAACGGCCCATAGCGCTGGCGGACGAGCTAATCCTCCAAAGGGAGGGGAATTTTGTCAAAGAGGGGGAATCGGAAGTTTACAGGTCCTTTTACCTGTACCTTAGGGAACAAATTCTGCTTTTTGGAATTGCCAAACAGGGGGAAATTCCACTTTTCCCACCCCATCTCGTCCGCTAGTGGCCGATAGCGAGATCAGATCATATCCTGCCTCCTCTCCCCCCCCCCCCTTTCCCACCCTGGGCCACACACCTGAACCTGGTTCCGTTTCCCATAGATTCCGCGAAAGCTGGTATTATTTTTGGCACCAATCATAATCTACCCAATCCTTCTAGCTGTCGCACAAGGGGGAGCGCTTAGCCGTGTCGGCGGACGAGAAGAGGGGGGAAACGGGGAATTCCCCCTTTTTGGCGGTTTTAAAAAGTACAGATTGTTCCTCAAGATTGGGTAAAAATGACCTCAAAACTGCGAATTCCCCCTCTTTGGCGAAATTCCCCTCCCTTTGGAGGTTTGGCTGGTTCGCCAGTGGTTACATAACATATCAAGACAAAACGACGCCTTCCGGTATTTATGGCTGCACTGGCGGACAAGCCAAATTCCCAAAAAGAGGGGAATTTCGTCGACGACGGGGGAATCGGCAGAAATTATGCCATTTTACACACACCTTAGGGAAGAAATTCGACTTTTTAGAAATGCCAAAGAGGGGGGAATTTCGCTTTTCCCAACCCTTCTCGTCCGGTAGTGTCCGGTATTTATGGCTGTGGCACACCAAATGATGGCTTCGGCTTCAAGACACCCACCTGACTGAATGTTATAGCCTATTCACGGGTTCTTGTTACCACTGGCGGACGAGCTGAATTCCCAAAGGGAAGGGAATTTCGTCAAAGAGGGGGGAATCGGCAGTTTTCAGGCTATTTTACCTACACCTTAGGGAACGAATTGTACTTTTTGAAACAGCCAAAGAGGGGGGAATTCCACTTTTTCGTTCTTCCCTCATCCGCTAGTGCTTGTTACTCTGAAAAGATTTTGGCGCGCTTTTTGAATTCAAAATTTCAAACAAAAATCTTTCTTAAGAAGACAGCTAGACAACATTAGCCTCTTTTATTGAAAATGATAAAGCTCATTTATGTTTCTGTAAGCAAAAATATTGTTTAAAACGTTTGATAATGAAACCTCACTAGCCTCAACTCAACTCGGAGGATGATTGATGTGCGTGGTTAACACTGATTGTCTGATGTTGCATTATCAGACGTTTTTGGCAGTATATTGCATTACGAAAACTAGCGGACGAGGGAAGAACGAAAAGGTAGAATTCCTCCCTCTTTGGCGGTTTCATAAAGTGGAATTTTGTTCACTAAGGGGTAGGTAAAATGGCCTGAAAAATGTCGATTCCCCCTCTCTTTGACGAATGTCCCTTCCCTTTGGAGGATTGGCTCGTCCGCCAGTGGATAAAATCATGAAGATTCTGGTAAATACCAATTTTGTCACCACATTGAACGAACATTTTGTGTGTAGGTGTAATAAGGTTTCATACTGTACCTAACCAGCCATCGCTAACTGAATCAAAGTCACCCTTTTAGAATCAGTGTACCGATTCAGTGACGTCAGATTCTTATTTGTAGCTTGGTCTGGGTTTCTTGTTATCAAAAAAATATTTCCATGGACCCTTTACGTTTATACGTAAAGTCGTGCTTCTTGTGAAGCATTCTCAATTCATTATGAGACTAAATTTGAGCGCCCGCCATTTTTCGGAGCTTTGAAAAACTTTTCAGTGCATGCACAGACATGTGCTTGGGGCCATTTTTTAAGAATTACCGAATGGTTAAGGTAAAGGTAATTTGAAAATTTTGAATTTGAAATCTTATTTTTCAAGTTCTGGAATAATTCTAATACTCATAAAGCTCGATTCCATTTTTTTTCAATTTATCGTTACCTTTACCATTCGATAATTCTTTCGAACTGGCCCCAGGAGATCAATGGGCACTTTCATTCTGCTAAGAAATCACAGCCAATCCTGAATACAAATCTGTTTTTTGGCGTGCGTTCCAAATTACAGTGAGTTAGTGAGTGAGTGAGTGAGTGAGTGCGTGAGTGAGTGAGTGAGTGAGCGAGTGAGTGAGTGAGTGAGTGAGTGAGTGAGTGAGTGAGTGAGTGAGTGAGTGAGTGAGTGAGTGAGTGAGTGAGTGAGTGAGTGAGTGAGTGAGTGAGTGAGTGAGTGAGTGAGTGAGTGAGTGAGTGAGTGAGTGAGTGAGTGAGTGAGTGAGTGAGTGAGTGAGTGAGTGAGTGAGTGAGTGAGTACAACCCGAGAGCAAGAACGAACAGGTGGAATTCCCTCCTCTTTGGAACTCAGAAAGGGAACTTGTTCCCTAAGGTGTAGCTCAAATGGCCTGACAACTGCCAATTTCCCTCTCTTTGACGAAATTTCCGTCCGTTTTGCAGGATAATCCCCACATTGGATGATTGGCTCGTTCGTCAGTGATTCATGGGCAGTGGTAACGGGTTCATGGAAAAGGTGAACGGCTGATTTATTGTTATCATGTGTGGCCTTGCATTGTCCCTGCGCGCATGTGAAACATTATGGAACACTTTGGCAGCAGTGTTACAACAACTTTGCGACGATGAACTATTTTATTTTCTTGTTTAGAAATTTTAAGATGCATTGATGAAATTTATACTGAAAACTAAATATATAAAGTTTTTTTAAATGACGAGTAAAAAGCAACTATAAAACTGGGCATAATGTTTCGCAGGCGCGCAGGGACATTGCAAGGCGACACACGGAAAAGAGCTTCTGGAGATTCTAGCGAAAACAATACACGGTAACGTGTCCAACCCAGTGTAACACCCACTGAACATGATGATTGCATGTTTTATAGCATACAGCTGTTGGGTTGAGTTGAGTCGGACAACCGACTATTGTGCATCATCTTCCCTTACATTTGATGCAGCTAACGATTCACAAGTTGGAGTAGTTAACACTACAGCTTTTCACTTGACTCCCAGGCAGCCCTTTAATAATAAATCAGTCTTGAACAAGTTATTCTGACCAAGCTACAAATAAGATAACGTAATTAAGACATACTGTAAGTAATTTTCACACACGATTCCTCTGTGAAGTCATCAGCCATTTCCTATTTCCGTACCGTGGTGAATGCCGTAAAAACAGCCGTCAAGCTCCCCGAATGAGCCGTTAACCAAAATTCTCATTTGTTCGTGAGTCGGACGTTCCAATAAATACATTGACGGACTAGAAAGGAAGGGAAAAGTGGAATTACCCCTTCTTTGGCAAATTTAAAAAGAGCAATTTTTGTTCAAGGTGTAGGTATGTAAAACGTCCCAAAACTGCCAATTCCCCCTCTTTGAAAAAAATTCCCCTCCCTTGGGCGGTTCGGCTCGTCCGTCCCGGCATCAAACCGTTGATTATTTCCTGCACTAATCATGAACGTTGCTCGTCTACACTGGCGGACGAGAAGGGGTGGGAAAAGTGGAATTCCCCCCTCTTTGGCATTTTTAAAAACTATAATTAGTTCACTAAGGTGTAAATAAAATGGCCTGAAAACTGCCAGTTCCCCCCTCTTTGAGGAAATTCCCCTCCCTTTGGAGGTTTGGCTCGTCCGCCAGTGTTCGTTTATTACAGTATGAAATGTACAATAATACGGTAGTCACAACTCACTAGCGGACGAGCCCATCCTTCAAAGGGAGGGGAATTTCACCAAACAGGGGGAATTCGCAGTTTTTAGTCCGTTTAACCTACACCTTGAGAAACAAATTCTACTTTTTGAAAATGCCAAAGAGGGGGGAATTTCACTTTTCCCTGCTTTTCTCGTCCGCCAGTGGCCACAACTGATTAGTAGGAGATGTGATTTCGAACGTGCGCCTCTCTCTCTGTCTTCAGTACCCTACACATGGTAACACTAGCGGACGATAAGGGGTGGGAAAAGTGGAATTCCCTCTCTTTGGCGGTTTCAAGAAGTGGAATTCGTCCCTAAGGTCTAGGTATAATGGCTTTCTTTCTGCTGATTCCCCCCTCTTCAACGAAATTATCCTCCCTTTAGAGGATAAGCTCGTCCGCCAGTGGCATGGTAATATGGTATAAGCCCAGCCTATATAATCCGTAATTTTAGACTTCTTTTCAAAAATCAGTTTTACGTAATTCTGAAAAAAAATTAAAAAGAAAATTGAAAACTGAAGAAAGTACATAACACATGAATTTTTTTCGAACAGGGTGAGAACGTTCAGTTGAGCGTCCTAATAAGGTGATGGCTGAAATGGCGAACTTCACGTTCCCGTAATTCTTCCTGACACTTGCGGACGAGCCGAAATTCCAAAAGGTGGGGAATTTCTCCAAAGAGGGGGAATTGGCAGTTCTGCGGTCATTTTTACCGACACCATAGAGAACAAACTGCACTCTTTGTAAATCACCAAAGAGGGGGCAATTCCACTTTTCCCAGCCCTGGTCGTCCGCTAGTTCTTCCTGAAGTGTCCTTCAATTATGGTTGAGAGTTACCGTGAATTTCATCGTGATTTGCTTCGCGTTTTCTCGTTTCGTTTCTCTTTTCTTCTCACTATATACTCTGTTAGATATGTTCGTTTTCAACAAAATTTTGATTGCGACTTTTTTCTGGGACATTCTTTTTTGTAAAACCTTTTGCTCACTCCCAAACCCAAATCTGTGTCATTAACATGCATGTTTGATTCACTATCGGACAAGACGGGATGGGAAAAGTGGAATTCCCCCGTCTTTGGCATCATCAAAACGTAGAACTTGTTGCCTAAGTTGTAGGTAAAGTGTCTGAAAACTGCCACTTCCCCCTTTTGACGGAATTCCCCTCCCTTTGGAGAATTAGCTCGTCCGCCGTCAGTCTCGTTTGAATGAAGAATGTTTTTCCATGACCGAAAAAGCCAGTTTTATCATGCCGAATGAGTTTTTTTTGTTTTGAAATAAATTAAAATACCTTATCCAATGGAAAGACGTCCACAGTATTTGGGCGTAAGGGAAAAATTCTACATGAAGTGTCCCAGAAAAATCCTTAACCCAATAAACGCACTTTACGACTATATCGTTGGAAAACTTAACAAGGAATCATAACAAAATAATGTCAAATAAAACAGAAATGAGCTTTATGATTTCAGGGAACTGGCGGACGAGCTAATCCTCTAAAGGGAGAGAAATTTCGTCAGAGGGGGGAATCGGCAGTTCTCAGGCCATTTTACCAACACTTTATTCTACTTAATGAAAACGTCAAAGAGGGGGAAATTCCCCCTTTCCCATCCATTCTCGTCCGCTGATGTTTCAGCGAATATTCATGGTGAACGAATGACCAGTGCTTTCGCTGTTTGGTTTTCACAAATTGTTTGTCATAAATTATAAATTTCGACGGTACAGTAATACATATGAAAGTGCCCGTTTTCATAAATTCAATTAAATTAGTTTGTCAGACCGGAGTTTATTTGATTTAATTATTAATGACCAAACTCTCCATTTCATAATAAGCATTAACCTACGATATACTTTTTAGTCTTGTTTGTTGGAGAATTTTCTGCCAAAAAACGTAGTGGTTTGGGCTTACATGATTTGAGCTTTCTTTGTGGCTTAGGCGGACGAGCTAAACCTCTAAAGGGAGGGGAATTTCTTCAAAGAGGGGGATTTGGCAGTTTTCAGGCCATTTACCTACACATTAGGGAACAAATTCAACTTTTTGAAATCGCCAAAGAGGGGGGAATTCCACTTTTCCCACCTCTTCTCGTCCGTTAGTGGACGCAGGCTAATTCTAGGACCATCAATCTGGCTTGCTATTTAGTTTTTAAGTATGTTGAGTTATTTGGTGTTATCTCGTATAAGGTAAAGAAAACTTCAATTTTGATAATATTTCTCATGTCATACAAGAATACAATAGACTGTGTTTATGACAGTTTCTCATGGACACCTACACTACATACCCTATATAATACTGTTGCCATGTCGTAGATTAAATTCAGCGACTTGTTCGGTTATGTGGACTCTGATTAAATATGCCATGTTCTTTCTAGTCACTAGCGAACAGAATGGGATGGGAAAAGTGGAATTCCCCACTCTTAGGCGTTTTCAGAAAGCAGAATTTTTTCCCTTGGGCGTAGGTAAAAATGACTTATTTTCGGCCTATTCTCCAAAGGGAGGGAATTCCCCACTTGGGAGAAATTCCCTCCCTTTGGAGGTTCAGCTCGTCCGCCAGTGTTTCTAGGATGACATCGGGAAATCACTCTTCTAATGGCAATATGCAAACGAGGAAACAATCGGTTTGTGATTATAAGATGTACAAATCTATAGGCCTCTTAATTGATTATAAGAAATGGTTTTCTAAACTGCGAGAACCCATGGCATGGCCAGAACGAGATACTCAAGTCCAGAACCGGATTCTCAAGTATTGAATTTTTTGTGCCACGTTTTAGTCACTTTTTATAATTTCTTAGAACCAGATTCTCAAGTCCAGAACCGGATTCTCAAGTGATGAATTTTCTGTGCCATGTTTTGGAATTTCTTATAACCAATTACGAGGCCTATACATCTATGTATTTTGTGTAGTTTTTTTAGTTTAGTGTCATTTCGTCATGTACATACATATGTATGTATGTACAGGGTGTCCCATCCTTTTGTCCCGATGTTGACGGCTCGGTATTTCCGTTGTACTGAACCAATATGACTGAAACTTTTTTCTGGAATAGAGGAGACTTTGGCAATTTGTTTGATACCTACCAGAAGTTTATTCGACGTCTGTAGCAAAATTTACAAGCCATCGAAATAAGTGTCAATTTTGGCCAATATTTTTTTCAATATTTTTCTCGAGCAAGGCACATAACAAAATAGCATCAATCACAAAGCACCGTGAACAGAAAATCCTAGTTAATGACCACATAAAAATATGAAAAAACAATAAATAACCCGACTTGTTAACTTCTCGACTTGGGTACCACCGAGATCTCAGCATCGTTCCCATCGACGAGGCACATGTTTCAGGGCTGCATGGCGTGTGTCCACAGAAAGGGCACCAAAATCTTCAGTGTTAAAGAGACGTAGTTGAATCAAGTTCTCGGGATTGTTGGCTTATATGCGCTGCTTCAAATCATCCAACAACCAAAAGACCAATGGGATCATATCTGGTGACCAGGCTTGCCAATGGAGTAGTCCTCCTCAGTTGACTCAAGATCCAGGAAATGTCTCGTCAATCTCGGGTGGTCACCAGATCTGGCCATGATGAACTTTTGGTTGTGGGGTGATTTAAAGGAGTGCGCGTATGCGAGAAGTCCCGAGATTTCAGACCAATTACGTATTTTTATCACTGAAGAGATTGGTGTCATCTCAGTGGACACAGGCCATGCATCCCTGAAAGCTGTGCCTCATCAATGGGAACGATGACGAGATCTCGGTGGTACCCAAGTCGAGAAGTTAACAAAGTCGGATTATTTGCTTTTTTTATTTTTATGTGGTCATTACCTATGGTTTTCAGTTCACGGTGCCTTGTGATTGATGCTATTCTGTTATGTGCCTTGCTCGAGAAATTAAAAACAATGAAAAAATATTGGCCAAAATTGGCACTTTTTTCGATGGCTTGTAAATTTTGCTACAGACGTCGAATAAACTTCTGGTAGGTATCAAACAAATTGCCAAAGTCTCCTCTATTCCAGAAAAAAGTTTCAGCCATATTGGTTCAGTATAACGGAAATACCGAGCCGTCAACATCGGGACAAAAGGATGGGACACCCTGTACATATGTACATACAGTACAACCTACACGTATGTATGTAGATGCATCCTCCGGGTATAACCGAGTTTGGACTTGTAAATTGAATGGGATTCAGCGAAAAAGGTCCTGCCTACGTATGTAAACAAATATGGTACTAAATATGGTAGAAAGTACGTGAATATGTAGACACGATGCTAAAAAGATTCCTTTCCATGTTCAACGTCAGTTGTCAATCACACGCTTGACTTTCCGAAAGTTACAGTATGTACATACCGGGTGTCCCATTTGAAATTCCAAAATTTCATTCGGCTTCAAATTTTTTATGCCTAGTTATAGACAGTTTTGGTTTTTTTCCAATCGAGTTTTAACAACTCCATTTCTATGACAAAATTCTTGAACAATGTTGCGGTTATTATTTAAAAGAAACTCAAAATTTCCAATGCGACAACCCTGTATAAACCCTTCTACTGTATGTACGTACAGGCATTTTGTTTTACGTAAAATACTTCTGTGCATTTGCTTTATTCTATGTTTTTCTCAAAGCTGTTTTCGCCGCAGTTTTTCACACAAATGTAAATGAAGAATACTTTTTGAAAGCGTCGATGACGATTGGACACATTTCTACTGTTATTCTTCGACTTTTCGGTCAATAGGTTTACAGATTTTACTTTTCAGTTTACTCTCCTTTTTACTTTGCTTTTTACTCTGAAAGCACCCTAATCGCACCAATGTTTTACGCTCATGGTGATAAAGTTCCCCGAAACCAATCTTGTATTTCCCATGATTTTTTCAGTTACCCAGGGCCAGGGGTAAAATAGTAGGAGTTAATATTACTAATCCATCAAAATATACATTTTTTAATCAAGTACCATATCACGGTGACAGAGACATTGATAACTTTATTATAAGGTGACAAATTATGTATAATACTGTATGCAAGAGACAGCCTTGTCAACTTATTAGGTGACTGTATACAGGGTGTCCCATCCTTAACCGCCGATGTTGACGGCTCCGTGCTTGAGTTGTACTGAGTCTATATAACTGAAATTTCATTTTCGAATAGAGAAGTCTTTGGCAATTTGTTTGACACCTACCAGAAGTTTATTGGACGTCTGTAGCTAATTTTACAAGCAATTGAAAAAAGGTTCATTTCAATGTAAATTTTTTTGTCAAGAAATTTTATAAAAAGGCATTTCAAGAGCAGAGCATCACAGGAAATAGCAACACCCAGAATGAATCAGCAAAAAAAACAAATTAAGAAGCTCAATTTTCGACTCGGGTACCTCTTTCATCCTGACATCGTTCCCAGTGACGAGGCACAGCATCCACGGTTACATTACCTGAGTCCATTGAAATTGCACCCAGCTCTTCATAAATGAAGAGATGTGACTGGTCCGTTTTTTCGCAAATCCTCAGATATACACGCTCCTTCAAATCACCCAGTAGCCAGAAATACAGAGGGGTTACGTCTGGCGATCTAGCAGGCCACGGAGTTGCTCTTCTCTGCCGATCCAGGAACCATGAAGGGTTTCACCGGGCATAATGAGCCATAGCACCGTATTGTTGGACCACAAGTCAACTTCCCAAATTCTTATACCTGCGTCAGACGAGGCAACAGCCACTTTTTCAAGAGAGCCTGGTTTGTTATGCCAGCTTTACCCGAGATTGGCTCAATAATACCTTTCCGGGTTCCTGGATTGGCAGAAGAGACCAACTTCTGTGTGCCTACCATGTCGCCAGACCTTATCTCTCTGGACTCTTGGCTCCAGGGTGATTTGAAGGAGCGCGTATATCCGAGGAGTTCCAGGAATACGGCCAGTCACGGCTCTGTATCCTTGAAGAGATGGTTGAAATTCCCATGGACTCAGGTTATGTAGCCGTGGATGCTGTGCCTCGTCACTGGGAACGATGTCAGAATAAAGGAGGTGCCCGAGCCAAAAAGTGAGCTTCTCAATTTGTTTTTTTGCTGTTCCATTCTGTTTTTTTTGCTATTCCTTGTGATACTATGCTCTTTAAGTGCCTTTTTAACAAATTTCTTGAAAAAAACTTACAAAAGGAAGAGAAACTAGTCTAAAAATGGACTTTTTTCGATTGCTTGTAAAATTAGCTACAAACGTCCAATTAACTTCTGGTAGGTGTCAAACAAATTGCCAAAGACTTCTCTATTCGAAAATGAAATTTCAGTTAAAACGACCCAGTACAACTCAAACACGGAGCCGTCAACATCGGCGGTTAAGGATGGGACACCCTGTACATATAACTTCTTTCCAAGTTGCCCGATGATTTTATAACATTATTCCATGATGAGTGCATGGCATTCCTAATTTCATTTCCAAATTTTTGTCGCCTGTCTAGTCTAGTACCGTACGTAGGGCGCCAGCCTCGGAAACTGGCGGTCCTAAGTTCGAAACCTGACGTGAAACACAGCTCCTGACACGTTGCTATGGGGTTTCTGCCATTGCACGTCAGTTTATTCAATCTCTCTGGCCACTGTGAAAACACCAGGCTGAATGGTTTTAGTGTAACCCGTTAGCTTCAATGAATAAAGAAATCCAAGTAAAAAAATATGAATTGGAGTTGCTATAGACTATAGTATCACTACTGTATCACAGACGTACGCACTGGCGGTCGAGCTAATCCACCAAAAGGAGGGGAATTTCCTCAAAGAGGGGGTAATTGGCAGTTTGCAAGCCGTTTTACCTACACCTCAGGGAACAAATTAAACTTTCTGAAAACACCAAAGAGGGGGGAAATCCACTTTTCCCGCCCCATCTCGTCCGCTAGTGCAGACGTATAGACGTGTGGGAGTTGTAAAACGAGTGAATCACAAAGAAACCTTCAGTCAGACCTCTCAGTTGTTTTACGGTCAGCGTTAATAAGAACCTTATTAGAAGCTCCATAATTAGGGCTTTTGGCATTTTACTAATTATTGACGATGAATCATTCCTGGCCAAATGCAGCTCTGATTGACCCATATCTGAAATTCACCTGATAAACAATAAATAAAGTTTGATAGAAGTGTAAAAATCATACAGATCTGATTGACCCATGTCTGAAGTTTAGATCTGTTCTCCTGATAATTAAAATATAAAGTTCAATAAATAAAGAGATAACTGTAAACATCTGGTGACCCATGCCATGTCTAAAGCAAACATCTGATTGACCCATATCAGAAGTTCACCTGATAAATAATAAATAAAGTTTAATAAATAAAGAGAGAACTGTAAAAAATCGAACAGATCTGATTGACACATATCTGAAGTTAACCTGATAAACAGTAAATAAAGATTGATAAATAAAGAGAGATTTTTAAAATCACACAGATCTGATTGACACATATGTATCTGAAGTTCACCTGATAAACAATAAATAAAGAGATAAGTGTGAAAATCATACAGGTATGTATGATTGACCCATATCTGAAATTCACCTGATAAACAATAAATAAAGATTGATAAATAAAGAGAGAAGTTCAAAATCACACAGATCTGATTGACCCATATCTGAAGTTCACCTGATAAACAAAAAAAATAGTTTTTAATAATTATAGAGAAAAGTGTAAAATCATACGCGTCTGATTGACCCATATCTGAAGTACAGATCTGATTGACCCATATCTGAAAAGTTCAGTCACCTGATAAATAGAGAGAGAAGTGTAAAAATCATGCATTTCAAAAATGGTTGTATACATTAGTAAAGTTGAAATCAATGCGTTTCGACGAGTGAGTGAGTCAAACGTTTGGACATTCTCACTCATTTGACTCATTCTCACTCTTGTATGTTTATAATATAGGAACCCCCATGTTCCGGTGGCCACGGTCCGTCTTCGTCAGAAATCTTACCTGACAACCTCTTACCAAAATTTTGAACTCAACCATATGTACCAGTGATTCAGAGAACGGACGACCCCGTATATGAAAAAACGCCTTTAGTAAGTGAGAACTGTGCCTTCTTCTTTAGTATGTTGGCTTGTTTCTATTGTAATAAAATACCGTATGACATTAGTTTCTTCAGATTTCAACGGGATGCACTGGCCGTTTGGTTCCCAGACACGATCTGAAATCATATATGCTATTGTATTTTTTTTCTTTTTTTCTGTATTTTTTCATGACTTTTTGTTGATCTTGTTAATGATATGATCGTATATTGAGAACAAAAGATATAAAGCCCGTATCTTGAATCTGCAAGGAAAAGTATTGCCCAAAACGTCGGATAATGAAACATCAGACAATCAGTGTTAACACGCACATCAATCATCATCACCCCATGCTATATTGTGTTAAACTATGGTGTCAACCGAGTTAAGTTGAGGCTTGTAATGTTTCATTATCAAACGTTTTGGGCAGTTTTTTGCTAGCAGAAACCACATACGGGCTTTACAAATGTTTTGTTATGCTTTTTTAGATACTCATGGTTATTTGAACTTTTTTGTCATTTATGATACTTGCTCTTAACCAGTTTCTGCTTATTGGCTGAACGAATGCAAAAAACTGGTATTTCATGGTATCAGGTCACTAACGAACCAGTGAGTCAGTGGCGGACGAACAATACCTTCAAAGGGAGGGGAATTCTCTCAAAGAGGGGGAATTGGGACAAAAGTACGCCATTTTACCTACACTTATGTACACCTTCACGAACACGCTCTACATTTTGAAATCGCCCAAGAGGGGGAATTCCCCTTTTTCGTTCTTCTCTCGTCCGCTAGTGCAGTGCCGTCATCGACTCCGTCTCGTTCATCGGGTCTCAAATGACAAACAGTCCATCCCATCGTATCAGACCACTAGCGGACCAGAGGGGGAGGGAAAAGTGGAATTCCCCCTTTTTGGCGTTTTCAAGAAGTAAAGTTTGCTCCCTTGAGCTGTAGGTAAAGGGACCTGAAAACTGCCAATTACCCCCTCTACGGGAAAATTCCCCTCCCTTTGGAGGATTATCTCGTCCGCAAGTGATGGTCTCAGACAAAAGTGCACAACATAATTTATTCTCATTTCATCGTGATACTAGCTATATAGTTTATCCGGAGTTTCTAATCACTCAGAATGATTTTTGCGCGCGATTTGAATTCAAATGTGCTTTTGGCGCCATCGTCTCCGTCTCAAATGACAAACAGTCCATGCATGGTCTCAGTATACATGATGGATTATCCTAATTTCATCGTAAAAACTGGCTACATAGGATAGTGTAGTTTCTAGTTACTTATAGTTACTTGGAAATTTATTCTCATTTTATCATGAAACTGGCTACAGTGTATAGTATTTTATATCAAGAGTTTTTACAGTATTTACTACTGAGAATAATGTTGGCGCTCAATTTGAATTCAAATCTTCTTTTGGCGCCCAGCTGGATCCCAATCAATTGTGAATAGAAAATGGTTGATTATGAGAAAAGACAATTGTATGTAAGTGTTAGCAATAATAAATTCCAAATTTCTTGAATAATGTAATTAAAATTCATAATTAAAGTTCTCCGGGCGGGGTGAAAAAACAGGTGATATTAAAGGCGTCAACGCCCCACGAAATTTGTACAACTGCCTTCGCAACAATTTTCCAGTATTGTTTTTTTAATGAATTTCACCTGTTTTCTTCATATGGTTCATTTATCTTCATGGTCTGTCTTTGTGATTACATTTCAGTATATATGTACTTTCAGAGTGCAATGGAAATGAAAAAAGAAAGAAAAATAATGAATTTTCTGGAAATCGAATGTACAACACCTCATAGCGGCAAAAATAAAATTACTTCTCCTGTTAATACGAAGGAGCGAAGCGACTGACTGCTCCCTTCCCCGGTTACGGCTCACGCCCAATAGGATCTAGTTTGAACGTAGGTTTTATTATACAACGACCCCTCTGAAACATGAGCTGATTTTTGGAACTGCTATATTTCAGTGGCTGTCGTTACCCGAACAAATTGATAGAGTTTCCACGCCTTCACAAATCTAAAATGTATGGAATTAATAGACGAGTTAAAACCTGAACGAAACTTCAGATTGTCGGTTTGGGTGGTTGTCGGTGGTAATTTCAAATGGCGATAGCTTCGCCACCGAGTGAAGAAGCTTTGATTTACTGACTTAGTTATTCAAGAATGAAACGTGAATAAAATTTTTAAGTGACTGTTCGTAAAATAGTTTTCCCGAAAAGTGCCTTCATAGTCGAGTTGCAACTTTTTTCGAAACTTTTCTGTAAACCTTTCTTACGTCAAGAAAGTTGTCGAAACAAAACTTGAAAATGCTTACGGAAATGTAAAAAAAAAATTGCAACTCCAGAGAGAAGTTCTTATATTTTTGGTGGAGAGTAACTATATTCGCCTCCATACTGTATACATATATGAAGCTCAGATGCGAAATTCCCAAACCTCGAAACTTATCGTCTGTCCGTTACTGCCCGATTACCTGTCGTAAAGCTGGCTCTGTTATGCCTGTGCAGCGGTGATATTTTTGGGGTTTTAAAATATGCAGCTCAGATTAATGATGGAATGAACGACTGCATCGACAAATCATCTTGGAAAAGGTACTAATTTCCCCCGACTCTACTGTACGTAGGCAGATCCTTTTCATCGGCACAAAATAATGCTACTACTCCCTGATTTGATGTGTTTTCGTACCACAAAAATACAATAGAGAGGGAGTGTAATTTATTGTTCATATAATTGGACGTTGTGGTGAAGCTCACCGATGCTCAATGATAATGTACCACGCTACCACCGACTATAGAGGACTCGCGAACTGCACATTTTTTAGGTTCGTGGGAGTAATTTTTTTCAATTTTTCAAATCTGTTTTTGACGCTGAAATTCAAATTTTCAAAACATGATTTCTCGCATGACACTAGAAGAAGGTTGCGCCAAACCCGTTGCGTATGTGATAAAAACCATTTTTTGATAAATAGTTACTCCGAAAGAACTATAAATGAGAGTACATATTTGAACTTGATGTATGCCTATATCCATATTTAATGGCATCGTTCTGCCATTTTGCCATTGGTTCATTGTAGACCCATGACATATTTGAGTTTCATGGCACAAGAAATGACTGGAAAGCCGTTATTTGAACTACATACTGTACTGAAGTACATTTTCCAGTATTCCATGAATGTACATACATACAGTACATAGCGGTCGGTACCTCCCTGTTTTACATAGCCGATGCCGGGTTTCCTTGTTACCAGGGAAGATTTTATTGCGTAGTTTGAGTTCAAATCTGTATATTTTGGATGCTTGAATAACATGCGATTCGAACGTTGACCTTTTGAGTCTTTTTACCTACACCTTGGGGAACAAATTCTGCTTCTTAGAACTGCCAAAGAGGGGAGAATTCCACGTTTTCATTCTTTCCTCGTCCGCTATTCCCCTTATTTGAACTTTATAGTTCATTTACCAGAATTTTATGTTGCGATATCTCCTGTGCTGTACTTTGATCCAGTCAGCTTAATAACTATCTTGAATAAACTATTTCAACCAATCACCTTAATAACTATCTTGGATAAACTATTTCAACCAATCACCTTAATAACTATCTCGAATAAACTATTTCAACCAATCACCATAATAACTATCTTGAATAAATTATTTCAATCAATCACCCTATTAACTATCTTATATAAACTACATATTTCAACCAACCACCTTAATAACTATCTTGAATAAACTATTTCAACCAATCACCTTAATAACTATCTTGAATAAACTATTTCAACCAATCACCATAATAACTATCTTGAATAAACTATTTCAATCAATCACCCTATTAAATATCTTATATAAACTATTTCAACCAACCACCTTAATAACTATCTTGAATAAACTATTTTAACCAGTCACCTTAATAACTATCTTGAATAAACTATTTCAACCAATCACCATAATAACTATCTTGAATAAACTATTTCAACCAACCACCTTAATAACTCTCTTGAATAAACTATTTTAACCAGTCACCATGATAACTATCTTGAATAAACTATTTCAACCAATCACCTTAATAACTATCTTGAATAAACTATTTCAACCAATCACCATAATAACTATCTTGAATAAACTATTTCAACCAACCACCTTAATAACTATCTTGAATAAACTATTTCAACCAATCACCTTAATAACTATCTTGAATAAACTATTTCAACCAATCACCTTAATAACTATCTTATATAAACTATTTCAACCAACCACCTTAATAACTATCTTGAATAAACTATTTTAACCAGTCACCTTAATAACTATCTTGAATAAACTATTTTAACCAGTAACATTGTTAACTATCATGAATAAACTAACCGAGCCGATCTGCTGAAGTCTCCTAACCAACTTTCAATGGTATAGTTTTGTCTTTCCTTTGCCTTTTTACTTTCCTTTCGAGACCGAAAGCGCCCAAATGACTTTATTAATACCCAATTGGTCACACCTTTTGTCACACCCATGCATACCATAGTTGTTTACTATCATACGACTTTTAAGGCACATTCATGGTAGATTTGGGAATTTGGGAACGTGTCTAACTCAATTTTGTAAAACCTTCGAAAAAAAACAAAAAATGGTGTGTTCAGTTGAAAATTTCTTTAAAAAATGTACCAGAAAAAAACGCCAACATATTATTGGTTTCGTTTCTCAAAAATGTTTCAACAGCATAAAATTCGACTTTCTCGAGAATTCTCGAGACGACTCTGAACGCACCCCGAGGCAAAACCTGTACTTACATTGCCAGTTTAGTTTAGACTGTTTACAGTTGTCGAAGAGTAACTACCGGGGAGGAAACGGTTCTATAGTACTTATCTCAATTGATTAGAGTCTCTTCAGAGTCGAAAGGAAAAGAGAAAAAGAATGTTGCTATTATAATGTAAAACATGTCATCCAGAACTTATATTTTTATCGCGAAAATCTTTTTCAACTAAAACATGGCAGGGCATAACACTCATTAGCAAAGACCCACGGTTAAATATAGTATCTTCCGTGAGATGAGTCAAGTGAATAATGTTATATTAGTTTATTACTTAGTTATTTGGTAAACTTGCGCTAACAATCATGAAATCTAATGAATCATAGCTGAGAACAGTAAAAATATGATTATGTTTATATTAATGCGAAGGAGCGAAGCGACTGAGTGCTCCCTTCCCCCCGGTTGCGGCTCGCGCCCAATAGGATCTTGTTTGAACGTCGCTTTTATTATACAACGACCCTCGTGAAACATGAGAGAATTTCCCAATCCGCTCATCTCAGTGGTTGTCGTTACCCCACAAGTTGGCCATAAATTACCCGCCTTCCTAAAACTGATTTGTATTGAATTGATAGACACGCTGCAACGTGAACATAATTACAAAGTTCCCGTCTAGGTGGTTGTCGTAGGTGTAAAAAATCGGCGATAGCTTCGCTGCTAGATAAGAAAAACTACTTTAAAAATAGAAGTCGTCAAGTAATAAAACGTGAGCGAATTTTCACGAACTGGTTTATTGGAATAGTTTTGTAATAGCCAGTCCGTTACGCAAAACGAATTTCAATGACTTACAAACACAAACACAAAGGGTGTCCCATTTAAAAAAATTCACACTTTATATCGCCATTCAATTAACACGTGAGGAAATCCGCCATAACTATCGGTTGCTAATTCCGATTTTCTAGAGTACGTTTTTTTAATCAATTGCGGTTTTTAGGGCTATTCAAAGTGTTCATTTTAAATGGGACACCCTGTACGTCCCTTATAGCGTATTCGCGCCGTCTATGTGAGCGCGTACAGCAGACAAAATGTCGCTCCTGAAACATTATTTTGCACACGCGCGGATGAGCCAACCCACCGAAGGGAGAGAAACAATTTTCATAGAAACAGAATCCACAGTTTTCAGATCATTTTACATACGCCTGAGGAAATAAATAAACTTTTTCCTTTTTTAAAGCCATGGAAATCCCATTTGTTCTTTTTCTTTTCATCCGCTAAAGGTGACAAATAATGTTCTATGAACGACATTTTACTGCTGCTCGCGCTTACACAGACGGCGCGGATACGCTATATCATGCGACGTTTGATAAATTTTTTCATGCTAGCCAAAAGCAGATCTGAATTCAAATTGCCCGCCAAAAAGTTCCTGAGTAGCAACTACATGACAAGACATTCCGGATAGGCTGTAAAATGAGGATTGTAGTTTTTTGAATTAACCGTAACTATACTGCTACAAAAAGGTGTAGCTGAGGCGGCTAAAAAGACAAAGGCAACCTTTTATGGTCTTTTCACAACAACACTAGTTTTCTTCTAACCCTTTTAAATTTTTTATCACCGGCTCATAACCTTCGGTCTTTTTCCCAAGTTCATGGCTTGTATATTCATTGTATTTTCACATATGGTTGCGTCATTCATGTACAGTATATACTTGTGAAAGAATCATTCGACAGTCTATTCAGTCATCAATGCATATAATCTTTACCGTATAGCCCCATAAATAAATTGTGTCGCATGTGAAGTATTCTACCAGATCTGAACCAAACGAAAGTTGCATCGATCATTGAGCAACAGCTATCTTTTGAATTGGCTAACGACGACCACTATCAGATGGTCGATGCAACTGCCGTGTGGTTCAGATCTGGTAGAATAATTCACATATGACACAAAATATTAATCCGGCTAGATTAAGTCATTCCGTGAGTTTTTGTCTGCTGTGAGATAATGGCTGTTGAATAACTCATCTATCAAATGTGAGAACAATGTATGTAAGATCATTTTATATTATACCACATCATGTGAGTTCGGGTGACACCCTGATTATAAATAACTTTTTACCAGTGCTACTGCAAACATCTACTGTAATATGTCCTTATGTTTGCTAAATTACGGTTGACCGTAAACCACAGTTTCTTTGAAATCTCGTTCTTGAAGTTCATTCAGTTTCAGGTTCTTCTAATTCAATTCAAACCAGATAAATTCAGTTAGAAATGTCTCGCCTGTTACTGGTGTTGCTCGTGGTGTCAATGATTTTCGCGCTGGCTCTACATCAAGCCGAGGCGTTCAACTTTCAGCATCTAGGACAGTTCTTGAAACATCAACAGGTTGGGCGACGGATTTACTGACTGGTTTGTGTGAGTGACTGACTGGCTGATTGACTGACTGACTGATTGACTAAGTGACTTATTGACTGACTGACTGAAGGTTAACTGATTGACTGATTGATAAATTGACTGACTAACTGATTTATTGACTAAGTGACTGATTGACTAATGCATTGGTTGACTAAATGAATGACAGACTGTAGTGACTGACTGATTGACTAACTAAATGACAGACTAATTAAACAGCAGGGAGTGCGAGGCCGTCGTGCGTTCGATACGCAGGAACCGCTGCTCTATGTTGACCCGGCTGAGTACAATGTGCAATGATCTATCGAGTTTTTATGTATAATAAGTTATTGAAACGTGAACGAAACCGGGCCAGTCAATAATCAGTCAACATGTGGATTGTTCTGAGATTCTTTAGATTTTCCGGCTTTTGAAACATCACCTAAAGGTGAACATGAGGCAAATTTCTAAACCCCAAAAAATCTGAATCACAAAATTTTCTATCCACAAAAATATTTTTCACATAAAGTTTCACTGTCCGTTGACCCGCCGATTAAATTTCGCAGGGTTTGGATTATCCGAGCGGAAATGAGGCCCGCGCAGCGGTGGTTCATTTACCTTAGTTTAACGCAAAAATTCTAGTAGAACTTTTGGGGTTTAGAAATTTATGGTAATCTCAAGATGGGCAAAAACAAACACCTGTGTTTATCATATGTGATCTCACAATTATGTATAATCTAGTCAATAAATGGCGTTATCAGAATTTTTGTATAAATCTTCGTACAGTCAAAACTTTTACTTGGGAATGTTCATATTCGTCAGCATTGCGTGTGTGAGAATAAGGTTACGGAATGAAATGTTGGAAACTTATCCAGTTGTTTGCTGGTTTTAATGAACTTCAGGTGGGTGAATTTATCACGACCGTCATTTTTCATTGCACATGTACAGGGTGTCCCATTTAAAAATGAACGTTTGTATTTGCCCTAAAAACCGCAATTTTCAATAAATTTTCAAAATTTCTGCGCTAAGTTATAGACAATTCTTGGAAATTTTGTTTATTTTTTTATTTTCGAAAATCGGATTTACGAATCGGTATTTATAGCGGATTTCCCAATATCCCTGTTTTTGGCTTTTTTATTTCAGTTGTTGACTTTTCAATGTGTAGCATGACCATAACAAACGAAGTTCAACCATTGGTTTATGTGTCGAGACAAATATAGTAACTAATTGTATTATTATAACAAGGAAAACATTAAAACCAAACCCGTATGAACCTAACTTAGCCAACGGCATCCTAGCAGTACCCACCGTTGCGTGGCAGCACACAACACAGCAGTTCAACACCACAACCGCAGGGATGCGCTCGCGTAGGCAACCCGAGTGAACTTTAGCGTGTTTTATCACTGAGAAACTAGAACGTGTGTGTTATTCACTCAAAAAAATGATTAAAATGTTGTAAAAAAACTGTGGAATAGTCAGAATTTTCATCGAAGCGTCAACTAACGGTTGTCATGTTGAACTGCGGTACTGTGTGCGGCCACGCAAAAGAGGGTACTGGCAGGCAGCAGTTGGTTAGGTTATGTTCACACCAATTTGGTTTTCACGTTTTCCAAGCTTTAATGATATAGTCAGTTACCTTTATTTGTCTCAATAGAACCAAAATGTTGAACTTACGTTACCATGCTGCACATTGAAACGTCAACTAACTGATGTGAAAACGCCAAAAACAGGGATGTTAGGAAATTTGCCATAAAAACCGATTAGTGACTTCGTTTTTTATAATTAAAAAAATAAACGAAATTTCCAAGAATTGTCTACAACTTGGCGCAAAAATTTTGGAAATCGAATGAAAATTGTGGTTTTTAAGGCAAATACAAACGTTCATTTTTAAATGGGACACCCTGTATGTGTAAAATTCCAGACATTCTAAGTGTTAACCCAAACTTTTCATTTTGAAGTTTTTACCATTGCATAAATTATATTCAAGATTTTTCTTATGCTTTGAACACAGTAACAAACCAACCCCCCTTTGATAACTGGACCAAGTTTACATTATAGTTCAGTAAAATTTATATTCTCATTGAAAAAAACAAGAACCCTCAGTCTCCCGAAAGGTCAGACAGCATTTATTCAAATTATCTATTCAAACATTGGACATTTATAAAAACAATACATCGAGAAACTTATGAATCACGCACGATTTATCAAAATTTAGGACGAAGAAAAGTAAGAGAGGCGAGAGACACAAAGAAAACGTGCTGAAAAAATGACGAAAATGAGCGAGAATACACTCACGAGACATTATTGATTGATGAAAACTCAAGTCGAGTCACATATTCTGATCCTAAAATCCCATATTCATGAATAAATTCATTCAAATCATGTGACACAAGAGTTGGTAAGAATGGTGTGAACACGTATTGAATAAGAACTGTTTTTAATTCAGCCGTATGAGAGAACATTAAAACATTTCTCAAGACATCTTTAGAAAATGTTACGAAGATGAATTCCCAAAATAGAACTCACATTCCTTCGAAGGATTACAGAATTGAAAAGAAACAGAAACATTCGACTGATGAAACCAGATATAGAAACAGTTAAGACTTTTCTAATAAGTCTGAGTTTTAGTATAATACAAGAGGGATACTTTGAGTGAATCATAACGATAACTTTAGTATTACGTTGTTAGAATTAGAGAAACCTGACAGTGTGATACAAGAAATGATTCATGAGAAAATAATCTGTATTTCAAGTCCATGGTCATTTCTCAAGGGCGGACAACAAGAAATACCCTCAGTTCGGCGAAGAAAGTAAAAGTTTGGGGACGTTTGCCGCTACGAAGGAGAAAACACATTCAACTTGTCAGAGGTTATCGGAAATTTTATTATTTGTAGTGATAGTTGAATTAAAATGTTAAACAATATAACAACATGCAGCCAGGGAAACCTCCAACAAGCGATAACAACACGAAACAATCCATCCACGCTTGATTGTGTATAGAAATGGAATATAGAACATCCCGTGTAGTGGATAACAGAAACATTAAAGGTGCCTTCATAGTTCGAGTTGTCGAAACTTTTCTGTAAACCTCATCTCCCACATTTTTGCAGTTCCCCCTGGTTCGATTCCGATACGATACCGGAATCTATTGTGAGATAAAACTGGTTCACAGAAGGGTTCCGAAAAAGTTGCAACTCAGAACTAACCAGGCAACCTAGAACGCTTAAAACAGGGTAACAGGTCAGTACGTTTATATGATTCACTCGACTCACTTTAAGGTGCACGAAACACTTTTTACCAGGGAATCGAGTCGAGTGACTAACATTACACAATAGTAATAAATTGGCAATTATATAAGGTCAAGTCTATAAACGATCTCTATGAGTATTGGCAAACCCGTTGGACATTTCTTCCAGCGCCCTAATAAAGTTCTAAAACACGGATAAGCATTTTTCACTATCTTCAAAGTTTCTGAAAAAAACCGGTTCGGCAATACAATTAGAGATCATTTATATACATACCATAAGTAATAACATATTAGGATGTAATTTTGGTTGGTGAGCCAATCATCGGGATTAACAGGACGATCGACCAGAATGGGCGGGGCGGGCTTGGGCTCTGGCTTAGTCCGACCGTGAGCCGCTGCGACTGCGTGAACGGGAGCTGAAAATATAATACATTTTATGTATTTTTAACAAAATTATTTTATATTATTATTCACTCTTTTATTATATCTTTATTGAAAAATTAAATGTTTCACAACTCACGGTGAACGGCATGAAGATTCGGTTACTGTTTTTTTTTGCGAAACACCGTTGAATTCACGTTTCTAATGATGTACTTTTCGAAACCAACTCACTATTCAAGATGAATCAGTGAAGATATATTAACATGCAAAAAGTCACAACAAAATTACACACCTTCCTCGCAACGAAACCAAATTTCAATTGTCACACACAAACCAAAATTCTAATCATAGCTGGAACTAAAATAGCGAAAACAATCCCCCACACAATTTCCAAGTTTAATTCAGGTGCATCGTCATATTGAGAACGAGAAGTTCTAAGTCAAATTCCCCACAAACCGAGATCTTGAAGTGCGCTTCTCGGCGCTGTCCACGGGTGCGGGCGACGCAGCGCGATCGGATCCATGGGGACTGGCATCACCATTGGCCGGTTTCTCCACCGAGTGATGGCTGTCGGCGCTGCGGCTGAATTAGTCACAAAAATTGTTAGTTGTGATAGTTAGTCAAAACAAAACAAAAGCAGCTGATTAGCTGAAAAGTAGACGTTTTTCACATGGTGAAATCGAAGTGGCTGCATTAACATAACACAGTGTTCTATTCCCCATGTTGTGGTGAAATTGCCAATCCATGATCAAATGATTGGAAATTGAGACAAACTTTAATTAATTGGGTGCACGTCGGTAAGTACTAGTGTAAATTCAATATTGAGGCAGAGCAACAGCCAGAGACATTTCCATTTAGAACGACTACGCAAAAACATCTGCCTACTGCCTCAGTTTATAAACAGCGCAGAATCGTATAAAAAAGCCATTTCTATTCCAAAGTATAGAATATTGAGCAGGATAATCATTCATACCGCATTCGAGCATGTTAGTTTAGTTAGTCACACAACAAAAAGAGTTACAATTAATGGATCGAAAATTGCTCATAGCTTTTGAAAAGCCTAAAATACTTATTAGAAGTGACTTGGTGGACATCAGAGTAACTATAGGATATCAGCACGGATTTACTCAGACGGGTAAACGGCGGAAAAGTTCTCATCATCTGTCCGTAAGCAGTCAATGAGTCACCAACAATTTGTTTCCATTTTATTTTCAATTAAAATCTGATTAAAATCAAAATAAAACCGAATAAAAATTATATTGTATATCCACGAATTTTAAGTTTTATAAACATCCAAAAATCCAACCTTCTGGATCGGGACTTGTCACGACTGGCGGATCGGCTACGGCTGCGCTTGCGGGGTGTGCGACTGCGACTGCGGCTACGACTGCGCGATCCGCTGCGACCTCGCGGAGATCGAGAGCGGGAGCGACTGCGCGGCGACCGCGAACGGCCTCGTGAGCCACTGCGGGAGCGATCACGACTGAAATTTTATGATAAATTTATGAGGAGATTCAAATTTATAAGGAGATACATTCATAATAATACACTGAATAGTAATTGAACAGTAATACATTGAAATATTTGATTTTGAATTTAACATCAGTATTAGTTCGAATCGAAGTGTGATCTGAGTTACTAGGCGTCTCAAAGTGTGGTCTGGTCAAGAGTTACTGGATTACGAAAAGCTAACTCAACACTAATGATCTGATCTGATCAAAGGCCGATATCGTCGTTGGGCTGGAAAACCAGGACGGAAGATTCGGTTCAATTCAACTTTTCTGTTCCGTAAATTTTATATCTGATAGGAAAACTGAAAGAAATACCAATACTAATTAGGAAAAGAAAAACTATAAAAGACTGACCTGTCGTCAATGAGATGGATTTTACGGCCGTTTATGTCCTTGCCCTCGAGCTTGTCCATGGCTTTGCGGAGATCGCGCGAATTGGCAAAGCACACGATGCTGAAATAACGAATTTTTTTGCGAATAACATACCGAATTGCATATCGATTAGCATATCGAAAAAGTTACGTAACACAAACGTTAAAAATATAGAAAAATACGTGAATATCATTGTTAACCCGGTTATAAGGCAACTCTGTATGACAGTCGAAATCGAATCAAACCTATTTTTTTATCTATTTATTTACCCGTGTTTTCCATCTTATTTTCTGTTTATAGTCGAGTTTTGTGTAGAAACACGGAAATTAATTTCCAAAACTCACCCCTCATTCCTCTTGCTGCGATGCGCGTCCGTGAAGGTCACCTCCAGATCGTAATCGCGAATCATGTCCTTCAGCTCCTGAAATATGTCAAAGCCTTCGTAAAACAATGAAAAAATCTACAGTATAAGCCTATCAGCAACCTGAAAATTTCTTTTAAATAGCTTAGGAATGTTCTGTTATATCTTATCCTGAAACATTACGTTTATAAGTTTATTCGGAGAACGGGACACCTGAAATAAAATAGGGGTCTTTGTGCTCAGTTGTTGGGGATCATCGGGTTTTTGTTCCGTCGAGCCAAGGAAGCCAGCCAAGCAACGCGCTAACGATAGACAGCACTTTTCGCCGTGAGACCAGCGCCAGTTCACTTCGAGACCAGCGCCAGTTCGCTTCGAGACCAGCGCCTATTCGGCTCGAGACCAGCGAGCACAACGCCGTTTGCTTTATCGAGATCGAGCCAGCCGATGAGCCAATAATCGAACGAACGAATCGTCGGGAACTCGGGGCCTTACTTACACTTTCATACTTCGTAGTCCGTACTCGTTTGTAAATCAGTTTGTAAATTAGTTTGAGGAGTTAAATTTTTGAAACTTTTAGAAATCCGTTTTCGAAGTTGCACACTATTTCCAGTGTTTTGAAAGAATTAAATCCTAAATGCGAACCCACCACGACAAAAATAATGAAGGTGTGAAGCCAATTTCAACGCGATGTTGACATTTTTTTCACAAAAAAACATTGAGCCAAGAAAGAAAATATGGCCAACGCCCAACAAGTTCACAAAATTTCCTTCCATTTTCCTAAAACACACCACACCTCCATTAAATCTCCATCCTACAAACTCACCAAAATACCGTTCTACAGAGATTCGAGGCACCTGGGGAAGCGACCTCGACATGCTCAGGCTCAGAGTTTCGCGGGCTACGTGGCTCAACTTTCTATATACCTCGAGTCGAGGGCTTTCGCGTCTGGGCTCATAAACGGGCTCACGAACGAGTTGAGCTCAACACGATCGGCTCGGGCTCAATCGACACACACACACGAAAGCTCAAATCGCCACGGGCAACGACTCAGCTCAAACGCCATTATGGCACAACGACAATGATCTATAGATCACAACACGGCGAAGTAATTGAAATTTGAAAAAATATTTTTCCACTTCGCCCTCGCGTTTCTTTGAAAGATAATGGAAGTAGTTGCCGGTCGAGGCACATTTCTTTTCTCGAATGGTACGCCTCGCGGTGCCGTACCCATGCCTACAACGTTAGCGTACGCCTCGAGCGCGATCGTTCGGTCGGTTCGAGCCCTTTTTATACCACAACGACCAACGATCGCTTAAAAGGGAGGTTCACATTTTACATCGATGCAGTTAAGTGGGGTTATGGGGGAAATCAAAACCTTATCCAGTGTTTTTTCTTTTCATTTGAGCTGTGACGAAAAATTTTCCTAGCAACACAAGCGAATCGAAATGAAAATTATGAAGATATTGTATCTATGTACATCTGAAAAATTACCGGAAGTTTTACATTTCATTTACGTGAATAAAGTACAATATTTATCACACACTATTTTCCCACCCCGATCATAGAAAACTGACAGTGAGCTTTTTATTGAGATTATAAACGGTCCCTAAAGGTGTTTCAATTAACAAATAAATGTGGATCGTGATCAAGACAAGCCAGGGAGTCAAATAAAAAAACGTCAATAAATAATTATGATCCAACCTGCCACGAGCAGCGGGTGGACAAATTCTCAACGATCATACGATGGCGAGTCTGCTGCGGTGGTGGATACCTGAAAACAAATGTAACCGCATTAGAAAGTACAAGCTGAAATACCGGCAGACGGGTCAATACTCCAAAGAGAGGGGAATTTTGTTAAAGAGGGGGGAATCGGCAGTCTTCAGGCCATTTTTACCTACACCTTAGGGAACAAATTTTACGTAGGTAACGCCAAAAATGAGAAATTCCACTTTTCCCTCCCCTTCTCGCCCGCTAGTGATCTGGAATACAATACAAACTTAACTTGTGCCTGCTAGCGGATCAGAAAGGGTGGGAAAATAAAATCCCCGCTCTTTGGCGATTTTTCAAGAGCAGTTTGTTCTTAACGGTGTAAATAGAATGGTCTGAATGGACTGTTCTCGTCCGCTTGTGTTCCCAACGAACTCGCAATCCCCCAATCAATTGAGGAGATTGACTTACGACTTCAAGAAACTTGAGAACAAAAATGTGAGAATAAAATGCAAGTAATTCCAATAATTTAAAATAATTACCCCCGCCAACCTGAGATTTCTGCGAGGCGGCGGCGGTCCACCACGTCCTCCTCCACCACCCCAGAATCGGTCGGCGTCACGACCCTTGGGTGGTCGACGCACGTGCTCCAGCACTACCCGATCGCCCGACAGATCCTTGCCGTTCAGATCGTATACGGCGTCATCCGCGTCGCGGTAGTCTTCGAATTCCTGCAATCAACAAACATTCATTTCTATAACAATTTTCAAGGCAAAATGAGATAGCTAGGGTCTGCCTAGAAAGTGATAGTCCGCATGAAGGTACACTGTTTATCGCACTGACCAACGAACCAGAGGCAGAGGGAACTGGCGGTTTTCAGGTAATTTTACCTACACGTTGGGGCACTAACTATACATTATGCACCAACAAAAAAAATCGTTAAAAATATACTGACTACTGTCATAATAACAGGCCGCACAAAAGGGACAAAAAAAGTGTCCTAATAACAGACTGAAGTGCGGCAAAATATTGTTCGTAAAAAAGACTTAAATGTCATAATAATAACAAATTGCGGTGCGACAAAATAATGTTTGTAAATAGAAATTTTTTCAAACATGAAACACAATTTTTCGACTATTTCCAGTCTGCCTGTATGTCTGTATGTCTGTCTGTCTGTATTTATGTCTGTCTACCTGTCTGTCTGTCTGTTTACCTGTCTGTCTGTCTGCCTGTCTGTCTGTTGATCTGCATGTCTGTCTGTCTGTATTTTTTATGTGTCTGTCTGTAGATGTCTGTTTGTCTATATGTCTGTCTGTCTATCTGTCTGTATATCTGTCTGTTTGTATGCTGTCTGTCTGTCTGGCTGGGTGTCTCTCTGTATGTATGGCAGTCTGTATGTCTGTTTGTTTACCTGTCCGTCTCTCTTTCTATATGTTTGTCTGTCTCTCTGTCTGTCCGTGTCTGTCTGTATGTGTCTGTCTGTCTGTTTGTCTGTCAGTTTGTTTGTCTGTCTGTATGTATCTGTCTGTCTATATGTATGTCTGTCTGTCTGTTGATCTGTATGTCTGTCTGTCTGTCTATATGTCTCTCTGTCTGTATGTGTCCATCTGTATGTGTCTGTTTGTCTATATATATGTCTGTCTGTCTGTCTATGTCTTTGGATGTGTCTGTATCTGTATGTATGTATGTATCTGTCTGTCTGTATGCCAGTCTGTCTGTCTGTATGGCTGTCTGTCTGTATGTCTGTTTGCCGGTCCATCTGTCTTTCGATAGGTTTGTCTGTCTGTCTATCGGTCTGTCTGTCGATTTGTCTGTCTAACTGTCTGTCTGTATTTCTGTCTGTATGTGACTCTCTGTCTGTTTGTCTGTATATCTGCCAACATGTCACTGTCTGTCATTTTCATACTGAGAAAACCTTTACATTCAATTTGTGCGGGTAGTCAGTATATAGCTAACCAAAAAAATGATGTTATAAATTTTTGTTGTAACTCTCTTCTCTTCTTCTCTTAAATAGCATTAGTCTGGCTTACGCCAAACGCGCTGGCTAGCACTTTCCTTATCAAGAATCTATCAATGAACAGGTCGGTAGTGTTAACAATATCAACATTTCTAAAAAAATAAGAAAATAATAAGCACGAAACACCAACCACAAATCCGAATCCGTTCTTGAGGACGACCTCGCGAATGCGACCGTAGCCCTTGAAGAAGTGCTCCACGTCCCGTTCCGACGCGCGATGGCTCAAATGACCGATATAAACGCGTGCAGATGACATTTTAAATCCCTAAAAAGTAATAATGGAATGATGGAATGAGATTAATTATTAGTCTTCCATTTCAATGTGAACTAAGTAATGGAGGAAGGAATAATCTCGAATTGGATCGAGTGGGCTCCCTCAATGATTAACAAATAGAAGAACTGAATGAACAATTTTTCAGAATTTCAGAACGGAATGATAGGTTTTGCTTGACATACGTATCTAATCATAACCAGATTTTTTCAAATAATAAACATAAAAAATAATTTTAATGAATAGAAATTGAAAATAAAATCGAGAGAAACGTGGCGTCGGTTTTCGAAAACCGCGAGTCACGTGACAAGCGGTTTGAATTCGCAAGTAGGAAAAACCCTATAAACATTTGTAACATTTGTACTTCTGGAAGTTTTTTTAACGATGTGGAAGAAATGGTTTACAGAAAAAAAACTTGCTGAACATAACTGTTTAGAACAAAATTGTTTGAGAATGAACGATAATAGCTTGTCTAGGGTTTCTTGTTAGCCAAAGCATTTTGGCGCGCAGTTCAAATTAAAATCGGTTTTTGGCGCGCTTTCATTTTTTCAAAAAAATAGCATTTGGACAACATACGAAAAATGCGCTTAATTCAAGACATAAGTGCGTATAATAACCGGCTTAATTTGGCTATTTCTGTTAACAAGAAACCTTAGTGTGTAGGCTTTTTTGACTCATTTTCAGCCTTCGGGAAATTATTCTCCCCTCTACGGAAGAAAATAAAGCTTTATTGTGTGAAACATTTTGCGAAAATAGTTCAGGAACAACACAAAAAATCCTTTCAAATATGCTACAAAATTTTATATCTTTTCTTTTTCATCTTCATTTCGTCTACGAAAAATCATTGTAAATTTGGCCCTAGCCTACTGGGCACCCTGTGATAACAGGCTTAGTATTTGGTTGTACAGCAAGAAAATCTACGTCAAACAAATTCTCTATATGGGGTTCTGCATCCACCTTTGTCATTATTTATCTGGAAAACCTGGGAACCTAGTCATTCTATAATGAAACTAGCGGAAGAGAACCATCGCATTATTTCAAGTGAGAATACTTTAAGACACTGCTGAAAATTTCTGCTAATCACAAAATCAAAAATGGTTATAAAGTTATGAAAATATTAAAAACAGAAGTATCCCTAAACCAAAATACGTTTGTTTCTAGTCCGCTATTTATTGTGTCATTAACCCACTCTCCCTCCTCCTCAACCAATACACCACCACTATAATTATATAACTCCTGCATCATAGGACTCGAGCAATAGTCCGTTGTCTGGCGGTTATCGCAATGTGATAATCAGGCGTAGTCATTAAATCGATATGTAGGAGAGCGTGCGACCGAAAAAACGTTGGTAATATTTTATCGTTGTTAAGTCCCTTGCAAGAGAGAAAGCTTGGATCAATTTGAAGATAACTGTAGCATGATAATAGAGCAAAAAGCAGAAAGAAGAACAAGTATGTACCATTTAATTCCATCCCCTTCTTGTTCGCTATTGGTTGACAGGTCCCTCCAAAATTGAAAACGTTAGGTTTTACTGTGCACCGATTCACGGAAAACGGCATTAATCGTATCGGTCGTGTTTTCGTGGTAAAAAAGGTTTCAGGTTTTTACTTAGTCAAAAATCATTTATGATGTTACACCCTATACAAAATCTACCTTAAGACATATGGTATTAGGGTAACAAATTTCGCTCCAGGGTAATTCAATTCCGACTATATCGCTGTGTCATGATTTTGAACCTGCGCACAGTTTGGTTCCCAATAAACACATCGGAAATCGTCAACGATAAACAGATATAGCCGGAAAAGTTATTTGTGTCGCATGTGTCGAAGTTTTACACATGCGCTTGTCATAGAAACTTCTACGGGTCGATGCAGAGTTCGCACGCTTTCGCATTCTTGAACACAACGACTGCTCAATCGACCCTTTAAAAACGTGTATGTAAAGCACTAAAGTATGGGTAGCGGATGATCAAATGGATAGGAAAAACTCAAATTTGAAGTTTCATCCTGCATGAAAGTTGTTCTCTAGGTTCAATTCTTTACTGTTTAATGATTTAAAAAATCGTATGGCTAATTTATAATTATATTTTTGAGGTTTCACGTTGGTCATGCGCTAAGCTATCCAAACTTTCTTGATATGACTGAACCCGCCCTGGTTCAACTGAACAACTACAGGGTGGGCCAAAAAAAACCATACGATTTTGAACGTTAATAACTCGATCTATAGTGAATGATATTTATCATTCATATATTCAAATTGGCGGGCATTTATGTATTCGTTCTTAGACCTATGATAATTAACGTATTCTAGTATCCTAATGTTGCATTGATAACTATTGTCATTCTTATGAGCAGGATCATTGTTCAGTTTGTACTAGTAGGTTTGTCACACCTAAACTGTGTGTTATATTCTTTGTGAATAAAAGGTGTTTATTATAAGACAGGAGCTGGGTGGAATTGGCTGGCAATACTCAGTAGCTTGAACCTACACTTAACCGTTAGACAATAACAACAATAATACACAAAACCACATCCCCTCTTTTAATATATTAATACTGTCGCCCGACGTTTGTCAAATTTGATTCTGATTATTGCAGTCAAGTTCCAGTAGTTTTTTTTAGGCTTTTCAGGTTGTTAAAATATTGAATGAATGTTCGGCTAATGAATTGAATTACCGCTTCGTGACGTGCTGAATTCGAACTGAGGAATGACGACCGGATCTGATGTGCTGTGTGCTGAGAGTGAGCTGATGGTTGGTAGTGTAAATGATATGAGTGAGTCTGATGTAGAGTCCAGAGATTCGGGTTATCTGTGTGATATGGAATCGAATTTTTCTATGAAAGGGAATGATCAGAATGGTGGTGGCATGAGGCCGGGTGATTCCTTGTGGATCACGGAGTCAAGTCATTTGGACTTGGGTGGTGTGCAGGTTGGCACGGGGCCAGATTGTTATCTGAGCCGGAGTTGTTTTGATCAGTCGGTGTTTTCGAGTAAAAAGATGTTTTTCAATTCGGTCGATAAAATATTCGTTTCTGATAATGATGCTGGTTTTGATGAATTGATTTTGGAAGTACAGCAGTTTTATGGAATAAAGTTTTTCGGTAATGTCGAGTATGTGCAGGATTTTCTCGGAAAATATTGTTGGTTATGTGGAATCGTGAAAAAGGTTTCAACTCAGTCGGAATGTGGTAAATCTGAATCTGACTCTGGTGTGAATTGTGGTGTGAGTGTGAGTGATTCATGTGTATTGGATGATAATGAGTGTGATGTGACTGAGCCGTATTTGGGTTATGATGTGAGTGAAAGTGAGTCATGTATATTGACTAATGTTTCTTCTGGAGTGAGTGATGTTTCATGCTGTGTGTCTGAGTGCGATTTTGTATCTACAAGTGAAACATCTGTTAACCAGGAAGACGGTCAGGCAGAAAATATTCGTGTTTTTTCTGAGTTGCATGGTGATACGGTTTTGAAGGGAAAGTCTGATTGTGATAGTAGTAGTTGGTTGTCGCAGGTGATCGAGAACCAATCGGTACGAAATACTGAGTGTATGTTATTGACGAGTAAGTTTGACTGTTTCGATGGGGAGGATGTGAGTTTGTTCTCTTCTTGGTTTCGTTTGCTAAAAGCTCGTGTTAAGGTACTGGGTGTATCTGATGATGTTAAGGTGGTGCATCTGTTCAGTTGCTTATCTGGCAAGGCACGCATCGAGTTTGATGAGCAGAATAGTAATTTAAATTGGGAGTCTGCCGTTAAATATCTGACGGATAAGTATGTGGATCGTTTTGCCGATGCGAAGAAAATGGGTAAGTTTCGTAGTAGGATGCAGGGTGAGGAGGAAACCGTATGGAGTTATGTGAGTGCGCTGAAGAGTTTGTGTCCGTTTTACCCAACTGAACGTCTGTACAATGAGAGTCTGTTAAACCAGTTGGCTGTCGGTTTATATAATATCGAGTTTAGAGTGATTGTTGGTACGGCTCTGCGCAACGGAGAAACTGAGTTTGATAAGTTGGTTCATAAGTTGATCGTGTTGGAGGATGTGAACAATGAGTTGTTTTGTGAGAAGGAACAGACGCTGTGTGCTGGGTCGAAGACTAGGAGTAGAGTGACTGAGTGTTCACGTCGGCCCAAGTTTCGTGGTTACGGTAATGGCCCAGGTTTCGTGGTATCGGACAGACTCGATTCATTAACAGGTTGTGTTATGTCTGTCGGACAAGTGGTCACTTGGCCGCTCACTGTCCGATCGATGGCAATGGTGATCAGCGTCACTGGTTGTCGTCTGGGCACGACGCTGATTATGGTTCGCATAACGGTGGATGGAGAAAGTTTTATGGTTTTGGTCAGTCAAGAGCAAAGTAAAAGTTTTATACGTAATTACTGGATTTGTTTTCTTAATTTTGGTTTGTCATTTGTAACATTATAGACCGTATGTACATGTGTACTGGTTATTGAGTTGTTTGATGTAGTTTTTTCTTTGTTTTTTTTGGTCTCAGTGATTGGTAAACTGTTTTTTTTTACCTCACTACTGTGTGTTGTGTACTGTTAGTTATGATTTCCACTTCAGGATGGGCATGGTATGTAGCTGGTTATCGTTTTATCCTAATTCAGGTTGATCTTACATTTGAGATTTTTTTCTCCTTGGTTGTCGTTGGGACAACATTAAGTTTGGGTGGTCGTAATGTAGTTAAAGTGGTGGCGGGGTAAAATCTTACTACATCTTTGGTTTTAAATTTTTTCCTGGTTGGAGGGGAAGAATGCATCATGAGGATGCAAATACTTTTCAATGTAAGTTAATGTTTCAACAAGTGCATTTTACAAAATTATAGTGAAGTGATAGTATCGGTGTTGCTTGAATGAGACACGTCTTGTGTTCTGCATTCTGCTACTTCTACTTATTTCATATTATGTTAATTGTTGTATTCAGTCCATTATATAATACAAGTCGATTACTTTACTATTGATATTCTATCACGATTAAATGTCATTCATTATTATGATTATCATTACATATTACGGGCACGGGCAGGCACACATTCACATTATTGGTCATATTACATCTTTTACATTTTGGTACATACATATTTACATGATTATTATGTCGGGATACTTATTGATTTACAACGATTTATTGGTATCTTTAATGTCAGGATTACTATCATGTTTATGTATATTCTCAACTCCTTTGGTGGAGGGAGAAGTGAATGATATTTATCATTCATATATTCAAATTGGCGGGCATTTATGTATTCGTTCTTAGACCTATGATAATTAACGTATTCTAGTATCCTAATGTTGCATTGATAACTATTGTCATTCTTATGAGCAGGATCATTGTTCAGTTTGTACTAGTAGGTTTGTCACACCTAAACTGTGTGTTATATTCTTTGTGAATAAAAGGTGTTTATTATAAGACAGGAGCTGGGTGGAATTGGCTGGCAATACTCAGTAGCTTGAACCTACACTTAACCGTTAGACAATAACAACAATAATACACAAAACCACATCCCCTCTTTTAATATATTAATACTCTATAAACAACCGATTCAATCGTTCTTGCTCTCATTAGAAAGCCAATATTTTTACTTAAAAGTCCTCTAATTTTAATTTTGTTTTATAGAGTTTTCCTAAAGTTACAGAAGAAACTCTAAAAAATGGCGTTTTGTATTAAAAAACCGGAATTTTTTGGTCTGGCGAAATGTTCTTTTTGGGCAACGAATTTCTAAATTTGAAAGGTTCAATAAGGGAAATAAAGTTTGCTGAGCTCAATTCTAATTTGGAAACTCTGGAATGCCATATTTAGTGCTTGGAAACAAAATTCATGGTGAATGTCATAGCCGCCATTGACAAATTTAAACCTGAGCTCGGTCTTTGGTGGTTCAAGAAAATGGTCAAATCAAGCGTATCATTCATTTATCTTTAACCAACAAGGCTAAACAAGTTGTCATTTGATGCATTTCATTTATTCATAAACTGAAATACTCCGTTTACAGTTTTTAAAATACAATAGCCCATGCATTTCGATGACTTTTTCGCCAAAAATACATGATTTTTCAAACTTTCTCCTGTAACTTCAGTTCAACTCCATAAAACACAACCAAAATCAGAGGGATTTTAAGTTGAAATATTGGCTTTAAAATGAGAGCAAAAACGGTTGAATCGGTTGTTCATAGATCAAGTTATTAACGTTCAAAATCGTATGGTTTTTTTTGGCCCACCCTGTATGTAATTATTGTAAGAAAAAATTATTAATTAAGACAAAAAGATTTTAAACAGTAAATAATTGAACCTAGGGAACAACTTTCATGCAGGATGAAACTTCAAATTTAAATTTTCTCGATCTGATTGCTCATCCGCTATCCATATGCAGGGTCGATTGAGCAGTCGTTGGGTTCAAGAATGCGAAAGCGTGCGAACTCTGCATCGACCCGTAGAAGTTTCTCTGACAAGCACATGTGTAAAACTTCGACACATGCGACACAAATAACTTTTCCGGCTATATCTGTTTATCGTTGACGATTTCCGATGTGTTTATTGGGAACCAAACTGTGCGCAGGTTCAAAATCATGACACAGCGATATAGTCGGAATTGAATTACCCTGGAGCGAAATTTGTTACCCTAATACCATATGTCTTAAGGTAGATTTTGTATAGGGTGTAACATCATAAATGATTTTTGACTAAGTAAAAACCTGAAACCTTTTTTACCACGAAAACACGACCGATACGATTAATGCCGTTTTCCGTGATAAAAAAATTTAAAAAAAACGTTTTTAAAAATAATTAAAATTACTTCTAATATAAAAAACATGACGGAAAAGGTCATACGAATCTGTTGTGGAATAAAATCACTGACACTGCACCACAGCGATTTAATGACACAGAACTCGAGACCAATGATATTATGTGCACAGTAGTCAGATAATAAAGATAAGCAACAATATACCGGGTGTCAAGAAAATTCGTTCAGAACTTTTTGATGCTCTAGTGAATGTTTCAATTAACTTTCCCAACACAGTCAACACCAAACCAAAGCCCAGATCCTAATGGTGAATATGATGACCGTTATTTCATTATTGTGACTTGGTATCCCACTTTGCTATTATGGCATAACAACTGAATAAATTCGAATCGAATTTAAATTGTGCATTCCGAGTCGAAAGGAAAGTAAAAGGGAAGGAAAACGGTGATTAATACTACTTGACTGGAACTCGAGATCATTGATATTATGGACACAGAAGTCAGATAATGAGATAAGCAACCATATACAGGGTGATGAGAAATTCATTCAGAACTTCTTGATTATCCAGTAAGTAGTTATTCCCAGAATCCAGCTAACACATAGAAAACATGGGTGGTGTTTACCTAAGGTAATATGTTTAGAAAATTGGCGGTTAAGTTGATTAAAATTTATTTTGGGTAGTGACCGACCATGTTACCGAAAAAATACCACGCAAAATACGGCAGTCAAGTTGTGGTATCATTTTTTGTTATCAAATTTGATAACAGCTCACCAAAGAAAGTGGCCGCCTTTACCGCTGGCAATTCTTAGGAACTGGCGTCCGTTGAACATGATGATTGCATGTTATAGCATGTGTTTCATTATGCAATACGTCGTATGACTATCGAACATTGTTGAAGAAGAAAAATCTTACTAGGGAAATTGTCTCCGCGAACGTCTTCGAGGCCGTGGGTTATACTTATTTCAAAAACATGCACAAAAATATTTTAAAATACCAAGAATTAAACTGAAAATTGAAGCACTTTAGAATTGAAATATTTGCTTTATTTTGAGCCATTTTCAGAACTTGAAATTTTGTATGCAACCGATTCGGATTTTTTACATAATCAATCATGATGAGCAGTTTAGCAAGAGTTGTTCGGTTAAATTGAGTACAACAGCCGCCTGTTATGCATCACATTCCCTTGCATTTGATGCAGCTAATGATTCAGAGATGTAAGATCGCAGATGTTTCAATGGAAATAGTGGGACTTTTGGGAGTTCAATAAAAATCAGCATTTCCAGGTATTCCGATTTTTCCTTGTTTTTTTCAGTAAAAAAAGCACAGAAAAAAAACAATTTAGCCTGAAGAGAAACGAATGGGAAAAAAGTCAGAGATGTTTTTGGTTGAATTCTGTAAACTGTAATTGTACCTGAATGTAAAAGATTTTAAACTGGCCAATCAGCACAAATCTAAATTTGCGCCCCAGAGGTTCTGTAAAGAAACGTTTTATAGTTCCGTTTGGAAATTCCCTGGACTGCTCTTGAAAAAATGGTGTTACAACTAAAATTTTTTGGGCATGGTGTACAGCAATCAAATAATGGCAGCCATGTTGGTTGCTGCTTATGACAACCCGTCCAAGAGGACGATTTTGAAAACGCATTAGGAAAAATGGCGCGCATTCGAATTTAGTCTGGGAATTAATTATAAAAGCTGTGCGAGTTATTTTAAGATGCAGTTTATTAGAACTCGCTAGAAATTGCAGAACTAGCAATTTGAATACAAACTTATGTTTCAAAAAAAATTTGTTGGAAAAATCTAATTGGTGGAAAAAACTGAAAACGTTCGGATTCACTGAAATTCACGACATATGTACCTACAACAACAAAAAACAGCAATACAACCCGAAAATAAAGTAGTGTAGGGTGACAAAACAACTTGTTTGACTTCCACAATTGATAAGGGCAACCGATGAGCAACCACAAAAATGTATGTACAGGGTATCTCAAAACTAAACATCTGTTCACATGAAAAAGTTACTTGCATTTTAAAATGTCAGGTATGTTGTTGTTAAAAACTTTTTTTACACATCTTTAGTTTTGGGTTGATTATTAGGTAAAAAAAGTGTGTACCAAAAAAAATCCAAACCAAAAAAAATCCCTGATTTGCCTATACCAAAAAAAATCCATACCAAAAAAAATCCACCCAAAACAAATCCATACCAAAAAAAATCCACCCAAAAAAATCCATACCAAAAAAAATCCATTGTAATTTGTGCGTGAACGTGTAATATGACCATGATCAGGTATGAGTCAATTTAGAACGTAACACGTATTTACAGTATGTACATTACGTACATATAATTTTATACTTGTAGCGGATGACAAATAAAAATAACTGGCTATTTCTCGCTATAATGAAACTGATAAAATAATTGTGCATTGATGAAAAGTTTATGAAGTATAAATTATGATCAATATTGTCCTAATGTCTATGAAAAATTCATGTCATCCGCTTCGCACATTAGCTTAGAACGTATTTTCTGTTTGACCTTATAACAGTGATTCCGAAAGGTATAAGTCCCCTTTATACTAAAGATCATTGGTGTCTCTTATTATACATGTCCAGTGCATGAATCTTCAGTGTTTGCAACGTTTTAAGTCAGAAGTCCCATATCAATCAAAGGAAGATAATGTGACTTATAATGTTGATAGATATGGGACTTATATCAGGCATCGCCGTATTGTTTTTACTCATTTTCCATGTTAGATCCTCGTTAAGAACGGTTGCATAATAAGGACGGTTAGGCGTTCTGAAGCGTTTGACCTTGAGGAAGCACAAAGACAGTTCTCAACCATCGTATCAACAAAGATTAACTCACTTATTATGTTTACGGAAACAAAGTATATTTAAGCAACGAATTCTATCAGTTGAAAACTATCGTTTTATAAAAAAAAAATATGTGGACCGATGGCCCTTTGTTTCAAGATAAAAATACATACGTACACCAGCGGACGAGAAGGGTGGGAAAAGTTGAATTCAACCCTCTTTGACGTTTTTTAAACAAGAGTTTGTTCCCTAAGATGTAGATAAAACGGCCTATTTTTTTGCCGATTCCCCCTCTTTGAAGAGATTCCCCTCCCTTTGGAGATTTGGCTTATCCGTCAGTGAAACCCCACGCGTACCACGGCTGGCGCATCGGCGGTTTTCGCCACCGGACATGTGAAAAACGATAATTATCATAGATTTTAGGGTTAATATGGTTTGGATTACCTATGACAACAGGTTATTGAATTTTCGAAAAATGGATTTTTTCTGGTATAGCAAAATGTAGATGGATTTTTTTTGGTATGGATTTTTTTTGGGTGGATTTTTTTTGGTATGGATTTTTTTTGGGTGGATTTTTTTTGGTATGGATTTTTTTTGGCATGGATTTTTTTTGGGTTGGATTTTTTTTGGGCCGGGCCCCTTTTGCAGAATGTTGCAAGTTACGTGAAACCCTATGCATATATATTAGTCGGTTATGATAAACCTTTTCAAATTTGTCATGGAGTAATCTACCAACCGCACAAAATGTTTCTTCCATTTAGTTTATAATTGAGCAACAGAAAGGCTTACGAAAGAATTTTAGGTGGAAAAGAACAAAAAACTGTAAACCTAATCTCGGATTTTTTTATACGACGAGCTAAAGTACTATTTTTCTGTGCATCTGTACATAAAATCATTTACACTTTTTGGAAAGGTTTATCATAACCGACTATATTTACGTGAATAATTCGCCATGCTCATGCCATTATTGGTCACATTCACATTGGCATTGGCGGACGAGCCAATCTTCCTAAGGGAGAGGAATTTCGTCAAAGAAGGGGGAATTGGCAGTTTTCAGGTCGTTTTGCCTACACCTTAGGGGACAAATTATATTTTTTTGGAATTACCAAAGAGGGGGAATTCCCCTTTTCCCACCCTTTCTCGTCCGCTAGTGCACATTGGTATCCTCGCAACAAACAACCACCGGGCCCCGTGGAATCATGGCACTAGTGGACGAGAAAGGGAGGGAAAAGTGGAATTCCCCCCCCCCCCCCCTCTTAGGTAATATCAAAAGTTTAGTGTGTAATAGTTCGAAAAATGCCAAATTCACCCTTTTTGAAGAAATTATCTCTGCCTTTGGAGGACTAGCTCGTCCGCCCGGTGCCAGTGGATCATATACGTATTATTATAGTATTATAGTATAGCCCGGTCAGAGTTTCATGTTACTCCGAGAAGTTTTTGGCGCGCAAATTTAATTCAAATTTTTTTGGCGCGCCTTCAAATTTCCTTGAAGATATTATACATGACATTTTGGCAACATACATCGTAGAAAATAATCTTTGATAACAAGAAACCTTGACTGAGCTCTATAGTACAAGCAGCGAAAATGCCCCCATGAAATCCCAAATGTGGTTAATGTGCAAATTTTTTCCCGGCCATAAAATGAACTATCGTGACGCATGGTCAAAGTTGCGAGAAAAAAGTACCGTTTTCTAATGTTGGATATTAGAACCAAACTACTTCTTTCATGTTAATTGCAGTTATGTGCACTCACTCACTCACTCACTCACTTACTCACTCACTCACTCACTCACTCACTCACTCACTCACTCACTCACTCACTCACTTACTCACTCACTCACTCACTCACTCACTCACTCACTCACTCACTCACTCACTCACTCACTCACTCACTCACTCACTCACTCACTCACTCACTCACTCACTCACTCACTCACTCACTCACTCACTCACTCACTCACTCACTCACTCACTCACTCACTCACTCACTCACTCACTCACTCACTCACTCACTCACTCACTCACTCACTCACTCACTCACTCACTCACTCACTCACTCACTCACTCACTCACTCACTCACTCTCTCACTCACTCACTCACTCACTCACTCACTCACTCTCCTGAAAAGATAAATTATATAAAAACCGCAACTTGCCTATAATGAAAAAAATGTATGGAATTGCTGATATTATAAATAGACGAAATTCTTTAGCTTTTGCGCTTTCGGTTTTTTATCAGGTTAGCCACTATCACATAAAAAGTGGAAATGGCGCACTGTGCATCAGAAACGGCGTAAAAATCATGAAGATAATCAGCTCAGTTATTACGAAATAATTCTTCGAATTCTCTCACATCTGAAAAAAAATGTTAATGTAAAATTTACATTACTAAACTTTTTATATGTATAAATCTGTGCTCTGAGACTAAGGTAATAGACAAAAAAAGACATTGAAGAAGGCAGTGCTACCAAAACTTTTTTTACCTAATAATCAACCCAAAACTAAAGATGTGTAAAAAAAGTTTTTAACAACAACATACCTGACATTTTAAAATGCAAGTAACTTTTTCATGTGAACAGATGTTTAGTTTTGAGATACCCTGTACATACATTTTTGTGGTTGCTCATCGGTTGCCCTTATCAATTGTGGAAGTCAAACAAGTTGTTTTGTCACCCTACACTACTTTATTTTCGGGTTGTATTGCTGTTTTTTGTTGTTGTAGGTACATATGTCGTGAATTTCAGTGAATCCGAACGTTTTCAGTTTTTTCCACCAATTAGATTTTTCCAACAAATTTTTTTTGAAACATAAGTTTGTATTCAAATTGCTAGTTCTGCAATTTCTAGCGAGTTCTAATAAACTGCATCTTATAATAACTCGCTCAGCTTTTATAATTAATTCCCAGACTAAATTCGAATGCGCGCCATTTTTCCTAATGCGTTTTCAAAATCGTCCTCTTGGACGGGTTGTCATAAGCAGCAACCAACATGGCTGCCATTATTTGATTGCTGTACACCATGCCCAAAAAATTTTATTTGTAACACCATTTTTTCAAGAGCAGTCCAGGGAATTTCCAAACGGAACTATAAAACGTTTCTTTACAGAACCTCTGGGGCGCAAATTTAGATTTGTGCTGATTGGCCAGTTTAAAATCTTTTACATTCAGGTACAATTACAGTTTACAGAATTCAACCAAAAACATCTCTGACTTTTTTCCCATTCGTTTCTCTTCAGGCTAAATTGTTTTTTTTCTGTGCTTTTTTTACTGAAAAAAACAAGGAAAAATCGGAATACCTGGAAATGCTGATTTTTATTGAACTCCCAAAAGTCCCACTATTTCCATTGAAACATCTGCGATCTTACATCTCTGAATCATTAGCTGCATCAAATGCAAGGGAATGTGATGCATAACAGGCGGCTGTTGTACTCAATTTAACCGAACAACTCTTGCTAAACTGCTCATCATGATTGATTATGTAAAAAATCCGAATCGGTTGCATACAAAATTTCAAGTTCTGAAAATGGCTCAAGATAAAGCAAATATTTCAATTCTAAAGTGCTTCAATTTTCAGTTTAATTCTTGGTATTTTAAAATATTTTTGTGCATGTTTTTGAAATAAGTATAACCCACGGCCTCGAAGACGTTCGCGGAGACAATTTCCCTAGTAAGATTTTTCTTCTTCAACAATGTTCGATAGTCATACGACGTATTGCATAATGAAACACATGCTATAACATGCAATCATCATGTTCAACGGACGCCAGTTCCTAAGAATTGCCAGCGGTAAAGGCGGCCACTTTCTTTGGTGAGCTGTTATCAAATTTGATAACAAAAAATGATACCACAACTTGACTGCCGTATTTTGCGTGGTATTTTTTCGGTAACATGGTCGGTCACTACCCAAAATAAATTTTAATCAACTTAACCGCCAATTTTCTAAACATATTACCTTAGGTAAACACCACCCATGTTTTCTATGTGTTAGCTGGATTCTGGGAATAACTACTTACTGGATAATCAAGAAGTTCTGAATGAATTTCTCATCACCCTGTATATGGTTGCTTATCTCATTATCTGACTTCTGTGTCCATAATATCAATGATCTCGAGTTCCAGTCAAGTAGTATTAATCACCGTTTTCCTTCCCTTTTACTTTCCTTTCGACTCGGAATGCACAATTTAAATTCGATTCGAATTTATTCAGTTGTTATGCCATAATAGCAAAGTGGGATACCAAGTCACAATAATGAAATAACGGTCATCATATTCACCATTAGGATCTGGGCTTTGGTTTGGTGTTGACTGTGTTGGGAAAGTTAATTGAAACACTCACTAGAGCATCAAAAAGTTCTGAACGAATTTTCTTGACACCCGGTATATTGTTGCTTATCTTTATTATCTGACTACTGTGCACATAATATCATTGGTCTCGAGTTCTGTGTCATTAAATCGCTGTGGTGCAGTGTCAGTGATTTTATTCCACAACAGATTCGTATGACCTTTTCCGTCATGTTTTTTATATTAGAAGTAATTTTAATTATTTTTAAAAACGTTTTTTTTTAAATTTTTTTATAATGGATCTAAATTGTTTACCTTCTGTTTTCGTTTATTTGTTGTGGTTGCTGATTTGTCGGATTTTTTGGTTTTACCAAATATGTAAGAAAGGGAATCCGATAAAAGAAACAAAATAGCTGCTTCATGTATGATGATTGCAGAAAAAAGATAAAACGAAAACGAGCGGCTAACTTCTTTCTCCGTATCATGATGGTTGCAGTGCGAAAGTATTTCACTTTTTTTATCAAACTATTTCCCATGTCCTTTCTTGTGTTTACTATCCATCACAAAAACTACATACATATCTCTGTACGAAAATAAGTTGAAAATGAAAGAAAAAATAAATTACAGATATTTATTTTATTATCGAGGTTCTGCATTGTTGTTGTCATTATGATAACAGAACGTTTATTGAAGCCAAATGAACCCACTTCCGTCGAAAGCTATTACGTCAATAGGCAAAGTCTTATGTCAAAAAACCTCGTTAATTCGTCATACATTGTACACGTGTGTTATCATCAAATAAAAACTACTGAGATTCAAAAGAGTTTTATCAAAACGTATTATAAAAATCAATTGATAATATTGTGATGAAATATCATGAACGGGAATTTGGATTTTGACCGGATTAACGCTATCAGTGTATTTCCAAGCCCACTTTGTTAGAACTTTGGATCTATAACAAATTCAAAAACACATGTTCAGAATTTCCTCTGAAAACACTTCTGCATGAACTTTTTTCCAATTTAATGAATTCACTGCGAGTTTCGTCCGCGCAAATCTGATAAGAGGAACAATTTACTGAAATCTACATATTTTGGATGTGAAATTAGACAAAAATCAAAACAAAAAATAAACAATAAGTTTAGTAAAATTTGACAAAAATTATACGAAAAAAAGCACCGGATCCCAACAAATATCGATTTTCAGTGTCTTCCAAAAAATTAGTCATCTGTGAACGATTACTTCGACATCCTTTTTCCGGCCTCGTAGACCAAAGTAGGCCAGGAGGAAGAGAGAGAGGAGGAGTGAGAAATAAAACTGGTTCGGGGGTACAATGCGAATCGGCAAAACGATGTTGATATTCAAGAGTTCATTGCTGCTGTTAGTCTGTCTGTCACTCAGTCACTCACTCACTCACTCACTCACTCACTCACTCACTCACTCACTCACTCACTCACTCACTCACTCACTCACTCACTCACTCAGTCAGTCACTCACTCACTCACTCACTCACTCACTCACTCACTCACTCACTCACTCACTCACTCACTCACTCACTCACTCACTCACTCACTCACTCACTCACTCACTCACTCACTCTCTCACTCACTCACTCACTCACTCACTCACTCACTCACTCACTCACTCACTCACTCACTCACTCACTCACTCACTCACTCACTCACTCACTCACTCACTCACTCACTCACTCACTCACTCACTCACTCACTCACTCACTCACTCACTCACTCACTCACTCATTTCAGTGAACAAATGGCCCTCCAGCAGTGTTTGTCGATAGTACCATCTGATTTCTGTACCTCGACGGTGCGTAATGTTTTTGAAGATTCTCCAGCACAACAGAGACTGCCACTGAATAATTCAGTCGGTTTGGTCGGACATTTCAATAGCGATATCGCTGAGAGCGTGGACTACCTGCTTCAGGTGGACTGAGTGAATGAGTGTGTGAGTGAGTGAGTGAGTGAGTGAGTGAGTGAGTGAGTGAGTGAGTGAGTGAGTGAGTGAGTGAGTGAGTGAGTGAGTGAGTGAGTGAGTGAGTGAGTGAGTGAGTGAGTGAGTGAGTGAGTGAGTGAGTGAGTGAGTGAGTGAGTGAGTGAGTGAGTGAGTGAGTGAGTGAGTGAGTGAGTGAGTGAGTGAGTGAGTGAGTGAGTGAATGAGTGAGTGAGTGAATGTGAGTGAGGAAGTAAGTGAGTGAGTGAGAGTAAGTGAGTGAGCGAGTGAGTGATTGATTTTTTTATTCAGGGCTTCTGCCTTCCCATGGTGGCTTCAGACTCTTCCAGTGCCGACTTCGATAACAATACCACGGAATACTCGTACTTAATGATGACGTACGCCTCAGATGCGTACGCCGGTGGGTAACCTGAACCTAAACAGACAGACAGACAGACAGACAGACAGACAGACAGACAGACAGACAGACAGACAGACAGACAGACAGACAGACAGACAGACAGACAGACAGACAGACAGACAGACAGACAGACAGACAGACAGACAGACAGACAGACAGACAGACAGACAGACAGACAGACAGACAGACAGACAGACAGACAGACAGACAGACAGACAGACAGACAGACAGACAGACAGACAGACAGACAGACAGACAGACGAACAGACAGAAAAGTGTATTTTCAGCTCAAGCCGTGATCTATATCCTGAATCAGCTAAATTGGACTCACGTGAACGTGATATATGACAACAACAAATTCGGCTACGCGCTGAAGAAAAGGTCAGATTATAGCCTGTTTGATAAATCATGTCAAGAAATGTCGAATGCGTTTCGTTCAAATATAGTATTGCCAGAATCTATCGGTCTTTTTTATCGCGGATCGTTTTCGGTCCGAAGTAGGAGTATTTCCGTTTCATGATCATGAGGACTTTTTTCCGCCACCACATAGGGCATACTTTCTGACAGCCAAATGGTATCTGGCCATTAGAAACATACTTCACCCTAATTACTATTTTCAGTTTCGAGAAGGAACGCATCAAATTTAACAACAATACGGATGACATTACGACAAAGATCTGCGTGGAGCATTATATTGACGTGGCACAACCGGGAGACAGGTCAGTAAGGAGTCAGCCAGTCAGGCAGTCAGTCGGTCAGTCAGTCAGTCAGTCATTCAGTCAGTCAGTCATCCAGTCAGTCAGTCGGTCCGTCACCATGCATTTCAGTTGGTCAGCCGTGAAATCTCGCATCTGGGGCTCAACCACACCTGTGCCCATCACAATCATGTTTGTTCGAGAGGCCACCATGGCGGCATTTCTCGAGCAAAGTGTGAATCAGGTCAGTGGATCATTTTACAGCTCTTCACGGTTTCTTTGTGCCAGAACAACGGTAACACTTCTTCCAAAAAATCTAAAAAAACCATCAGTCTGCGAGGCTTGCCACTTAACCATTAGATAAAAGAAGCAAGCGACAGAATGACGATGACGGAGCATTGTCACCGAGTAGAAATCCGGACTAACAAAATTTAAAAAAAACACGTTGGCAACTCATTTCAGAGCACCAACAACTCGCTGAAGCAGATCATCTGGGTCGGTGATGACATGCGCACCGACGTGCCGCGGGACGTCGACGATCTTCTAAACGCGGCTATCGTCTTATCGTATCGATCGCCGGCCGACATAAACTTTCATTCATATCTGAACTCTGTCCAACTATCGTCGGTGACGAATCCGTTCTTCTCGTACATGATTCAGCGCTTAAACAACTGTACATGGGATTCTAGGTGAGTGTTGAGCAACTAGAGTGAGTGATTGAGTGAGTGAGTGAGTGAGTGAGTGAGTGAGTAAGTGAGTGAGTGAGGGAGTGAGTGAGTGAGTGAGTGAATGGATTTTTCAGCATGCCCTATGTGTCTCCCAATCCATGCAATGGCACCGAAAAGGTAATAGGGTACGAAGATCTCACCGTCCCACTGGTGCAGATGGTCATGGAAGAAGCTGGACGCGTAATCAATGCCGTCAAACTGGTCACGGAAGCTTTGCAGGAACTACTTGTTAGTCATCAGTAACGGTCCACAAACTTAGTTCACTGATCATTATTTATTCATCAACTACAGTACATGACAAATCGAGGTAACAATATAAACGTACAACTGCAGCTAGTTGGGCCCCTACGCTGATTGGCTGAGAGCGTGGAAGTTCGAGAGAGCCGTCGAAGCTTCAGATATTTTTTTCTGCTTCCAAACAATCAGCGCAGAGGACCTACTAGCTGAGGCGGGCGCCAGATGAGGACAAAAAGATAAAAAAAAAATCACCGAAGCTATGGCATTTGTCTGTGCAGCTTCAGCGAGTGGGTCCTCTTCGCCGATTGTTGAGAGAGTGAAAGGTAGCCGAAGCTTCAGCGACTACCACGCTCCCAGTCATGTAGTGAAGAAAACCCACTTGCTGAAGCTGCGCGCACACTTGCCATATGTAGCTTCGATGATTTTTCACATCTTTTTGTCCTTTACTGTATCCCTCTTCTCTTGTAACTTAATCATTCCCGCATTTTCTCAGTTGCTCATATTCAACGTTCATTCTCTTGCAGGGTGGTTTTTGCCACACTGGCAGCGCAGCCAAAGACTGTTGTCCGTTATCTTCAATAACGGGCAAACTATTGTACGAACAAATGCAGAAAATGATTGCTAATGGTTGGTGGCCGACAATTTTTTAATGTTTACTAAGTTAAACACCTGAATTAAATCGGATAAGAGTAGCTAAGACATGGCTTTTCTGTTCTAGTCAAACATTTAAAAATAGTTTGAGCAGAGGTTTAATTTTCTCATTACATGCTTACGTGAGTTGACGAATCGAACGCCTGCAATTTCCATCTTTCCAGAGTCTTACCAGAAAACGATGCCCCAGTTGTTCTTCAATCACTCGATGTCGGCCCGACCCAACTTCCTTATAAAGCAATATAGTAATGACAGTCACGATTGGGAAGAAGTTGGCAGCTACGCGTACACGCAGGCCAACCCACATGTTGGTGTAAAAAGATTTTTTAGCTTTTTTAGAAAATGTTTTCGAGAGACAAACTTTTTTTCGGAAAACATTTTCTAGTTTTTTTTCGAGAGAAATAAACTTCAATACCCCAAAATTGATCAAAGGTGCCACCGAAACCCGACTTCCATCTGGACGTGGAGACAGTCTTGAATAACTCTCACCACTGGCTGAAAGATATCGAGGACGACCTCACGAAAACGTTTAACACGGTTAATATTAACATAAACGTTTGAATTAATTAAAAAAAAAATTGTTAGGGTTTTTATTGTTTACACCTGAAACCTAATTAAGGTTGCCCCTCGAAACCCATTTGTGCGCATCATTCGCATCGGCCAGTGTCCGGACAAGCCGGTGGAGTGCGACGTGCGGATTGAAGAGTTTGTGCATCACTCATTCCCTCACTCACTCACTCATTCACTCACTCACTCGCTCACTCACTCGCTCACTCACTCACTCACTCACTCACTCACTCACTCACTCACTCACTCACTCACTCACTCACTCACTCACTCACTCACTCACTCACTCACTCACTCACTCACTCACTCACTCACTCACTCACTCACTCACTCACTCACTCACTCACTCACTCACTCACTCACTCACTCACTCACTCACTCACTCACTCACTCACTCACTCACTCACTCACTCACTCACTCACTCACTCACTCACTCACTCACTCACTCACTCACTCACTCACTCACTCACTCACTCACTCACTCACTCACTCACTCACTCACTCACTCACTCACTCACTCACTCACTCACTCACTCACTCACTCACTCACTCACTCACTCACTCACTCACTCACTCACTCACTCACTCACTCACTCACTCACTCACTCACTCACTCACTCACTCACCCACTTACCGCACGCATCCACTGCAGGAACAGTCCGACTTGCGGCCGAAACTACAAGGTGTGGCCGGTGCGCGACGACCCATCCAGCGATTGCTATGAGACAGCGTACAATAACCCGCTGCATGTAAAGAATATAATCCACGACATGAAGAATGACTCGTCACTGTACTCGTGCAAGGCGATCAAGTCCAACTTACTGGGCCCGAACATGTCTGACCTGGCCGTGCTCATCTCGTGCAGTGTGATCGTAGTGCTGCTGATTGCTACCATGTCCATACAGGTGCGTCATGGGTGCACACAGGGTGGGATGAAAGGGTGCGCAGTGTACACGTACTGTTATGGTATGGTGGAGATTTCTCATGTGGGAATTTTTTATGTGCGGATTTCTAATGTGGCGATTTTTCATGTGGAGATTTTGCCTTATAACGAGTGATATAAAGTAATGTTGTACGAAGGCGGTAGCCTAAGATGCCGAAAGCTAAGGGACGCAGACTTGGGATATTGCTATGTCTATGAAGACACAGACCCGCGGTGCTAAACAAGTTAAAACATTAGAACACAGCAACCGTCTGACATTATGTCACAATTCTAATTTTAACAAATTAGATTACAAAAGACCCTTTTAAAAGATTTTATGTAAACCAAAAACTTTCAGGTCGTAAAGTACGACACACCGATCATGCAAGCCAGCAATCGCAATTTGCTCCTCGGACAGGTTGGTAGAATATTATACTTTTTTCCATATTTAGAATCTCACGTTTGGTCGTGAAGAAAATTAATGACTGTGAAAAGTTTTTTTACCAAACATCGATTCTGCTCTTTTTTCAGTCCATGAGAGAACATGGTGACGAAAAACTAGGGTAAGACATCCTAAACCGCATCCTATATATTGTTCTGATGTGTGACTGAATGACTAGGAAAACTGTTTTTTTTCGACTGACAGGTAATTGAAACTGAAATTTACCATACCACCCGATATTTCAGACGTCCATCCAAATCATGATCTGTATCAACCTGATCTTGACCTTATCTCTGCCACAAATCGGCTACGCCCGTCTCAACCAGTTTGTCTGCACGTGGTTCTGGTTAATCGCCACCTTCCTACTGACCATCAGTCATGTGATCAGTCTGATCAAGGCTATCTACTTGGTTGGTTCAACTAGGAAACTTTCAAGTTCACAATCAAGCAGAGATCTTTTCACGAGGTTCTATGTACCATAATGAAAGGAAAACCTGAAACTGATGGTAACAGTAGTACATATATTCAGATCTCTCCAGCATAAGTAGCACCAAAATACATATATGCTGCTGCTTCAATATGTATGAGTAAGAAAAAATACTTTATAGTCAAGTTTATAATAACAGATAAAACTTACATTGATAAACACATGTCCCAATGATGCAGGTGAAACCGCCATGGCTCGAGAACCTGATGGCGTTCATTATGACTGTGGATTATGGTAAGATGCTGATCAAGGTATGTCGGCGGTATCCGGTGGCCCTGACCAACGGTGCTATGTTCATGGTAGCGCTGATCCCACAGACGATCGTCGCACTCATATGGGTGACCAACATCGATTCACTGTCGATGGTTTGTAGTGGCTGATGAAATGGTTGACGAGTGATCAGTGAGCCAGTAAGCTACATATGTAATCAGTATGTTAAAGAGCTATGTAGTTAATTATTTATTGATGGTGTAGAAAACAAACATGTAACACAAGGAAAGCCAATAATAATGAACCTGAAATTGACCAAGGTCATGAGAGATTTTGAGGTTCTAAATATGTACAACTCCTCTAAATATTTCTGAAACTTTGAAGACAATGAAGCATTTGAAAAAATGAGTTTTTAACAAACGAGAGTGAACTTCCCTGAAAGTTATGACATTTTGTCACAAGTGCCTGCACTCCAGGTGAAGTACGCTACGACGAAGGTGAACCTGACAAGCGACGACGCCGACGTGATACCGTATCAAATGAACGTGTATTGTTTGGCGTCGGTGGAACAAACATCCGTGTATCTGCTCATCATCCCTTTCCTCATCAACCTGGTCAGCATCTACTTTCTCATCCGGGCACTCAACAGCAAGGTGCTCTATGACGTCTGGCAGGTTAGCGAGAAAAAGGGTCATATATAGGGTCACTATGCAGAATATAGGCAATAAATTGGATCGTTAACACCATAATATCCATAACCACTACATTTTATGTGCATTGTTAAGTCAAGTATGGGTGTTGCAACCCATAAATGTGAACAACTTTTTGTATGTAGGTCCGTTTCCTCCTGACGAGCTGGCTCGGCTTCATCGTGCTCTACGCCGTGATTGTCGCCGTCTTCGTCGCCATCATCACCAGCAGCGCGCCAGATCAGTCCCAGTCAGATGGTCAGAACAGTCAGAAGCTAGACGTGCTCAACTTGTTACAGGTAGTTAATCAAGTTTTTTTTACAAAACTGTAAGAAACTAAAAAAATTGGGTTTGAAATTCTGCATTTCGTCACAGGTGATCGCGTCACTAATTGTGCTCGTCGGCACCGTGCTGCCCGTCTGCTACAAGCTGCTGTTCGGTGAGAACACACAGGATTTCATCAAACGCCAGCGTCCTCGATGGATCAAAACGCCGAATAATACGAATGTGGTGTTCTTTGAGCCGATGACCGTGCCGGCGGTGGCTAACGACGAACAACCGTCGAGAATCATCGATGCCAGTATCCTGGATTAGGACATTGACTAACAGTTAGAACTCTCCACTGACTCGGTGGTTTTTAGATTCAGATAATCATGTATACAAAATGTATGTAATACCATTTGGGGTAGAAATGGGTTCCGTAGAAAAAAATCAACTTCAGCCAGAAGATGCGACTTCTGCTGTTGTACAGTACTGGACATACATGTAAGACCGTATGATTTTGAGCCCTTGGTAATTTTTAATTATTTGTATGTAGTATTTATAGCTGATATTGAGACCATTCTAGTAATAAGCATTTGTTTTTGACGATCTCAAGGACGGTAGTTTTTCAAGATGCTAAATTTGGAGTATACGTTTCATCGTTAACATTGTTTATCATCTAATGTACGGGTAAACAGTAAAGATTGACCCGAACTGAGAGCGTGTCTCCTGATCGAGTGTGAATACTACGTGCAGTTATCCCTCTCTTCAACTATTACTTATAGCCGACTGATACAACGAGATAGTTCAAACAATTTGGTAGATAAATCAATACGATGTAACTGATATTCAGTCAATTTTATATAGCTTTCATTACCAACTCTGTGGTTTTATCCATGATGTAATCGTATCAGTCCAACATGATGACAATAGGATGCCAAAACACTTGACAACCAACATTGGGTCATGACAACAAGTCACCGTGCTGTTTCAAGTTTCTACAATACGTCGTTTCAAGTAAATGAATAAGCATCTGGTTCTCTAAGCTTTACACTTCTTACCTCCTGTCTAACTTTGTTTAATATTTTCTACTAACGACATAAAACTTTATTTACATGCCATTGCCGCCATGCAATAATTTATTTCAAATACACAAAATGCACATCATGCGAAAAAGTCAAAAGCAAAATGTACATCCAGCGTGTAAACTAAAAAGCTGACCATTCAGCATAGAGATAGCCATACGCTGATGGGCCGGCTTTTGACTTCACACGCAAACTGTGTTTTATTTTATGTGTGTTTGGTAGTGATGAAGTGGTAAAGTTTCATATATGTTTCCTCGTAGAGAGATTGTAACTGCCAGTACACGCCGTTGTTGATTTTGTATTACCGCCCAGAAACTACAAGAGTCTGTATTCGGAATTGAACTTTTAGCACCTAAGACATCTATCATACCTATGGTAAAGTAACAAAACAACTCGTTAAACTATAAATCGTGCCACTACTGTAAGACGTTATTTTAGCTCGTATTTTTACCTTTAAGAAACAGAATTAACGAGTGTACAGGGTGCTTTACAAAACCTTACGCGAGCCTGTTCATTGAGTTTGAGTTCCATGGAATCGTAAACAATTAATAGTTGTTTGGACGAGATATGGTAGTAATTCATACAGCAGTTTCACTGCTAGTTCAAACAAGCAACTATTAACCGACACCCTGTGCAAGATGGAAATATCATTACCTGTGTATGGCGGCACTGATAACGGCATGTTTTCATTGGATGGTGAAGTTTTAATGGCTTGACTGAGAGACCGACATGGTCCTATTCTGTTGTAGTAAAGGGACTGGCAGTTTTTAATTCGATCAGTGTGACTCATTCAGAAATCGAAGTACATAATTACCATACATGTAAATATTTTATTTGCTGCGAACGAAGGTACTATATTCTACAATGGTGATAATGATTTTAGTACCGTGTATTTATACTATCTTCTTGTACAATACTGTGACACTTCAACGTAACATACTTTTTTCAAGTTTTTGTGATATAAGAAATTGAATCCCATTGTGAACTCTCGCTGAGTTACATATTCAGTCGCTTACAAATTTGAATCCCATTCTTTTAAACTCTTATTATACATTTCATTTTTCTGTTTTTTTTATTAAATTGTAATTTGTATTTTTGTGATGAACTTAAAATGAACAAAAAATAAAAGGTAGTTTTTCAAGTAAATTGCCTTACATAATAAAATATGTGAATGTACGAAAAAGGACAAAACAGAAACGTGGCAACATGAAATAAAACATAGATGAAGAACATGAGAATGATAAGATGACAAACTAAACATATTTTATTTGCCAAATATTGGTGTGATGAAAATGATGCTAGAATACATATCAAGACCGTAAAACTGGAACTGAAAGGCAATTACCATCACGGTCATCATCATAAAGGTCAAGAAAAAACACTCCATGTCTTTGTTTCACAAAACTGTTGAGATTTCTGATGACCAAACCCAATTTCAAAAAACACTTTAATCACAAAAACGGTGCAAGTATGCCGGAATGAAGTTATCTGTCGACCAGCCTTACTATTGGTTATCGGGAGTTCGCATACAGTTCATCAACTTTGCATGGAATATAATGGTGCTCGAGAAAAACCGAAAATAAATAACTGTGGGGTTTGTTATCATGCATCAGAGTTCGGTGTTCTTGTCGTGCTGTTTGCAGTCATGAAACCCCGGTACGCTATCTGGCACACACTGCCATCGATCGTGGAATGTCTTCGTGTAGGTGTCCTGCAGATGGAAGAAGGATGTCTAATTGTCTCCGCTTAATCCGTAATTTGAGTTCTTAACAAACTAGGTTCATGATACATAAACGTTTGGATCCCGCATGGAAGGCCGTTTCGATATTCTATTTGGTAGTCTACCTTCACTGTGTCAGGATCGCGAAACATCGGCTTCTTAAGAGTTAATGCCAGGCCTATGGCCTACAGCTGAGGCGTTCAGTGAAGTTTAGATGCTTGTCCAGTCATCACCTTCTATCATATGTTACTATGGGGTAATGTTTCACGTTCTGGAGAAGCTCGAATGTATTTTGCCCTAGAATCCCGGAATGTCTTCACATGGAGGAAATCTCCGTCGCATCTTCACTAATTACAATTAATACGTTTTTAACCAACCCCGGTTTCATGCGCATGGTGATAGACGTTCAGTGCTAGATCGACGACCGCAGCGATGCACGCAAAGCAGACCAGAAATATCAGAATGTAAAACGAACCGAATATGGCGTCGGAAAACAACTCGTTGCGGTTCGTCTGCAGATTGAATGAGTGAGTTAGTAAGTGAGCGATGAATCGGATGTTAATATTATTAGTGACTGACTGACTGACTGACTGACTGACTGACTGACTGACTGACTGACTGACTGACTGACTGACTGACGGACTGACTGATTAGCCTTTTTGTCGAAGTTTTCATCGCACTGACTACGATCGCGCCACCAAATGTTCCACAGGCGAAGCAGTTCACCGTTGATCTTCAGCGTTTGGATGGCCTCATCGATCAGCACTCTGCAATAATTAGTCACTCACTTACTCACTCTCTCACTCACTCACTCACTCACTCACTCACTCACTCACTCACTCACTCACTCACTCACTCACTCACTCACTCACTCACTCACTCACTCACTCACTCACTCACTCACTCACTCACTCACTCACTCACTCACTCACTCACTCACTCACTCACTCACTCACTCACTCACTCACTCACTCACTCACTCACTCACTCACTCACTCACTCACTCACTCACTCACTCACTCACTCACTCACTCACTCACTCACTCACTCACTCACTCACTCACTCACTCACTCACTCACTCACTCACTCACTCACTCACTCACTCACTCACTCACTCACTCACTCACGAACCTATGCGGCGACCCGGCTTGCATGGCCACGGCGTAGTTGAGTTGATTCAGCACTGGACCGATCACGGCCGTGCTGCATGGATGACGACTGCTGGCGTACTGGGCCGCCGATTCCTCCATAATAAAGGCATATGGGGTACCCTGAACTTGGAAATGAAGGTGTTATGCTAAAACTTCATAGGATGAAAGACCCCACAAAGTGCTAGTCGGAACACCATGAACACAGAACACATGTTGGAAGACCGATGATCAATGCAATGAGTGCAGGTATTTTTGTATAACAAAGTAAGTAAGCACATTTCTCCCTCCCATGTTAGTGACAGCCAGCATATGGAGCATGCAGTGTCCGATTATTAGTTTTACAAATGGCGCTTTTCATTTCGTAACAGACGCAGCCACAACAGAAATCGGGAAACAATTTCAGCTTTTACTAGTTTTATGAAACTAAACACTTATCAGATTCCAAATCTTATCCAGAATCAAATCATCCATGCAGGAATACCGAATAGGTTGCTTGGAATAAGCGCGGCTATCTTGACATAGGACAAGTAACAAATATGTGACAAAATCGTTGAAGCTATGGTAAATAGACGCGGAGCCCAGCAAATAGCTAGTCGCTGATTGGCTGAAGCTTCAACGATTCTCCCAAATTCTCACGCTCCCAGTCCAGCTGTATTGTCTAAAAAGTTAGTTTTACTAATTTAGTTTACATATTTACGACAACATCCCGACGATGGGAAGTCAATAAACTAACTGGATGCTCCCGTGCCCAAGGATTCTGCGGATATTGTTTTCATAAGTATGATTATGAATATGAATGAATTTTTGGCGAATTCACCAAGATTTCAGTTTGGCCACACTTTATTGGTTGCAAACACCCGCTCCAAGCTTGACTGAAAAAATTTCCTCGAAGCTTATCGCGTGTCCAACCAATCACCGCCGAGTATAATCCAGCCGAAATTGCGGCGAATCCGCCGAAGCTCTGCGTAGCTCGCTACTTCTTTATGGTCTTACTGTATAATGTACAGGCGTATCTCATCTGTGTAGATACTACGGAAGTAGTATAACTATTTTACAATTAAGTCTAAGCCAACCGATTTCGACTGTTTGACACGAATGATACCCTCCTCGTAGTTCCTGGCCATCACGCCGCTGTCCTTCTGCGACTGCATAAACTGCCACATACGCTCCACCGTTGAGATCTTGGAATCCTGCAGATTAAGATAGATTTGAGATTGGACTTAAATGGCAGTCTTTTTAGATTCACCGGGTTATCGGATCTATAATCTGAAATTAGGTGAAGTGATTGCTCAGTTAATTTGACTTGATCCAGTAGAATTGAAGCAGCTTACTTCTTATTGTTCGCTCGAAGGCTTTGGTGAAAAAAGACAACATAATTGAATGAATTCATGTCGAACGGAACACTTCAAAGCCGGTTTTCTTGAGTGCGCCGTTATGACCGAATAAATTGATTTCACATGTTTGCCTTCGAGCTTTTCTATTGTGCGCACTGCACTCGAACCGAAATCGCTGACAAGCATTTTTTATGGTGAACTATGATGGTATCGATAAGCGAAATTGTGATATACTAGTAAATACATAGTGGTCAGTTCTAAACATGATACAAAAAGTTAAATATGTATAAATGGTTTAACAAAGAGGTGAACTACAAATTACAGC
>OZ038448.1:19721301-19726301 GCA_964036265.1 Daptonema setosum
GTGACACCCTATACATATGATATTCTTTTATGATAAACCTTTTCAAATTTGTCATGGAATAATCTACCAACCGCACAAAATGTTTTTTTCATTTAGTTTAGAACTAAGCAACAAAAAGGTTCACAAGAGAATTTTAAGTGGAAAAGGACAAAAAACTGTAAACCTATTCTCGGATTTTTTTAATCGACGAGCTAAAGTACTATTTTTCTGTGCATCTGTACACAAGCAACTAAAAATGCCCTGATGGCATGGGGAGTAACGAATATGGTTCGATCCTGGCTAGTCCAATCGTGAAAAAGTATGAGACAAGAAATTTTATTCTCATATTTTAAATAGTCTGATCGTGAAAAAGCAGGAAACAAGATTTGCGATGAATCACGAAAAAAAGTTTGTACTTCATTAAGTCAAGAATCATACCAAATTACACGAAACATATTTGAAACTTTTCACAATTGTTGTGATAAGATTTATCCTTATTCAAAATGCTGGTATTCAAATTCGAAACCTAAGTATCTTAAAGAAATCCAATTATTTTTGGGTGAAAATGAAATAAAAAATTTTGTGGCAGACTTGTCACACAAACCGAAGTAAAATTATCCATGCTCACAACGAGCTAGACGAAATAAAGGGGATTTGGTTTTCACCGAAAAGTCCAAAATATGTTTCGTGTAATTTGGTATGATTCTTGACTTAATGAAGTACAAACTTTTTTTCGTGATTCATCGCAAATCTTGTTTCCTGCTTTTTCACGATCAGACTATTTAAAATATGAGAATAAAATTTCTTGTCTCATACTTTTTCACGATTGGACTAGCCAGGATCGAACCATATTCGTTACTCCCCATGCCATCAGGGCATTTTTAGTTGCTTGTCTAAAACTTTTTTATGTGTGAACAAATCACATGTACAGTATGTATAAATACATATATGTATGTGCTAATGTAACAAAAATGCTTTATGAGTTAAAAAAATTTCATAAGATTAATGAACTTCAGCCCTTTTATAACTTCGACTTTCGAATATTGAATTACAATAATATTTGTGAACAGTGATCGTTTGCGAGCATCATTCAATTTTTTTTTGTAACAGAACTCATTACATAATTAAACATAATGATGAAAAAAAATCCCTGAATTGGTAATATAGTAAGTTAAAAGCTGCCTTATTATATTTAAAATAGACAGTTGAAGTTCGGGAGAAGTATATAAAATCAAAAATAAAACAAATTAACACTTTCACTGTTTTAGATTTTCAGGGTTTTTGAACCCTGCATCACCCGTTTAACCTGCAAACCCACTATCCACTTGACTAACTTGACGAAAAATATTTTAAATGTTGACACGCTACATCAAACCTAGTTTCAAATCATAAACGTATCTTTATATCTAGTGTGAAAATAGCTTCAAAATTTGACTATTATTAGGTTAGCGCCGAGCTGGACTTGACAGCGAACGCTATATACCATGTGACTTTTGATTTTTTTCTTACTTCCAGACCACTTATAAAATGGTTTTGAGGTGTTTTATTGATATTGGTACAAATCTAGAAACGAAGAAAAAAATTTACTTCGAAAAAATTTACTTGAAAAATTTTGGACTTGGTTTTTTTTATTTCTGTAAATTTTGACGGATCATAAAAATTTATTTTTAAGTACTAATCAAGTTTTAAAAACATATTTTATTAGAAATTTACTTCCTCTAGACCTCCTGTTAAAATGAAGTTTATCCTGTTTCTGTATAAATGAAAATTTTAGAATCAAATGTGGCTGAAACAGCGTGAACAAGTGAATTCGAATTTTCACTGGTTTTTGGCGATCCATAAATATTTTTTAAGAATACGCAGAGAATCATCTTTTCTGCATTTGATACAGCTTCAGTCATTCTAGACATTCAGATAATACATTGTGTCTCAAGGGTTTAAATCTTGAGATAATCTGATTTTCGAAGGAGCAAAATCGTCAAAAACGTTGAAACTTTCTATATCAGTTCCTTCAAGTTTTTGTTAAAGTACGATGATTTTATCGGAAAATGTATCGGAGAGAGGTCATATTGGAATTTGATTCCGCAAATGATAGGCAGTTTTTCATAACGATTCAATCACCTCAAAACGAGTATTTGAGCATTTGTGAAAATTTTGTTTAATTTTTCTCCTCATAGACCCGCTGCGCTTTTTTGTGTATTGGAGCAGAATGATAAATTGAATAGCGGAACATACTTCGACATGTGTGATACACGTCCGGTTAAAATTTTAGTTTGATCGGACCACCCTATCGCTCATACAACAATTCTTTTTCCATTTTGCCTGCGATTTTTGACATTTTTTTCATAAAACCCCCGAAAAATGGTGCAAATATTCATTCGATCTCCGGGACAGTTTAATTATCGTGTTCTACGCTTGAAGTTGACCTATGTACCAATTTTCAGCTTTACAGGTCTTACCCAGTTCCCATACACCGTTTTTGATGAGAAAAAAAAAACGGAAAATCGCATTTTCATCGTTTTTGGACCTGAAAAATGAAAATTCAACCCTAACAGGAAAAAAATAGCCAGGGAGATGTAAAATCGCACGAGAAAACCGATGGAACAGACTAGAAGTCGATACGAGGAGGCTAGATCGAGATACTCGCAAAAAAGCTTATCTTAATCGAACCATATTAAGGGAACGGCCTAGCGGCCGTCCCTTGATAAGGGAACGGCCTAGCGGCCGTCCCTTGATAAAATCCTTTACACTTTTTTGGAAAGGTTTATAATAACCGACTATATTTACGTGAATAATTTGCTATGCTCATGCCATTATAAGTCAAATTCATATTGGCACTGGCGGACGAGCCAATCTTCCTAAGGGAGAGGAATTTCGTCAAAGAAGGGGGAATTGGCAGTTTTCAGGTCATTTTACCTACACCTTAGGGGACAAATTCTAGTTTTTTCAAATTGCCAAAGAGGGGGAATTCCACTTTTCCCACCCCTTCTCGTCCGCTAGTGCACATTGGTATCCTCGCAACAAACAACCACCGGGCCCGTGGAAACATGCCACTAGCGGACGAGAAAGGGGGGGGGGGGGAAGTGGAATTCCCCCCTCTTAGGTAATATCAAAAGTTAAGTGTGTTCCTGAATTTGTAGGTAAAATGGTCAGAAAAATGCCAAATTCCCCCTTTTTGAAGAGATTATATCTGCCTTTGGAGGATTAGCTCGTCCGCCAGGTGCCAGTGGATCATACGCACGTATTATTATAGTATTATAGTATAGCCCGGTCAGAGTTTCCTGTTACTCCGAGAAGTTTTTGGCGCGCAAATTTGATTCAAATTTTTTGGCGTGCATTCAAATTTACGAAGAATTTTTATTCATGACATTTTGGCACATTAAGAAAATATTCTTTGATAACAAAAAACCTTGACTGAGCTCTATAGTACAAGCAGCGAAAATGCCCCCATGACATAAAAAATTCCATATATGGTTCATGTGCAGACTTTTTCCCGGCCATGAAACGAACTATCGTCGTGACGCATGGTCGAAGTCACTCACTCACTCACTCACTCACTCACTCACTCACTCACTCACTCACTCACTCACTCACTCACTCACTCACTCACTCACTCACTCACTCACTCACTCACTCACTCACTCACTCACTCACTCACTCACTCACTCACTCACTCACTCACTCACTCACTCACTCACTCACTCACTCACTCACTCACTCACTCACTCACTCACTCACTCACTCACTCACTCACTCACTCACTCACTCACTCACTCACTCACTCACTCACTCACTCACTCACTCACTCACTCACTCCTGAAAAGATAAACTGTAAAAAAACCGCAACTTGTCAATAACGAAAAAATTTATGGAATTGCTGATATTATAAATAGACGAAATTCTTCAGCCTTTTTCGCTTTCGGTTTTTTATCAGGTTAGCCACTATCACATAAAAAGTGTAAATACAGTAATGGCGCACAACGCATCGAAAAACGCGTAAAATCATGAAGATAATCAGCTCAGGTTATTCCGAAATAATTCTGTGATATTTCTCACATCTGAAAAAAAACTGGAAATGTAAAATAGTCATTACTTTTCATATGTATAAATCTGTTATCTGAGACGAAGGTAATATACAAAAAAGACACTGAAGAAAGCAGAAACTTTTTTTACCTGAAAATTCACAGTAAACTAAATGTGTGTAAAATTATTTTTTACAACAACACACAACAACATTTTAAAAAGCAATTAGTTTTTTCATGTGAACAGATGTTTAGTTTTCAGATACCCTGTACATACATTTTTGTGGTTGCTCATCGGTTGCCCTTATCAATTGTGGAAGTCAAACAAGTTGTTCTGTCACCCTACACTATTTTACTTTATTTTCGGTTTGTATTGCTGTTTTTGTTGTAGGTATGTCGTGAATTTCAGTAAATCCGAGTTTTTTCAGTGTTCTCTACAAATCTGATAATACATTTTTTACACACAAGTTTTTATTCAAATTGCTAGTTCTGCAATATCTAGCGAATTTTAATAAACTACAGCTCAATAATTCACACAGCTTTTACACGTAATTCCCAGACTAAATTCGAATGCGCGCCATTTTTCCTAATGCGTTTTCACAATCGTCCTCTTGAACCGTTGCCATAAGCAGCAACCAATATGGCTGCCATTATTTGATTGCTGTAAACCCTGTCCATAAAATATTGGTCGTAACACCATTTTTTTCAGGAGCAGTCCAGGGAATTTTCAAGCGGAACTATAAAACGTTTCCTTACACAAACTCTGTCGCTCAATTTTTGATTTGTGCTGATTGGCGAATTTTTTTCAGATTCAGGTGAGCCCGTATGTTGTTTCTGCAAGCAAAAGTATTGCCCAAAAACATCTGATAATGAAACATCCGACAATCAGTGTTAACATGCTTATCAATCATCATCACCCCATGCTACACTGTATTAAAATATGGTGTCCACCGAGTTGAGTTGAGGCAAGTGATTTTTCGTTATGAGACATTTTCGGCA
>OZ038448.1:19731301-19746301 GCA_964036265.1 Daptonema setosum
ACTGAAGCTCTGCAGGAATTACTTGTTAGTCATCAGTAACGGTCCACAAACTTTGTTTTAACTGATCATTATATATTCATCAACTACAGTACATGACAAATGATGTGACAATATCGCCGAAGACATGTGACAACTGTGCGTAAACTTCAGCTAGTAGGGCCACTACGCTGATTGGCTGAGAGCGAAGTTCAGGAGACCCACCGAAGCTTCAGATAGTATTTTCTGCGTCCAAACAATCAGCGCAGAGGACCTACTAGCTGAAGCGGGCGCCAGATGAGGACAAAAAAGATGTAAAAAAATCACCGAAGCTATGGCATTTGTCTGTGCAGCTTCAGCGAGTGGGTCCTCTTCGCCGATTGTTGAGAGAGTAAAATGTAGCCGAAGCTTCAGCGACTACCACGCTCCCAGTCATGTAGTGAAGAAAACCCACTTGCTGAAGCTGCGCTCACACTTGCCATATGTAGCTTCGATGATTTTTCATATCTTTTTGTCCTATACTGTTTCCCTCTTCTCTTGTAACTTAATCATTCCCGCATTTTCTCAGTTGCTCATATTCAACGTTCGTTCTTTTGCAGGGTGGGTTTTGCCACACTGGCAGCGCAGCCAAAGATTGTTGTCCGTTATCTGCAATAACGGGCAAACTATTGTACGAACAAATGCAGAAAATGATTGCTAATGGTTGGTGGCCGACAATTTTTTTAATATTCACTAAGTACAACAGCTGAATTAAATAGGATAAGTGTAGCTAAGACATGACTTTTCTGTTCTAGTCAAACCTTTAAAAATAGTTTGAGCAGAGGTTTACTTTTCTCATTACATACTTACGTGAGTTGACGAATCGAAGGCCTCCACTTTCTATCTTTGCAGAATCTTACCAGAAAACGATGCCCCAGCTGTTCTTCAATCACTCGATGTCGGCCCGACCGAACTTCCTTATAAAGCAATACAGTAACGACAGTCACGATTGGGAAGAAGTTGGCAGCTACGCGTACACGCAGGCCAACCCACATGTTGGTGTAAAAAGATTATTTTAGCTTCTTTAGAAAACGTTTTTCGAGAGACAAACTTTTTTTCGGAAATTATTGTTCTGTTTTTTCGAGAGAAATAAACTTCAATACCCCAAAATTGATCAAAGGTGCCACCGAAACCCGACTTCCATCTGGACGTGGAGACAGTCTTGAATAACTCTCACCACTGGCTGAAAGATATTGAGGACGACCTCACGAAAACGTTTAACACGGTTAGTATTAACATAAACGTTTGAATGAATTTTGAAAAAATTATAAAAAATTATTAGGGCTTTTAATGTTCACACCTGAAATCTAATTAAGGTTGCCCCTCGAAACCCATTTGTGCGCATCATTCGCTCCGGCCAGTGTCCGGACAAGCCTGTGGTGTGCGACGTGCGCATTGAAGAGTTTGTGCATCACTCACTCACTCACTCACTCACTCACTCACTCACTCACTCACTCATCCACTCCCTCACTCGCTCACTCACTCACTCACTCACTCACTCACTCACTCCCTCACTCACTCACTTACTCACTCACTCACTCATCCACTAACCGCACGCATTCACTGCAGGAACAGTCCGACTTGCGGCCGAAACTACAAGGTGTGGCCGGTGCGCGACGACCCATCCAGCGATTGCTATGAGACAGCGTACAATAACCCGCTGCATGTAAAGAATATAATCCACGACATGAAGAACGACTCGTCACTGTACTCGTGCAAGGCGATCAAGTCCAACTTACTGGGCCCGAACATGTCCGACCTGGCCGTGCTCATCTCGTGCAGTGTGATCGTAGTGCTGCTGATTGCTACCATGTCCATACAGGTGTGGTTAGGGTGGGCTGAAAGGGTGCGCAGTGGAGAATTACTGTTATGGTATGTGTATGGTGGAGATTTCTTATGTGGGGGTTTCTCATGTGGGGATTTTTTATGTGGAGATTTTTCATGTGTAGATTTTGGTTCATAACAAGTGATATACAGTCATGTTATCGCATAGCCTAAGATGCCGAAAGCTAAGGGACGCAGACTTGGGATATTGCTATGTCTATGAAGACACAGACCCGTCCCGTGGTGCTAAACAAGTTTAAACATTAGTACACAGCAACCGTATGACATTATGTCACAATTCTAATTTTAACAAATTAGATTACAAAAGACCCTTTTAGAAGATTTTATGTAAACAAAATCTTTCAGGTCGTAAAGTACGACACACCGATCATGCAAGCCAGCAATCGCAATTTGCTCCTCGGACAGGTTGGTAGAATATTATACTTTTTTCCATATTTAGAATCTCACGTTTGGTCGTGAAAACAATTAATGACTGCGAAACATTTTTTTCCATACGTCGATTTTGCTCGTTTTTTTCGTCTGTGAGAGACATGGTGAGGCAATTACAAGACATCCTATATACGTTCCTGATATGTGACTGAATGACTAGGAAATTAGTTTGAGAACTGACAGGTAATTGAAACGGAAATTTACCATACCACCCGATATTTCAGACGTCTATCCAAATCATGATCTGTATCAACCTGATCTTGACCTTATCTCTGCCCCAAATCGGCTACGCCCGTCTCAACCAGTTTGTATGCACGTGGTTCTGGTTGATCGCCACCTTTCTGCTGACCATCAGTCATGTGATCAGTCTGATCAAGGCCATCTACTTGGTTGGTTCAACTAGGAAACTTTGAGGTTCACAGTCAAGCGGAGGTCTCTTTACGGGGTTCTACAATAATGAAAGGAAACCCTGAAACTGATGGACCTCAGTAGTTACCAGAAGTCTGTACATTGTTAAGCTGTTTAGTGGCCGGTGATTGGTCTACTAGCAATCCTTCAATGATCTACTTATATTAAGATCTCTCCAGCATAAGTAGCACCAAAATACATATATGCTGCTGCTTCAACATGTATGAGTTAGAAAAATACTTTATAGTCAAGCTTATAATAACAGATAAGACTGACATTGACAAACACATGTCCCAACGATGCAGGTGAAACCGCCATGGCTCGAGAACCTGATGGCGTTCATTATGACTGTGGATTATGGTAAGATGCTGATCAAGGTGTGTCGGCGGTATCCGGTGGCCCTGACCAACGGTGCTATGTTCATGGTAGCGCTGATTCCACAGACAATCGTCGCACTCATATGGGTGACCAACATCGACTCACTGTCGATGGTTTGTAGTGGTTGATGAAATGGATGAAGAGTGATCAGTGAGCCAGTAAGCTAAGCAGTATGTAGTTAACTATTTATTAATAGTGTAGAAGACAAACACGTAACACAAAGAAAGCCAATAATAATGAACCTGACATTGACCTAGGTCATGAGAGATTTAGAGATTCTAAATATTCTATGTACAACTCCTATAAATATTTCTGAAACTTTGAAGATTATGAAGCATTTGAAAAGAGTTTTTAACAAACGAGAGTGAACTGCTCTGAAAGTTATGACATTTTGTCACAAGTGCCTGCACTCCAGGTGAAGTACGCTACGACGAAGGTGAACCTGACAAGCGACGATGCCGACGTGATACCATATCAAATGAACGTGTACTGTTTGGCGTCGGTGGAACAAACATCCGTGTATTTGCTCATCATCCCTTTCCTCATCAACCTGGTCAGCATCTACTTTCTCATCCGGGCGCTCAACAGCAAGGTGCTCTATGACGTCTGGCAGGTTAGCGAGACATAGGGTCACTATCCAGAATATAGGCAATAAATTGGGTCATTAACAACATAATATCCATAACCACTACATTGAATATGCAATGTTGAGTCAATTATGGGTGTTGCAACCCATAAATGTGAACAACTTTTTGTATGTAGGTCCGTTTCCTCCTGACGAGCTGGCTCGGCTTCATCGTGCTCTACGCCGTGATTGTCGCCGTCTTCGTCGCCATCATCACCAGCAGCGCGCCAGATCAGTCCCAGTCAGATGGTCAGAACAGTCAGAAGCTAGACGTGCTCAACTTGTTACAGGTAGGTAATCAAGTTTTTTACAAAACTGTAAGAAACTAAAAAAATTGGGTTTGAAATTCTGCATTTCGTCACAGGTGATCGCGTCACTAATTGTGCTCGTCGGCACCGTGCTGCCCGTCTGCTACAAGCTGCTGTTCGGTGAGAACACACAGGATTTCATCAAACGCCAGCGTCCTCGATGGATCAAAACGCCGAATAATACGAATGTGGTGTTCTTTGAACCGATGACCGTGCCAGCGGTGGCTAACGACGAACAACCGTCAAGAATCATCGATGCCAGTATCCTGGATTAGGACATTGACTAACAAATATAACTGTCCACTGACTCGGTGGTTTTTTTAGATTCAGATAATCATGTACAGGGTGTCCCATCCTTAACCGCCGATGTTGACAGCTTCGTGTTTCAGTTGTACTGGGTCTTTATAATTGAAACTTCATTATCTGATAGAGAAGTCTTTGGCAATTTGTTTGACACCTACCAGAAGTTATTAGGACGTCCCTAGCTTAATTTACAAGCAATCGAAAAAAGGTCCACTTTTGGACTAATTTTTCTTCCTTAAGTACAAATTTTTGTCAAGAAATTTTATAAAAAAGGAATACAAGAGCACAACATCACATGAAGTAGCACAACCCAGAATGGAACAGAACAAGATCCGGAAGGGATTCACTCGACTTTTCGACTGAGACATCGTTTCCAGCGGCGAGGCACATCTTCCACGGCTGCATAACCTGAGTCCATGGGAATTGCACACTTCTTTTCAAGGATACTGAGACGTGTCTGCCCCGTATCTACGGAACGTTTCGGATATACGTGCTCTTTCAAATCACCCTGGAGCCAGGAGTTCATGTGGATCAACTCTGGCGACCTGGTAGGCCACAGATGTTGTTCTCCGCCGAGGAATCAGCCAGGAACCAGGGAAGTTCTCATTGAGCCAATCTCGGGTGAAGCTGACATACCGAACCGTCCTGGCTTTCTTGCAAAAGTGGCTGTTGCCTCGTTTAACGCAGGTATAGGAGTTCGGGAAGGTGACTTGTTGTTTCAATAATACGGTGCTCCAGCTCATTAGATCAGTATCAGCCGGGATCGGTTCAATGAGACCTTTCCTGGTTCCTGGACCAGCAGAGATTCTGGAACCAGGAAAGGTTGTGTGTTTGGCCAGGTCGCCAGACTTTACCCATCTGGATTCTGGCTCCTATTTGGTGATTTGAAGGATCGCGTATATACGAGAAGTTGCGAGAATCCATTCACGTCTCTTTATCATTACAGATATGGTGCAATTTTCATAGAATCGAAAGAAAATATAGCCCAAAAGTGGACCTTTTTTCGGTTGCTCGTAAATTAAACTACAGACGTCCAATTAACTTCTGGTAAGTGTCAAACAAATTGCCAAAGACTTCTCTATCAGAAAATGAAGTTTCAATTATATAGATCCAGTACAACTCAAATGCGAAGCCGTCAACATCGGCGGTTAAGGATGGGACACCCTGTATATAAAATGTATGTGATACCATTTGGGGTAGAAATGGGTTCCGTAGAAAAAAAGTCAACTTCAGCCAGAAGATGCGACTTCTGCTGTTGTACAGTACTGGACATAAGACCGTATGATTTTGAGCCCTTGGTAATTTTTAATTATTTGTATGTAGTATTTATAGCTGATATTGAGACCATTCTAGTAATAAGCATTTGTTTTTGACGATCTCAAGGACGGTAGTTTTTCAAGATGCTAAATTTGGAGTATACGTTTCATCGTTAACAATGTTTATCATCTAATGTACGGGTGAACAGTAAAGATTGACCCGAACTCAGAGCGTGCCTCCTGATCGAGTGTAAATACTACGTGCAGTTATCCCTCTCTTCAACTATTACTTATAGCCGACTGATACAACGAGATAGTTCAAACAATTTGGTAGATAAATCAATACGATGTAACTGATATTCAGTCAATTTTATATAGCTTTCATTACCAACTCTGTGGTTTCATCCATGATGTAATCGTATCAGTCCAACATGATGACAATAGGATGCCAAAACCATGTCAACCAACATTGGGTCATGACAACAAGTCACCGTGCTGTTTCAAGTTTCTACAATACGTCGTTTCAAGTAAATGAATAAGCTTCTGGTTCTCTAAGCTTTACACTTCTTACCTCCTGTCTTACTTTGTTTAATATTTTCTACTAACGACATAAAACTTTATTTACATGCCATTGCCGGTTCATCCCATTTGGGCGAATCCCACTTGGGCGACAACCACTTGGGCGATTCCACTTGGGCGAATCCCATTTGGGCGAATACCCACTTGGGCGAACGTCTACTTGGGCGAATCCCAATTGGGCGAATCCCAACTGGGCGAATGTAAATGAAACTGTTCACAAACGCAAAGAATATCTCGATGTGTTTCACTCATGTTGTACACAAGTGAAATTTGATTCGACTAACGATTTACATGCTTTCAGATGTTTCCCCTTGCTTGAAAAAGAATAAATTTCTAAGAAGTTGATGCTAACGGTCCAAGGCGGGGGCATAAAACTTAGGTTTCAGTTTAGGCTTAGGCTTAGGCTGTGTATTTGGCAAAGGCTTGAGCGCTGCGCGCCCAAGCCCATCCCAAATACAGAGCCTAAGCCTAAGCCTAAACTGAAAACTAACTCTTAGCCTCATATTAGGCAATCTCCTTTACTAACGTATAGTCTGTGTTCATGACTAAGCCGAAGCCGTACGTCAATGAAAGGAGTGCTTGAAATGAAATGGTGGGCTACCAATATCAATTTTGGAAACCAACTTTTCTTATCAACTTCTTATTAGCAAAATGAAGATTGAAATCGGTAACTTAATCGTGACACTTCTCTTGTAAAATAACTTTCCATTCGGACAACTGATTAATTTTTTCAAAATATGTTTTCGGACAAATTCGGACAAACGTCGACAAATTCGGACGACTGAACGCATACCCTAGTTTCATATACATTCGCCCAAATGGGATTCGCCCAAATGGGATTCGCCCAAGTGGGTATTCGCTCAAGTGGGTATTCGCCCAAATGGGATTCGCCCAAATGGGTATACACCGCCATTGCCGCCATGCAATAATTTATTTCAAATACACAAAATGCACATCATGCGAAAAAGTCAAAAGCAAAATGTACATCCAGCGTGTAAACTAAAAAGCTGACCATTCAGCATAGAGATAGCCATACGCTGATGGGCCGGCTTTTGACTTCACACGCAAACTGTGTTATATTTTATGTGTGTTTGGTAGTGATGAAGTGGTAAAGTTTCATATATGTTTCCTCGTAGAGAGATTGTAACTGCCAGTACACGCCGTTGTTGATTTTGTATTACCGCCCAGAAACTACAAGAGTCTGTATTCGGAATTGAACTTTTAGCACCTAAAACATCTATCATACCTATGGTAAAGTAACAAAACAACTCGTTAAACTATAAATCGTGCCACTACTGTAAGACGTTATTTTAGCTCGTATATTTACCTTTAAGGAGCAGAATTAACGAGTGTACAGGGCGCTTTATAAAACCTTACACGTGCCTGTTCATTGAGTTTGAGTTCCATGGAATCGTAAACAAATAATAGTTGTTTGGACGAGATATGGTAGTAATTCATACATCAGTTTCACTGCTAGTTCAAACAAGCAACTATTAACCGACACCCTGTGCAAGATGGAAATATTATTACCTGTGTATGGCGGCACTGATAACGGCATGTTTTCATTGGATGGTGAAGTTTTAATGGCTTGACTGAGAGACCGACATGGTCCTATTCTGTTGTAGTAAAGGGACTGGCAGTTTTTAATTCGATCAGTGTGACTCATTCAGAAATCGAAGTACATAATTACCATACATGTAAATATTTTATTTGCTGCGAACGAAGGTACTATATTCCACAATGGTGATAATGATTTTAGTACCGTGTATTTATATTATCTTCTTGTTCAATACTGTGACACTTCAACGTAACATACTTTTTTCAAGTTTTTGTGATATAAGAAATTGAATCCCATTGTGAACTCTCGCTGAGTTACATATTCAGTCGCTTACAAATTTGAATCCCATTCTTTTAAACTCTTATTATACATTTCATTTTTCTGTTTTTTTATTTAATTGTAATTTGTATTTTTGTGATGAACTTAAAATGAACAAAAAATAAAAGGTAGTTTTTCAAGTAAATTGCCTTACATAATAAAATATGTGAATGTACGAAAAAGGACAAAACAGAAACATGAACATGGGCAACATGAAATAAAACATAGATGAAGAACATGAGAATGATAAGATGACAAACTAAACATATTTTATTTGCCAAATATTGATGTGATGAAAATGATGCTAGAATAGATATCAAGACCGTAAAACTGGAACTGAAAGGCAATTACCATCACGGTCATCATCATAAAGGTCAAGAAAAAACACTCCATGTCTTTGTTTCACAAAACTGTTGAGATTTCTGATGACCAAACCCAATTTCAAAAAACACTTTAATCACAAAAACGGTGCAAGTATGCCGGAATGAAGTTATCTGTCGACCAGCCTTACTATTGGTTATCGGGAGTTCGCATACAGTTCATCAACTTTGCATGGAATATAATGGTGCTCGAGAAAAACCGAAAATAAATAACTGTGGGATTTGTTATCATGCATCAGAGTTCGGTGTTCTTGTCGTGCTGTTTGCAGTCATGAAACCCCGGTACGCTATCTGGCACACACTGCCATCGATCGTGAAATGTCTTCGTGTAGGTGTCCTGCAGATGGAAGAAGGATGTCTATTTGTCTCCGCTTAATCCGTAATTTGAGTTCTTAACAAACTAGGTTCATGATACATAAACGTTTGGATCCCGCATGGAAGGCCGTTTCGATATTCTATTTGGTAGTCTACCTTCACTGTGTCAGGATCGCGAAACATCGGCTTCTTAAGAGTTAATGCCAGGCCTATGGCCTACAGCTGAGGCGTTCAGTGAAGTTTAGATGCTTGTCCAGTCATCACCTTCTATCATATGTTACTATGGGGTAATGTTTCACGTTCTGGAGAAGCTCGAATGTATTTTGCCCTAGAATCCCGGAATGTCTTCACAGGGAGGAAATCTCCGTCGCATCTTCACTAATTACAATTAATACGTTTTTAACCAACCCCGGTTTCATGCGCATGGTGATAGACGTTCAGTGCTAGATCGACGACCGCAGCGATGCACGCAAAGCAGACCAGAAATATCAGAATGTAAAACGAACCGAATATGGCGTCGGAAAACAACTCGTTGCGGTTCGTCTGCAGATTGAATGAGTGAGTTAGTAAGTGAGCGATGAATCGGATGTTAATATTATTAGTGACTGACTGACTGACTGACTGACTGACTGACTGACTGACTGACTGACTGACTGACTGACTGACGGACTGACTGATTAGCCTTTTTGTCGAAGTTTTCATCGCACTGACTACGATCGCGCCACCAAATGTTCCATAGGCGAAGCAGTTCACCGTTGATCTTCAGCGTTTGGATGGCCTCATCGATCAGCACTCTGCAATAATTAGTCACTCACTTACTCACTCTCTCACTCACTCACTCACTCACTCACTCACTCACTCACTCACTCACTCACTCACTCACTCACTCACTCACTCACTCACTCACTCACTCACTCACTCACTCACTCACTCACTCACTCACTCACTCACTCACTCACTCACTCACTCACTCACTCACTCACTCACTCACTCACTCACTCACTCACTCACTCACTCACTCACTCACTCACTCACTCACTCACTCACTCACTCACTCACTCACTCACTCACTCACTCACTCACTCACTCACTCACTCACTCACTCACTCACTCACTCACTCACTCACTCACTCGCTCACTCACTCACTCACTCACTCACTCACTCACTCACTCACTCACTCACTCACTCACTCACTCACTCACTCACTCACTCACTCACTCACTCACTCACTCACTCACTCACTCACTCACTCACTCACTCACTCACTCACGAACCTATGCGGCGACCCGGCTTGCATGGCCACGGCGTAGTTGAGTTGATTCAGCACTGGACCGATCACGGCCGTGCTGCATGGATGACGACTGCTGGCGTACTGGGCCGCCGATTCCTCCATAATAAAGGCATATGGGGTACCCTGAACTTGGAAATGAAGGTGTTATGCTAAAACTTCATAGGATGAAGGACCCCACAAAGTGCTAGTCGAAACATTATGAACACAGGAACACATGTTGGAAGACCGATGATCAATGCAATGAGTGATGTATAACAAAGTAAGTAAGCACATTTCTCCCTCCCATGTTAGTGACAGCCAGCATATGGTGCATGCAGTGTCCGATTGGTAATTTTACAAATGGCGCTTTTCATTTCGTAACAGACGCAGCCACAACAGAAATCGGGAAACCATTTCAGCTTTTACTAGTTTTATGAAACTAAACATTTATCAGATTCCAAATCTTATCCAGAATCAAATCATCCATGCAGGAATACCGAATAGGTTGCTTGGAATAAGCGCGGCTATCTTGACATAGGACAAGTAACAAATATGTGACAAAATCGTTGAAGCTATGGTAAATAGACGCGGAGCCCAGCAAATAGCTAGTCGCTGATTGGCTGAAGCTTCAACGATTCTCCCAAATTCTCACGCTCCCAGTCCAGCTGTATTGTCTAAAAAGTTAGTTTTACTCATTTAGTTTACATATTTACGACAACATCCCGACGATGGGAAGTCAATAAACTAACTGGATGCTCCCGTGCCCAAGGATTCTGCGGATATTGTTTTCAAAAGTATGATTATGAATATGAATAAATTTTTGGCGAATTCACCAAGATTTCAGTTTGGCCATACTTTATTGGTTGCAAACACCCGCTCCAAGCTCCACTGAAAAAGTTTACCTCAAAGCTTATCGCGTGTCCAACCAATCGCCGCCGAGTATGATCCAGCCGAAATTGCGGCGAATCCGCCGAAGCTCTGCGTCGCTCGCTACTTCTTTATGGTCTTACTGTATAATTTACAGGCGTATCTCATATGTGTAGAAAAAATACTACGGAAGTCACTGATAACTATTTTAGAATACAACTAAGCATATGCCTTAGCCTAAGTCTAAGCCAACCGATTTCGACTGTTTGACGCGAATAATACCCTCCTCGTAGTTCCTGGCCATCACGCCGCTGTCCTTCTGCGACTGCATAAACTGCCACATACGCTCCACCGTTGAGATCTTGGAATCCTGCAGATTAATTTAGATTTGAGATTGGACTTAAATCGGCTTGCCTGAGAAAACCTACGGTTTGTATGGAGGTAGGCGTCGACCAAAAAATTTTTGAGCTGGTAGCGGTTTTAGAACTACTATATGGTGGGTAGTAATCGACCATAGTATTAGGGCCCGAATATGTTTCATTCCCAAGAACGAGGACTTTGAAATTTTAAAAATGAATTTTTTTGAAATCTTAAAAAAATTGTATTTTTTGTGTTTGAACGGTGATATCAGAAGATAGCAAAAGCATAGGGCTCTGAAAATTTACAAGCTTGTTCTATGTTTCATTGCGGTCATTTTGAGCTCTAAAACGCAGTATTTAACCAGAATTTCTTCACAGATATTTCAAGAAGTTTCCTCTTTGGTCGCCTATCCAGGTGGTTATATTCAAGGCAATTTTCTATCTTAGCTGGAGCTATTCAGAATATGACATATAGTCAACGAGTTACCTCAATACATTGCCTTTACAACCTACTGGTGCCACCCCCCACATCGTCTTCTTTTAGAAAGAAAAATTAGATTTTCTGAAAATTCGTCAAAATAGTGATTTTTGATTTTTTCATTTTCAATCATAAAAAAAATCATGGTGTAGTATGGTCATTTAAAATCTAAACAGGATTTTTTGCTATGTTTTTAGCATCATTTTGAGCTATAACAGTAGTTAAATCGAATATTTTTCAACGTCTGAAAGTGCAGATGAAGGTTGAGAACTCGGGTATATTAGTGGCAAATAATTAACGTCAACCTTCCATGGATTTCGTTTATTGAACGATTCATGCACACATATAGTTAATTTACTATTTAAACTGTTTCATTGCTGTGTTGGCGAAACATCCAACAAAAGAAACTGCTATTATGCCATGCTTAATCTGTTTTGGAGTAACTTGATACCCGTTGCAAAGGCCATCGTTATCGAAAAAAATCAGTTTTCACCAATTTTTTCGGATTTTCTTCTGAAGGCTGTTCAATCGTTCCTGGTTGCATCCTAGGAGAACTGGAGACTTCAAATATCGAAACCCATGAAGGTTTGTTTCAAAATCAACTAAACTCATAACCATTTCCCACTAATTTCAGGTTTATGTTTATCGTTTATGTCAGAAAAAGTTATGATCATTTAGGTTAATGAAATTCAGCTACTTTCAATTATTTCAGGTCATCAAAATGATGTTTTATGCATGTACTGACATGTATTTTAAGGTGTGAGGAACATACAAATTGTTAAGAAAAACTAATAAAGCGCATATAAAACTAGACACACAAACGTCATACAGTATGATAAAAGTAAAATGTTAACTCAATGCACGAAACTATATACAGGGGTGGCCAAAAGTCTCGTAACACTTTTTGACGGCCAGTTACGAAAAAAATTTCCTCTGTGTGACTATATGTGCACATTTATTCTGGCTCAAAATTAACCGAAAAATCCGATTCTGATGTTAGTTTTTCGATATAAAGAACACGGATTGTAAAAATCAAGAGTAAATTCGAAAATCTGTGAAATAAGGAAATTTTTCTTAAATAGTGACCCTGATTGTCATTCGATAAGAACAATTTTTCAGTAATAACTAATTAGACAGGTGTTCACTACCAACCGAGGAAACAAGTATTTAACGTTTGTTTTTAAGCGAAACATAATAAACGGGCTAGGGAAACACGTAGCAAAGAAATTCGGCTTACATGCTCTAACACGTGTGCCAGTAACTGAAACGTATGATTTATCATCAGTTACCGTAAGTTTATGTTTATTTTATTTAAAAACTACTAGACTAATAATAAAAAAGTGAAAATGGAACGAACTAGAAGCTTCTTCAAGTTTTTTTGCAAGAACATGGCAATGGCTCATTTTCAAGCTAAGCGTGTCTGAAGGGTCGAATCACGAGTTGTTGCTGTTCGTTGATACTACTTGAAGGTTTGAGAAAAAACCTCAGAAAAGCATCTAACTCAGAGTATTTCTCCTTGTTGATAAGTAAATTGAAAATTTATAACTGAAAAAAGTTAAAACGGACGATAAACAATGGGTTTCAGATAACGGCACACGTGTTAGAGCATGTGAAGCGAATTTCTTGGCTACATGTTTTCCTGGCCCGTTCAATATGTTTCGGTTGTAATAAACGTTAAATACGTGTTTCCTCAATTATTGATAAACAAAGTAACCTGTCTAATTATTTATTACTAAAAAATTGTATTTGAATGACAATCAGGGTCGTTATGTACGAAAAATATTCTTTTTTCACATATTTTCGACTTTATTCTTGGTTTTAACTATTTTTGGTTTGTTATATCTAAAAACTAACATCAGAATCGAATTTTTCGGTTAATTTAAAGCCAGGATCAACGCGAAAATGAGATCACACAGAGGATTTTTTTTCGTAACTGGTCGTCGAAAAGTGTTACGAGACTTTTGGCCACCCCTGTAGTTATTGAATACAGACTACAGAAAACAGTCTTGGCGGCTTGAATTCATTAATCAGTAACTGAAACGGAGCTTACGGGCAAAAACCAACATTCTTGAATATAAAAATGTTAATAAAGTGATTTTCACCGACAAACGATGACGCAGTAAGCTACGCACGACACAAACACGAGCTCACTCTGGTGAAAAGCTCGTCTTCCATTGGAAGCTCATCAAACGTTACTAGTTCACTTGTCACCCTGTAGTTTTTAGCTGTCTTCGACAATTTGTATGTGCCTCTCACCTCAAAATACATATCAGTACATGCATATAACATCATTTTGATGGTTTGAAATTATTGAAATTAGCTGAATTTCAGTAACCTGAATGACCATAACTTTTTCTGACATAAACGACAAACATAAACCTGAAATTAGTGGAAAATGGTTATGAGATTAGTTGCTTTTGAAACAAACCTTCAGAGTCATAAAATTCGCTATTTGGAGTCTCCAGTTCTCCTATGATGCAACCAGGAACGATTGAACAGCCATCAGAAGAAAATCCGATTTTTTTTGAAAACTGATTTTTTCGATAACGATTGTCTTTCCAACGGGTATCAAGTTATTCCAATACACATTAGCATGGCATAATTGCAGTTTCTTTTGTTGGATGTTTCGCCAACACAGCAATGAAAAAGTTTAAATAGTAGTTTAACTATATCTGTGCATGAATCGTTCAATAAAAGAAGTATATGGAAGTTTGACATTAATTCTTTACAGCTAATATACGCGAGTTCTCAACGTTCATCTGCACTTTCAGACATTAAAAAATATTCGATTTAACTACTGTTATAGCTCAAAATCATGCTAAAACACAGCAAAAATGCTGTTTTAGCAAAAACACGACCAAAGAGGAAACTTCTTGAAATATCTGTAAAGAATTTCTGGTTAAATACCGCGTTTTAAAACTCAAAATGACCGCAATGAAACATAGAACAAGCTTGTAAAATTTCAGAGCCCTATGCCTTCGCTATCTTCTGATATCACCGTTCAAACACAAAAAATACAACTTTTTTCAGATTTCAAAAAATTTCATTTTTAAAATTTAATAGTTCTCGTTCTTGGGAATGAAACATCTGTGGGCCCTAATGCTATGGTCGATTACTACCCACCATATAGTAGTTCTAAAACCGCTACCAGCTCAAAAATTTTTTGGTCGACGCCAAACTGTAGATTTTCTCAGGCAATCCTATTTAAATGACAGGCTTTTTAGATTCCCCGGTTTATCGGATCTATAATCTGAAATTAGGTGAAGTGATTGCTCAGTTAATTTGACTTGATCCAGTAGAAATGAAGC
>OZ038448.1:19751301-19753801 GCA_964036265.1 Daptonema setosum
TCTGCACACTTACATACTGTACTTAAGAACCGTTTAGAAACTTGTTGAACGAATACGTGGAACACTACATAGTTGGGATATAAAGATTTATGCGTTCGAGAAGTGTGGTCTCGGGAGTTCGGGACTGCGATGGTATTTGCACGTTGTTGCTGGAATAGCCGTGAAGTTCACGCCGTGACCCATAACACCATTCCGCCGTTCGACATATAGTTTCGGATTTTGGGACTGGATGGTATTTTGATATTTTGGTGTTTTGATATTTTGGTTTTTTGGTTGGGAATTTTGATATTTTGGGACTGGATGGTATTTTGGTGTTTTGGTATTTTGATATTTTGGGACTGGATGGTATTTTGATATTTGGGACTGGATGGTATTTTGATATTTGGATACTGGATGGTATTTTGATATTTTCGGACTGGATGATATTTGCATCTTGTTGCTGGGATAGCTGTGAAGTTCACACCGTGACCCATAACTATTTCAGTTTTTTTGTAAAAAATTTCAAGCACACTATATTTTTTTTTGTAAAATTTTGCCAGGCAATTAATTTCAAATTTTTAAATTAGGGTGTGTGGAAAGAGTCTTACAAAAAAATCCGTGAATTTGTCGCATTTGTCGCGAAATATTCGAACCTCAGTTATATTTTGGATTTCTGAGTAGGACTGACTAGACTGTAGGGTGGACTGCACAAACCACTGGTGGACGAATCAGCCCTCCAAAGGGAGGGGAAGTTCGTCAAAGATGGGGGGATGTGCCATTTTACCTACATCTTAACGAACAAAAACCACTTTTTGAAACTGCCAGAGAGGGGCGAAATCCACTACTCCCCCCCCCCCCCCCTTCCTCGCTAGTGCGCACTACAGAATCAAAAGTAAAGTAAAAACTGAAGGTTGAACAGTTACTCGAGAAAAAAATCAGGTACAAAAAAAAATGCTTGTTTCACAAAATGTTTTCCAGGTTCTTCACCGCTTTCTTCAGGCATCTAATGTATGAAAGTAAGATAGATTGTACAAGATCTCATTCTGTTCTTCATACAGAAACAGAACATTTGTACATTTTGTAAGACCAGAAATACATACATTTCTTGTAGCTACTGGCGGACAAGTTAAACCTCCAAAGGGAGGGGAATTTCCTTAAAGAGAGGGGAACTGGCAGTTCTCAGGCCATTTTACCTACACCTTAGGGAACAAACTCAACATTTTTTAAACCGCCAAAGATGGGGGAATCCACTTTTCCCTCCCCTTCTCATCCGCTAGTGCATGTGGCGACATCAAAACCTGATACGGCCTTTTATTACTGACGTTGGTACATTTTGGTCATTTGATGGTATTTGGACGGACTGGTCAGGTCACACTATCGGACGAAAAAGGGAAATTACCCCTTTCTTTGGTAGTTCCACCAAAGATGGGGGAAACCCACTTTTCCCCTCCCCTTCTCATCCGCTAGTGCTTGTGGCGACATCAAAACCTGACACGGCGTTTTATTGCTGACGTTGGTACGTTTTGGTCATTTGATGGTATTTGGTCTGTCTGGTCAGGTCACACTATCGGACGAAAAAGGGGAATCACCCATTTCTTTGGGTGTTCCGATCAGAAGAAATTGTGCCTTGAGGTATGTACTGTAGAAGTAACGTGACCACAAAACTGCTAACTTCCTTTTATATGAAAATTTATTTTCCTTTTGAAGGATAAACGTTTTTAGTGTCGGTAGTGTTTTTCCCATGGCATACATGCTCATACAAGAACGCATGAAGATCATGATCATTATTCACAGTTCGGATAGAAAGTTTCACTCCTGTCAATTTTCCTTTGAAAGTCGAGTTTGAGAATGGAGGAAACGCTAAAGAAACTGTTGTTCAATTATTAGGTAAAAAATCTCAAATGTCACCTTACTTTACTCGCACCCGTGCACCCGTAACCTTTTTACACGCGTAAAAAAATAAAAATAAACTTTTTGTTGACACAGACAAATGCAACATGGTACATATACAATATCCTAGTAATAATAATGTACACTACATCCCTAGTATACAAAAATCATTCGAAAACTTACGCACGAAAAATAATAAGACGATACGTTGAGTTCAGTATTTCTATATCATCTGGTTGGTTCGGCAAATAAATTAAATCATTTTGAAAACCGATTTCCAGTTCATCTTGTCAAACTACCAACAGACCAGAACACGGTATGGCATGGAATATCTGGCAGAGAATCTGAAAAAAGCATGGAACCTCGGAGTCAAGTCATGTACCATCTACCGTAGCCTTTTGTTAGGTCAACAAGTAAATGGATATCAGCCACGCCACGGCCAATTTTTGCCATGATGTACGTTATGTAAGCGAGTAATAATAGATTGAGTGAGTGAGTGAGTGAGTGAGTGAGTGAGTGAGTGAGTGAGTGAGTGAGTGAGTGAGTGAGTGAGTGAGTGAGTGAGTGAGTGAGTGAGTGAGTGAGTGAGTGAGTGAGTGAGTGAGTGAGTGAGTGAGTGAGTGAGTAAGTG